>CM052661.1:104367786-104405329 GCA_028533165.1 Leontopithecus rosalia
GGGTGGCCCACAACAGACCTTTGACTTGGGAATGTATGTTTGAGGAGACTAAAGTGAACACTGGGTTTATAGGAGTTCCAATTCTTCATTGGAAGATAGTGCTGACTTTTAGAAGGATTTGTGTTTGTTGAATCTAAGTTAAAATAGTCCTGGATCCAAACAAGCAGCGGTGAAAGCAGACACTGAGAGAAGCGTGTTGTATGGGTGGGACCTGCGCGCCGCATTTGAGGAGGCGTCTGCAGGAGCGTGCCTTGGAGTTGTGGCCGCCCTTTGCGCTCCTCGTGTTCTTCCTCTGCACTGTCTCTCCAATTGTTGAGAGTGGTTTGTGGTCTTTCAGAATGACAACTTTTAGGTTTATCGACCTTTCCCATTGTGTCTGTTTTATATTTAATGATGTCTGCTCTTATGGTTTATTTTCTGCCTTTTACTTTTGTCTTTACTCTTATTTTTTTCCAAACATAAGTTGAGTGGTTACTTAATCAACTTCTTTTCTTATATTGGCACTAACACTGGAGGTCCTGATTTTTCCTCTAATAATGTCTTAGCGGCATCCTTTTATATTTGAGAATTTTTGTCATCCTTTATCTAAATACTTTATGATTTCCATTTGATTTTCTCTTTAGTCTGAAGATATTTTAAATTATCCTTATATTTCCTGATGTTGGTATTAATTTTAAAAATTGCTTCCTCCGTATTTTTAATCTATAATCTAATTGCACTGTGGTCAGAGAAGGCAACTCTGTGAACCAGTTCTTTGAAATGTGTTGTAGCTTGCCTTTTGAAACAGCAGTGAGCCCTGTGTAAATGTTCCGTGTGGGCTTCCATGGACTGAGCTTGTTAATTGTGTTCCAGTGTCTGTACCTTCACTAATTTGATTGTCAGACATTTACTGATACTGAGAAAGGTATATTGAAGTTTTTTACTACACGTGTGATTTTTTTCTTTGCTTTTTAATAGTTTAAATCTATTGTTAGATACAATTATATATAGAATTCTTGTATGTTGCTGGCAAATTGAATTTTTTATCAATCTGAAGTGAACTTTATCTGGAATGCTTTTTGCGTAAAAGTCTATTCTGTTGGAGGCTACTGATTATACTTTTTTTTTAAATTGAGACAGAGTTTCACTCTTGTTACTCAGGCTGGAGTGCAATGGTGTGATCTTGGCTCACCGCAACCTCCGCCTCCTGGGTTCAGGCAATTCTCCTGCCTCAGCCTCCTGAGTAACTGGGATTACAGGCACACGCCACTGTGCCCAGCTAATTTTTTGTATTTTTAGTAGAGACGGGGTTTCACCATGTTGACCAGGATGGTCTCGATTTCTTGACCTCGTGATTCACCCACCTCGGCCTCCCAAAGTGCTGGGATTACAGGCTTGAGTCACCACTCCCAGCCCCTACACTTCTTTTTTGATTAGTAGTCACATGATGCATCTTTTTCTTTTCAACTTTTGTTGAGGTTAAAGTGGATCTTTGAAAACTTCGTAGAGCCAGATTTATTGATTCATAATCCTGTCTGGAAACCTGGTGTTTCAGCTGGAGCGGGAGCGTTCGGGAACATTTAAGCCAATATGCTTACTGTTAGCATTGTACATATTTATTCACTTATTTCTACCATATTTGTATTTCTATTTCTCTTATCTTTCCTATGTTTCTTTTTTCCTGCTGTCTTGTATCCTTTGAGATTTTAAGGTTTTTTTTACCTCATTTCATCTTTTTTCTTCTGTACATTCTTTTTCTGTTCTTTTAGTGGTTAGTTTAGACATTTTAACACACGCGTGACAAGTGTAGATGTGCTAACACCTCTTATTTCCCTTGTCACACAACACAGGATGCGAGTGCCTTAGTCTAGTCCTCCCGAGCCTTTCGCTCCAGCAACTGTGCAGACCCACAACTCCTGGACATTCTCACCCATAGTGACTCTCCTGCTCCTTTTTCCGAGTATTTGAAAATTTTTCTCTCTGTCAAGTGAGGTCTGAATGTTCACCAACATTTTTCTCTCTCTCAAGTGAGGTCTGAATGCAAAACATACAATTTTCTTCTATGCAAAGGGTTTCATTTCTATGATCTCTGATGTGTTAGAATCAGTATCTAATTGGTTCATTTTTCTGACCAACTTGTGTGTGTCAGATGCTCTGCATAGAGCTGAGGTCCACAGAATAAAAGAAATAGCTGTTGCCTTCAAGGAGTTCTTAATCTAGTAGAAGAGAAAAGTATATTCACAGGTAATGACACTACTAGAACATGGGAAATCCTCCAAGGGAGATTCACATCAGCTGCTTTGGGGTGCACATGAGGGCAGCCCATCACTCACTCAGGTTCTTGCAGTCAGGCTGTGCTGTTGAGTTATGAGCTCGATTTCCAAAGTGGTTTCTAGACAGGGAAAAGGAAATGGTTTTCTTGGTCAAAGAAGTAACTCATTGAAATGCACAGGCTCCAGGGGAATACATTTTGTGTGGCTAGTCAAAGACCTAGTGTTTGGGAGTGCCTAGTGATGAGGCTGGAAAGTTGAATTGGGAAGTTCACTGTATGCCATGCTGAGGTGTTTAGACTTGATATCACCTGTGGGCAGCAGGGGACCCATGAGATTTTATTGCTTACCTCTGCGCAAGTCACTAGCAGGACACAGCAAATAACGAATGCCTGCACTCCTGCACTGTTTCAGGCACTGCACCAACAACAGTCAGGGGTGGCCATAGCCGTTCCAGTCTAATGGAGGAGATGGGCTCGTGATGAATCATTATACAGATGATGCCACATCACAGTTGTGAAGCTGCAAAGAAGGCAGAATATCAGGGACCCTGAAGGGCTGTAACTGGAACATAACTAATTTCAGTGGTCAGGAAAAGCTCTTCTGAGGAAATGACCTGCAGCTTCTCTGCATACCTCAGATGAGCTCCCAGGTGATAGAGATACAGAAAGTCTTCCCCGTAGCGGCTTTTCTCATAAATGTTTTCATTTAAACAGCATCACAAATATGGTCAGCAAAAAAAGCTCTTACGATTACTAGTGACGTTAAACGTTCCAGTCATTTGTATTTTTTACTTTGTGAATTCCCTGTTTCTCTTTTAACTTAATTGTTTTTAAGGTTAGTGTGTAATTTCTGGTTTTAGAGTCGTAACTTCTTAATGCAGGGTTATACGAACATTTCTACTACCTTCCGGTACTTTGTGGGTTTACTTTTTATAAGTCCAACCTTTAATTCATTTGGAGATATTTTGCTGTAAGTTGTGACATAAAGATATAACTATTTCCCCCATATGGTTATTTTCCCCAATACATCTAATGAATAATTCATACTCTCACTCTTTGACGATACTGCCTTTATCTCATGTTCAATTCTCATATCTATTTTATTTTCTCTACAGATTCTTCTGTCTCAAACACTTACCTTCTTCCATCCCAGGAACCCATTATCCTCCTTATTGCATTTCTATTCTCTTTTAATATTGAGTAAAATTGGCTCCCTTTCTCTTCTGTTTATTCCAGAGTGTACTTTCAGGGAATTGGCATCTTTGTAATTTTAAGACTTCAGTTACAAAAATACTGTTTCTCACCAGTTACTCAAGTTTTACTGTAAGTATTTAAACCAGTTTTTCCTATGTAGTTAGTATTTTGTGGCAATTGTGAGTAGAATTTTTAAGTTATACCATGTATTTTCTTCTTATTGCTATATAGGAATGCTATTGATTTTTGTCTATTTTTCTTGTATCAAGCCACTGTACCCTGTCTCATTAATTCAGAACTGATTATTTTACATTTTATAAAAGGTAGCCCTTATATTTTAGTCCTCAAGCAATAAGTGATAGGCAGGGAAATAATCACACTGTAAGTTCTTTAAATATCAGTGCCTCGGGGAAAATTAAACCAGGTATCAAATTGTGCAGATAACTTGATTTCTAGCTATATGTTGATTAACACAGTGACATAGCCGTTCTTACAAGAGTAGATTAGGGGAGAGAGAAAAGGAATTTTGTGAACCACGACAAGCAAGAATAATAGCTATCACTTGTTCAGCACTTACTATGCTAGGCATTGTTGTAAGCTTTCCACAAATATAAAATCATTAATTCTTCATATTAACTCCTGTACGAGCACTGTTATTTTATTTCATAGTAAAGCAAACCCAGACATAGACAGTTCCAGTAACTTATTCAAGGTAAAAGTGATGGAACCTGGATTTGAACCTATTCAGGTTGATTCCCGAACCCGAGTCTGAACCCCACTACACTACACTGCCAAGAAAATAGACATGTCCTGTTTCAACAGTCATAAGATTTTTGTTTTTGCATTTTACTATTCCTAAAATCAGAAATCCCAATCATGTGTTTTAAAGTAGAGTTGCATTTTAGAAGCAGTGCTGTCCTAGACTTAAAGAAGTAAAGTAACTAAAATGTCTTGAATCAGAAAGGGTGTGAAAGTGTAAAAAAGCTAAAAGACATAAAGTGGGAAAAGAAAACATCATGCACAGTTTGTTGTTTTGCTTAAGGCCTTCATGCCAGCCGTTGTCCTGAAAATCACACTAGTGGTTGTCCAGTCAATTTCTCTTCTGATCCTGTGTTTGCTAATAAAGTACAGCCGTGATCTGACTTCCCAGAATTCCTAATCATGTATTGCCCCCTGTCTATATGAGATTTCCTCTCGTGAGATTTTCCGAGAGAAAGGCCTAGATGTGTATTTCCAAAGAGCCTTCTGTGACTGGCCAGGTCAAGTGTGGAATGTTTTGGAGATCTGGACCAGTGATATGGGACGTGCAGCGATTTGTGTGAGCTGTTAGTAGAACAATGAGACTGGCAGCTCACTCCAGGGCCATGTGTACAGCAAAATTCACAACAACAGAGTCATATGTCACCAAAATTATAAGTGGGTCACAGGCTGATTTTCTGCCACTTCCTTGTGACTGCTAAGCATATGCCAGGCATGTTATTTTTTGTATCCCAGCTGCTTACACAATCAGATACGGTAAATCAGGCATGCTGAAAATTTCAATCACATTGGAAATACAGCAGCAGTTGTATGAGCACAGCTGTATTTAAAAGCAGTGAGGATGCCCCAGATGCTTTTACCATACAGCCATGGTGAAACAGGAAGGAACAACTCCTGCCATTTTCTTGTTTTACCTGAGAACTTGGGAGTACTTTTTGGTGCCTATGTCTCTGTCTTTTGTGTTAGACTAATACCAGTTTTCACATGTGTCCTACTTGTCCATCTAAATGAATATTTTCCTAAGGGAAAAAGCACATATTTGAAGAGCAAACAAAACTGAAGTCTATGACACACTGCTCTGTCATACTATCAAATAGTGGCTCCTTGTAAAGTACAGTCACGTCTCTGTAAGAACAACAGAGGATGTGGCATCTCCAAACGGCCCACGAGAAAACTATGCTCATCCCCTGTGCTTTATCAGGTGGTGAGTAGGAAAGGTGGTGGGAACGCAGCTCTTAGAAACGTGCATGGAATTAGGGGGTTGAAAAGCTGAGTCTTATTTATAAAATCTTTTTATTACTCTTGGCTTATGTTTAGTTTTCATTTTCCTATTCAATATTTTAAATTTACCAAAGTAATAATGGACTTCTAACAAGTAAAATAACACAACCACGAATAAAGAAAAAGCTGAAGACCTTCTCAGATACCCGCACATCACTGACCGCAGCAGTGTGGACTACCTTTCTCCGTGAATAAAAAGCAAGTGTCCCTTATACATCTTATGGAAGGCGTATGAATACTATACATTTAATTCTGTAATTTGCTTTTTTCCTCCACATCAGCAGATGTAGATATACCTATTCATCTGAATAAACTGTATAACAAAACAGAGCAGACATACCATAGTTTATGCAGCCATTCTCTTACGTATGAACATCTGGGGTTTACTCATTATCACTACAAACCGTGCTATATTAAATATTATTACACGTGAAACAAAAATATTTGCTTACAAAGAATCCAAGTGATAAAAGAAAATAGAAAATATTGATCCATTTAATTTTTTTCTCAAAATCAGAAAATATCAGTATTTCATAAATTTTTGTTGAACAATAGAATGAATATTGGATTTATTTTTGTCTCAGTATTCTTATAATGTCAAAATAAGCTCTACTTAAGTGGTACCATTTTTATAAACTGAATGTATTTTAAACTTGCATTACAGTTCTACTTTGAAAAGCCTTATAAGGAGAAATTAAAAACGATTGAGGCAAATTTAGTATATTTGTTTGAAATACTTTCTGTATAAATTAGCCCAATGACAAATGGACATTTTCTAGCAAGTGTTTGGGAAGTTATTTTAACAGCCTAGCAAAATGGACACTCATTGAGAATAGTAGAATTTAAATTCCTATTTTGTGTTTTAGTATTTACCATGTGACTTATGAAAACTCTTCTTTTTATACCTGCAAAAACAAGTTTCCACGTGGTTATTGATATATTTAAATATTAACATAAATCTGTAACACTAACGCTCTGTTATAGTTGTTTGACATGACAATGGAGCTGTCACATTGTAGAGTGTATCATCGATACATTCCATTTCTGGTGTCCTTGGCACCTGTCCTGAAATCCGTTTTCCTATACTTTTTGGGTTCACTGAGATGAACGTCACAGAACGTTAAGCACCTGCTCCACACCTGGTGTACGGCAGGCTCTGGGAGTGTCTGCAGTGTACAGTGCTTACATGATTTGCAGTCATTTTAACCCCAAACATTTTCTTTTCCAGTTTTACCACACTTTGCCAAAGAGTCATAGACATGACTTCAGATAAAAGTACTTTTTCCAAATTATTGAAAATCTGAATTAGACTAGTAATAATAGAAGGGCTCTATTATTCTTCTGTTATAAAGCAGTTCTGCCTCCAGTATTCCAACCGATCATGCATCTTGGTTTGCCTATTCCAAAACCTCTGCTGTGGAACTTTTTTTTCCAACTTTGTTGTGAATTTACTATTTGGCAATTCCATTTATTGTAGAAATGTTAACCTTATTTCATAATAGTAAAGAGATTATATAAATACCTTATTTCATGAATGGTTTATCTTACTCAAATAAATCTTGTGATCATGCATATTTCTAAATTCAGCTGCTGGCTCCTTAGAGAGGTTTGTTGGTTTTGTTTTGTTTTGTTTTTTAAATTAACTCAGTATTACTAATGATAAAAAGGATACTTTTAAAAAAATGGTTTGTGGGAGGCACATAGCGTGTGCCACTATGAAAACGGACCTAGAACACCTAATTCTATAATGAACAGGAGACAGCGCCTGATAACCATAGCGTTTGAAACTTTTTTCTTAATGTTTGCTGTATTTATTTAGCCTGTAATTGAACACAGTCATTTGTCTGTGCTGCAGATCGCCTATGTGGGAGTCAGGATGTATATTTAATGCCCGATTTAAAAAGAAAAATAGATGCAGTGACATGTGGGCAATTGTAGGAAAGTGTGTTCTGTGCAAATTCAAGTAAAGGTTTGAGAGAAACTCGTTTTTCTCTTAGAAAGGACATGATGCTTCACAGCAGGAAGCGTTGCAGATCCGTACTTATTAAGTGATGAGTAGTTGTTCTTTTCCTTCTCACTCTTAATGACAAAATCAAATGGCAGCAAAGAAAAGAATCTCTGGTCACTTGGAGCACACCTTTTTCTTTCTTCCTCTAATAAAAAAAGGCCCCTAAAAGGTTTTATCTAAGAGAGAAAAACATGTGGCTTGGTTACTAGAGGAAGGAAAGCCAGCAGAAATGTTCTCTGGAATTTTGCCCACGAAGCAAGGTAAAAACAGAAGCATTCACATGTAGTGAAATGTGTGTTAATTGGAGAGTATTGCTATCATGATTTGAGGGAGCATAATTTATTCCATCAAAGTACAAAGGCAGAAAAGACGCATGCCGCCAGCCTGCATGTGCTCACGTTCTTTTCAGGACTGCTGTGGGACCCCTAAAGGGCTCTGAGGAACCTTTTCCTAAAGTGCATACAATTTCTAAAAATAAATTAAGCAAGTGTGCTGCTTGCCTCATGTTTTTATCAACCGTGTTTCCTTGGGTTTTGCCTTCTAGAATTACAAATTGCGAATACATGACAGCCAGAACATCTTCAGGTGCAGTACCTCAATGTATGCAGTACTGTTTCTGTTTAGCCTGAGTTTTGAGGAAATTCATTCACTACGTTTCTGTCACCAAAAAGTCCTAAGATTGCGGGTCAAATCCTATAGAAACTTTATATTTTCTAAAAAAAAAACCTTCAACTTCATGTAACTGCTACCAAATGAATTGGGCACTTTGGGGTAGCTTGGTCCCAGCTTATTGAGGACGTAAGAGGGGTTAAAAACAGTGTGGACTGATCAGTAGTCCACACATTTATCTACTCAGTATTTTAAAGCTTTCCTTTCTTGTGACAATAGGCCAAGTTTTTACATTGGGATTTGGGGATCTTAAGAAATTAAAACTTTCATGTGTCAATTAAGTACCTGGTCACCAATTTAACTTTTCGTGGAGTTTGCTGTTCCAAATATAAAATCCTGTAACGTTTCCTGCCTTCTAAGATGGTCCTTTGTCCTTTCCTCAGCTTCTGGATGACACTAAATGCCCCCATTTTAATTTCTTCCAATCTAAGTCATCTCTACCCCTTCTCGAAGGTCAAGCCATTTTCTTCTTTCTTTTTGTATCCTTTTATCTTCCTTCAAGTAACTCTGAATTTGCCTTTAATAAAGATGCACACAACTGCACATTCTTAACCAAATCAGTCTTTTCATTTCAGATAAATGATTTTTCTAATCTTGTCACTTACCTTCTTAAGTGGTGAGATTCTTAATTTTTTTTCTTGACCATTTAAAAACCATTGACCAAAATAAAATGTGTGATAAATGAATTTTAGTGTATTGAGGGTAAGGGACATGAGTTACTTTGTCTACATTAATCTTTTTCATAGATAGTTCAAGTACATTTACTTGGTTTTTTTAATTCAAATTGAAAGTAAAACTTGAAAATAATTTATTTGTATTACTTTTTTTTAAAAAAAAAACACTTAAGAATTGAATAGGACTTAAGTGTTGTAATTGTGCAGATGAATAGAAACTCAGCTTGTGGATGCCACGCTCCAACAATAATAGCTATTCCACACCCATGAGTTGGAAACTTCCTACTAATTTTAGAAACACGCATCCTGTTACTTAGTTCTAAGAACCGAGACAAATACTCAACAATGGCAGTTGATGGAACCTGAATGGATTAATTGTTTTCATTTAAACAGTAGATCCTTTCCCCACCTCCATATCCATATAGACAGCCAGTTTGGGGAGAATACTAATGCTCACTTTTACCTTTTGCTGTCATGCGGAATAGTGTGAAACAGATATCATCTGTAGAATGTTTTCATGTGATCTGAAGAAATGCTGAAGAATAGACTTTTAAAGTAGAAAAATAAGGCAATAACTATTTTAGGGGAAAAGTCAATAACAAAATGGACCTAAGTTAGTAGTAATTTGATTAAGTCTGTACCATGTGTAAAATTGTTCTCAGCAGTCAGGGTGTCGATGCTTATACTTGGTGAAATGTAACACTCATATACCATTTGAAAACAAGAAGACACGTAACAAGCCATAAAAAAATGAAATATTCCAAGATCTCCACTCAGTGTCTGAATAAATGAGATGTGCTCTGGTACGGGGGAAGAAAACAAAACAACTCCTAGCTGTCTAAAGAACTATATGAAGATAATGGAGAGTGTATATATATATATAACATATATATACTAATCACGCACAGAACTTTGGGCTTCCTAGCTAGATTGACAGCTGAGTTATTTGCCCATCTCTAGTGACTGACAACAGGTAATGGAAAGGCTTTTTACCATGATATAACGGCACAGAATATTTCCTAATTTACTACTATAGTTCTCATCAAAAGTACCCTGGCAAAAAATAACACGAGATTTATCACTTCAATTACTGGAATTTCACATTTAGTTTAAGGAGACATGTTTCTATAATGTGACAGGCTTTACAGATTTTGAACTTCTTCAGACATTGCAGCTATCAGGGTAATCAGAGAGAGATATAAATGAAAGCAGTTGTTACAGTTTTATAACTTTTAATGGTATCTACTGGCAAGAAATAAAACAGACCATAAACTGATGGTCTTGGTTAGGTATATTTTAAAAAGCATTTTTGTCAGCTTAAAAAAATGTTCAACAGTCTGAAAATGGACAGGAACTACCTGTAAACCATCATAATGGTATAATTATAAATGGGTTTTTTGATGTTACGACTCTGAGGTAGTGCCATAAATCCCATATAAGGACAAACACTGGAAGCCACGTATTCATGAGCGTTAACATGGTAGATGTTTCTTTGCTTCCTCGTGCAGAGCTAGAGCACTATTCTGTGAGTCAAAAACTGTGACCATTTCCTGGTTTGGCTGCTTGATATCTGGAATCTTTTCTCATTTCTTTACTTGGGGCTAATTTTTGACTTCTTAAAATTAAATATATGACAACAATTACATGTTAATTTATAGTTATTTAAAACACTGTGTAGTTTCAACTTATTTCATTATGAGAATCATTACGGCTTTTTCTATTTCTATTATTAATGCTATTGCTGCATAATGAGTGTATTATGGGGTACACGTCAGATGTCAGATAGAAGTGTATTGGTGCCGTTTGAGACTGCACTGCACTGCTGCTGACTCATGTTTGGAATCATTTTTCTTACATAGCAGGTGAAGTTTAATGCTGTAGTAAAAGTTATTATGTTCCAACCTGCCCCCCTAAGATAGGGAATTTATGATCTCAACAACAATAAAAGTTCAACCGAATGTGTTACAATAGTGAATAATTTTCATTGTGAGTTTTCTCTTGGTTTAGTTATAAAATTACACTTTTGTCATCTATTTCTGATTTTCCACCCTAAAATTACATTGACTTTATTTCATCCTAGCATCTTTTATCCAACACCACTACTATTAATACCTCTGTATTTATCAAAGTATGTCAGAAAAGTTGGAGGTAGAGAAGGAGTACGAACACTTGTAGCCACTGTTACCACAATTACCCTGAAGGCCAAGTAGTAGCATTTTATTTTAGCGTACCCATTAGCTCACCACATTCCAGAAAAAGCAGCTGTCTAACACCTCCGCCATCTGAAAACGGAGGGCTCAATCGAAACTGAAATCCTTAACACTGAGGCAGTGGGAATCAACTGAGCCATGTTTTTATTTCCATACCTACTTCCTGAGCAACTGCTGATGTCCCAGGTTCAGGAAAGAAAATGTATAGTTTTGTCTGAGATCTCAGTAAAATTATTTGTAGGAAATTTACCATTACTATGACTAATGAGGACAAATAATAACAAGCATTCGTAAAGGACTTTGCAATTTACAAAAGGCTTTCAGATATAGTGCTCACATAATTAAGTGAATATAATCACTTTACCCACATGTGCTATACCTGCTAGAAGGATACTTTGTAACCTTTCAGGGTAATTGCTCAGTTTTTAAAGGTTAATAATATATGTCAGCTTAAGGAAAGTGTGAAAAAATTTTTCCAAGTCCCACATGACCCTGCCTGCCTTGTAGGAGGATTAGGGATCCAGTGATGTTTTGGCAGGGGGATTTGTAGGGATGGAGTTTTCTGTATTTTGTATGGAGTAGCCAAGATGTAGGTGCCAGTCAGCAACCACCCAACCTATGCCATTCCTCAAGGTGATTAATGGTGACAGATGAAATCAGGTTGGTACATAACACTTCATTTTTGAAGAACAGAGTAGCTCATATCCCGTCTGTCAGCAAATGCTCACTACCAGGCTTCAAAACATACCTGGAATCAGATCGCTTTTTCCTCCTCCCACCGTGCGTTGTGGTCCAAGTGACTGTTTCTCTCGTCCCTCTTACTGGCAGCCTCCTCCTCACTCCTCCTGCTTCCACCCTGTGCCGCTCGCATTTCTTTTTAGTATAGCCAGAGTTGTTGTTCTCAAAGAGCCCTGCCTGGTAGAATTATCTGTTCCTACCTCTACTGTCCAGTGGTGGGCACCTGCGCCATGTGGCGGCTGAGCACATGAAATAACAGCTAGTGAGACCCGGGACCTAAATCTTTTTAACTGATTTCTAGCAAAAGGGCCACTAAGCAAACTGTAATTGAATTCAAAAAGAAAATGTTCTCAGGGGTGGGAGAGTTTAATCCATAGCAATCTATGATAAATCAAAAAGAAATCATTTTCATTGAACAGTATAATTGATAAGATTTTTCTGAAGTGAACTCAAAAATTCGGTCTCAAATAATTTTATAAATGAAAAAGAAGAGAGTAAAAGTAAATTGAATTATTTTGAATAACAATCCACAATGTCATAACAAAAAAGGAGAAATAAAGTCATTAAGTAACAGCTGAAATAAATGATGTAGGAAACAGAAAAAATAAAAATTAATAAATTTAACATTACTTGGGTAGAAATTAGGCAAACCTTATAAATTAAGAAAACATTTGAAATAAAAATGTTAATATAACAGCTAAAAATGTAGTGGTTTTAAGAAAGTAAGCTACGTAATTGAAGATTGACATATTCTTTGAACATATCAATGAAATGATACAGAAATAAATTGAGACCCTTTCTTTTACATTATTTTTTTAATTTCTAGAAAGTTTTATGTGGCAAAGAAATTGTAGTTTTTGCAAATTTGGAAAATTTCAGAAGTAAATTTGTTGAGTCGACAGGCTTTGTATGCGTTCATATATATCAATTCTCTAAATGCTCTGCATTCTTTTTATTACCAGTTTCATAAGCCCCATTTAGAACATAGACCTGAAGGTCCTCAACAAAACGCAGGAAATAGAATAATCTGTTCAAACTCATTTAAAAGACTATATAGTGTTAGAAATCCCTCAGTTACATCAGCAGCTTAAATTAGAAGATAAATAATTATCTCAAAGGATGCCAAGAAGAGAGATTGGATACCAAACCACTTCTAATGACCCTCCAAATGGAAGAAAACGTATGTGTTTGTGTATTTTCTTTGCCCGGCAAAAAATTTGAGGTAGCTTACATAAAATACATAAATACATACAGAATACGTAAGATAAAATTCAAATAATAGAAAATTAAGGTAAAATTTTATAATCATAAGGAACCCAGCCAGGGATGAGAAAGTAACTTTCTTTACTCAGCGTAAATCAACTGGCAGTGCAAGTCAAAAGCGTGTGCATTGGTCTTCCTGCCCATGTCCATGGTGGTGATTTCTGCAGTTTCAGTTACCTGCAGTCACGGTGGTTCAAAGACAGTAAGTGGAAAATTTCATAAACAGTTACTTGAATTGTTTTTAAAATTATTTTAAATTGCAAGTCATTCCAAGTAGTGTGATAAAATCTCTCTTGGTCCCACTCTTTCCCACTCAGGGTGTGAATCATCTCTTTGTCCAGAATATCCTCGCTGTATGGGCTCCCCTCCTGTTGCTCACCTATTTTCTATATTAGTCTGTTTTCACACTGCTCTAAAGAAATACCTGAACGTGGGTAATTTATGAGGAAAAGAGGTTTAATTGACTCACAATTCCATAGGCTGCCCAGGAGGCTTGGCTGGGGAGGCCTCAGGAAACTTACAGTCATGGTGGAAGGGCAAAGGGGAGCAAACGCCTTCTTCACATGGTGGCAGGAGAGAGAGAAAGAAGGGGGACGTGCTACACAGTTTTAAATAACCAGGTCTCCTGAGAACTTATGCATTATCACAAGGAGGAAATCTGATTCAGTCACCAAATGATCCAGTCACCTCCCACCAGGCCCCTCCCCCAACATGGGGAATGACAGTCTGACTTGAAATTTGGGTGGGGACACAGAGACAAACCATACCACACAGTATCCATCCTGGCTATGAAATTGACTGTCACAGTGTCACAGTGCTTGTGTTCAAGAAAAACTTATTTTACTTTGTAATAGCCCCAAAGTGCAAGAGTAGTGATCCTGGCATATTGTTATAAATGTTCTATTTTATAATTAGTTATTGCTAACCTCTTCATGTGCCTAATTTATAAATTAAACTTTATCATAGGTATATGTGTGTAGGAAAAAGCATCACACACACACACACACACACACACACACACACACACGATTTGGTACTACCTGTGATTTCGGGTATCCACTTGAGCTCATGGAAAGCATTCCCTGCACATAAAGGTACTACAATACTACAACGTGAAACATTTTCCTGGAAATCTAGAACAATGTTATATGTGATCACCAGTATTATTTTTCTCCTAGTGGAAGAAGGAAAGTTATCTACTTATAATTTGTTCTATGCCTAGAAGGTTCTTTGAGAATTTAAACTATTAATAGCTCAGTAAAATTGCTGAATACAAGACTAATATACAAAAATGAAGAGCCTTTCTATATTATAGCCATAACCAATTAGAAAAATACTAGTGGGAAAATTCCCTTTACAATTCTAACAAAGATCAATAATAACTTTTTCCATACCCATTATTAAAAATTTATTCCTGTATTTGAAAAAATAAATTTTGAAATATGGACAATGAATTAAAGTGTTCAGCATTTTAGAAGGAGAAGACAGATGTCCTTTCTGATCTAATTTATTGATGTAGCCCTAATAAAACCTGGACGGAGGAGCCGAAGTTAGAAGATATGAAAACAAATTTACGATGAGTCAGTGGGCCGTGGCTGGAGGACAGCAATCTGTGTCATTACTGATTGCTCACTGTGTTCCACTCATGGAGCCCAGAGGCCTTCTGTATTTCACCTCTTTTAATTTCCACACCAGTCATAGGAGGTAGATACCATTCTCCCCTTTTAAGATGAGAAAACTGAGCCTTGCCTGAATTCTGTTAAATGATAGAACCAAGATTCAAAATACACCTGATTTCAAATCTCTAAAAAAGTACAAAAAAGCAACACATCAAATAGATTGATCTCAGGCAGAGTCCCTTATATGTAAGAAATTAATATATATGTATTTATATTTGTATGTGTGTTTTATATAATACTTTATACATTCTTTAAGAAAATAAAGACAGGGTCCTGCTCTGTCGCCCAGGCTGGAGTGCAGTGGCACAGTCATGGTTCATTGCAGCCTCAAATTTCTTGGCCTTGAGTGATTCTCCCTCCTCAGCCCCCTGAGGTACTCACCACTGCCCCTGGCTAATTTTTTGGTTTTTTTTCTTTTTAGAGATGGGGTCTCTTGCTATGTTAGCCAGGCTGGTCTGGAACTCCTGACCTAAAGGTATCCTCCTGCTTCCGCGTCCCAGAGTGCTGGGATTATGGGTATCAGCCATCATGCCTGGTCTATTATACATTCTTAAAGAGGACTCACAAATCAATGTAAAAGGGAAATATTATTTAATATTTAATAAATTGTGTGCGACTTATCAGGATAGCAGTTTGACAGAGTCAATTTAGATTCTTACTGGATATAGTTCACAAAGATAAAAGTTGATGCACTAAAGAGTTAAATGTTTTTTTAATTATAAAAGTCTGTACAGAAATATAATTAAACCAAATTTTATGAGAGAACGTTCTCACAATTTGAATACTTATAAAAGAAATAACAAAATAACTGATTAATAGCTATAGCTTTGTGATAAGGTACATTCTGTATGTCAGAAGTTCCCAGAATAAAAAGGCAACTGGAATACTGAGAAAGCATTTTGTCATCAAATAATACATTAAAATTTTATATCTTTTTATATAAACAGTTCATTGTCATTAAATCAATGGGAAAAACACTACAAACTCAGTAAAAACATAGGTAAAAAAGATGACGGATCAATCATAAAATAGAAAATAGAAATTTTAACAAACATCTGGAAAGCTGTTTATCATAACTAGTAATTTAACAAATGCAAACTTCTTTTTAAAAAGAAAAAAATACATACCTTTTTGTCTATCAAAGTAGCATAAAAATACATAAACACTTGGTGTAACGTGCATCTACTGCAGTAGCGCTGCTCATTGATTCCTAGTTTTTGGACTTTTACTTGATGATACGAATCAAGTGCCTTAAATTTTTCTTATCTTTTAATGAGAGCAAGAGAAAGAAAGTGAGAGAAATATTTTTGTAGTGCTGTTTACTGAAAGTAGCCTAAATATCAAGAGGTTGGGGCCACACAATCACTTTGAATATCATTCACCTGTGAGTGGCTTTGAGCACTCCTCCGACAGAGCTGGATTTAAATTCTGTATATCATTTCACAGTTACATGGCCTAAGACAATAGCGTAACCTCTCTACACTTGGGTTTACTCCTGATATTAGAATGCACCACCTAGGAGTGTATGAGTGAAATATTGCATGTAAAAATTACCACTCAGCATATGGTAATTTTAGCCATCTCACATCAGTCAGGATGGTGATGATCAAATGTCAAGTAACGGTGATCATTAAAAAGTCAAGAAACAACAGATGCTGGCGAGGCTGTAGAGAGATAGGAGCACTTTTACACTGTTGCTGGGAATGTAAATTAGTTCAACCACTGTGGAAGACTGTGTGGGGATTCTTCAAAGACCTAGAACCAGAAATACCATTTGACCCAGCAATCCCATTACTAAGTATACACCAAAAAGAATAGAAATTGTTCTACTGTAAAGATCCCTGCATATGTATGTTCATTGCAGCACTATTAATAATAGCAAAGACATGGAGTCAACCTAAATGCTCATCAGTGATAGACTGGATAAAGAGAATGTGATGCATGTACACCATGGAGTACTATGCAGCCATAAAAAGGAATGAGATCATGTCCTTTGCAGGGACTTGGATGGAGCTGGAAGCCATCATCCTCAGCAAACTATCGCAGGAACAGAAAGCCAAACACTGCATGTTCTCACTTATAAGTGAAAGCTGAACAATGAGAACACATGGACACAGGAAGGAGACCAAGACACACTGGGGCCTGAAGTGGAGGGCTCGGGAGAGCCTCGGGATAAATAGCTAATGTGTGCTGGGCTTAATACTTAGCTGCTGGGCTGACAGGTTCTGCAAACCACCATGTCACCTGTGGAACAACCCGCATTCCTGACATGTGCCCTGAACTTAAACTAAAATTACTGCTTAGCATATATCATATATTAATAAAAAGCCTAGATTTAACTATTCATATGCTACCATTAATTTTAATTAACATATGTAATTATAAACTGATACTAGTGATATATCCTAATTATAATTAATAGTATGTATATTATATGTAATATAACTAATAATGTATCATATAAGTTAATTAGTAATTAATGGTAGCAAATTTTAATAACGACCTAAGTAAATCAGAGAGTGAATCGGTCAAATTCTTGGGGGTAACTAATCAACCCTCTGATTTAACTGCTGACAGCTGACCACTTCCTGCTGACCACCCACTCCTTCATCCAGAGCAGCCAGAAGTCGGCTTTCTCTAATCATAGTTGTGACTTGTCAGCTGCTCTAGATATCTGAGCACCTATGTGAACGCAAGTATTGGTGGTATAGAGTAATTCAGTCATTTTCCACATTCAGTAGAACTTACTTTAGAGTGGGAAACTCTTCATTAGGTTACGTATTTAGCTCATTTCATATCCTACCGTTGCAGTGGAACTTTGAAGGAGTTCAAGGTTAGTTACCATTGGAATTTTACTAGTTTGTGGTGGGTTGGTTTTGGCCAATCTGCAACATGTATTGAGCTCCCTCTTTTCGGAATGCACTGTGCTGTTATGGGACAAGTTTTGATTTAAAGGCCTACGTTCGAGAAAGAAAAGAAGAAGGAAAAAGGAGAGCCTGCGGGAATCTCGAGCTTATCCTCAGAATTTATATGTGAGTTCATGATTCCGTTTGAAGATAAGGTTTTGTTTGTAGGCTTTCATGAGAAAGGCAAAGCAGTTAGGCTATTTGGGGAGTTTAAATGATATTCTCAGGACTCCTGTTCGGGTGTCTGAAAAGGAGCCTACAAGGGGTATGCTGGTTTCAGGTGCGTTTGAAACTCTGCTCGTTTAAGGGGGCAGAATTCCGTGAGGACTGATTAATTTACTTGCAGATACTATTCCTTTGTCGTCTGTGTCTTTGGATTATCCTTTACTCACCCCACACAGAAAACAAACCTAAAGAATACAGGGAAAAATGGATTGAATTTTTCTCTCTGTTAAGACGGTGAAATAATGTAGTGTGAGATTCCAAGATAGGCTCTCCAAGTGAGGCCGCACTTTTTGTGACCTATTAACCATGTTCATTTTCAAATGTGCTATCTTCTTCCTGTTTTCCTTTTTATTAAACTTTTCAACTAGTAATTCTGAAAATTTAGTTTAAAGGGTGATAAATTTAAAGCTCTGTGTAATGGTGTATGTTTTTAAAGGATTTATCTTGAATAATTTCATAGGCATGTACTATGGCAGATGTTTGCAAATCTTGGTTTAAAACTGATTGAAGTATTTTGAGAAAACTGAAATAATGTCAGTGGTAAAATTTATTTTACCAAGTGCAGATGTAAGACATCAAGTTCTCAGACTGATGGCAGAATTAACAAAAAACGCCATCTGGTTCAATAATTATCTGAAAATACCCATATTCTTGGATTTGTTTAATACCCCTTCGTTCCCAGCTTTATTTTATCTGAGTTTGCACACCAACCAGACTAGGTTGTACAAAACGAAGACTATTTCCATCTGATCATTTAAAAAAAAGTGTGTTTGCATGAATAATGAATCTTTGAATTGTTACTAAACAAGCAAATTATTTGCGTATGTGTCACATCGGTTATCAAGTTTGCACATGTGACAGCTTCAACAGCCGTCACGTAAAATGCATAGAGCTTGTAACCATATGTTTTTGCTTGACAAAAAGCTAAAACTCCAGATCAATTTTCAATATGGGATGCACAAATTAACACTTTAAAATGCACCACAATATGTACAGCTTGGCAAAATTTGCAGAAATAGCACGTTTCTAGATATTAACTGATATCTTTGGATTCGACCTTAAGGTATTCAATCATTTTGATTAAAAGACTGATTTCTCATAAAACCACAGTCTGTTGGAGGCGCAAAGCCAATGACATTTGAGCATTCATATATTTTCATAAACTTTGAACAATGTCAGTGAGACACCTCTTCAATCTTGGCCACACAACAGCAGGGTATTCAATCTTTCTTTAGCTTAAGACAGAAAATTTGAATATCAGCATAGGGTTATAAATGTGGCAGCTCACGTGGTGTGCTCCGTGTTGATTTTGAAGGATCTGTGCAATGTCTACAACATTTCTCTTCACACTCTTCACCGCTCGTTTCCTTCCCCTTCCCACCTTTTCCCCACCACCTCTCCCCCAAAGGCATTATATGTGAAAGCATTTTGCTTGTGTGTTATAAAAACAATTCCTTTCAAGAGTTTGGTATAAGAGAAGAAAGAGCCTCTTTTAAAACTGGCTTCTCCTAATGCTACTTGTGGCAATTACTCAAAACGGTATGATGATACAGATGCCTTGATGTTTCTTCAGCTCTTTCACCCTTTGAACGGAGTAATTAGTCATTATGCTGCCAAGGATACCTGTTCCCCTTTGGCCTCCTAAATGAGATCTTAGCAAAACCTGGATGGTGTTCAAATACTTCTTTCGGTTGTGTTCAGCGAAGAGTGATTATCCTATGTGGTTGGTGAGATGTGGAAGCTTTTCGGTTTGTTGTAAATAACACGGCGTTAATTGTATTAACATCCGCTACATATAGCGTGTCTCTCACTTGAGAGTGTTGTCTTGCAAGCAGCTTGGGCAAAAACCAGATGGGCTGTGAGGGGAAGATGAGCAGTTCTGTCTTGCCCAGGCAGAAAATGTGACAACATTCTGTTAAGTCAAGAGACGACGAAGAAGGCATTTTTTAATATATTGTAATATACGACAGATGCCCAAAAATGTTTACCTGAAATCTCTTTAATCTTGCTCATCTCCACATTGAGTATATCCTAATATTATAACAAAAAGCATTATTAGTACTCATAGACAAAGATAATAAAATATTGAAAACTTAGCATCAACTGGCATCATCCCACAGAATTCCTTTGTAACAAAATCCTGTGAGTCACGGGTAATAACCCAGATCGTTGTATTTCTTATTATGTGCGCATGCCTCCTCTGAAGAATATCAGGTACAGTTTGAATCAGTAAGGTAGAATCCATTAGTAATACATATCAGAAGAGCTAGTTATTAATTGCATCCATAAGTTCAATAAAACTTGCTACATGAAACACAGGAATAAACAATTGTATAAATCTGGAGCTCTTTCAAACCAGTACAGCTTGATTTAGTAACCCGTTGATCTAAGATGTTTTCAGTGACCAGCAGCTCTTACGAACCACTTGGAAGTGCAGTTCAACAGGCAGTGATGTTGATTCTGCTGCTATTGATTCCAAATAACTGCCATGTTTAATAGTGGTATGTGATTGGCCACATGCACACCTCAGGAAATACTTTGAGCACAAATTATACCTGATGCTAAAGGGATTTTCTTGGCTAAGTCAATGACTGCTTCTCCAGAACCTTGTTCTCTCAGCCCTGATCAAATTGAGCTACAGTGGTTCATCCATTAACTCAACAGACATTTGTGGAGCATCAACTGGGTGTCAGTCCCTGTGTGAAGTGCAGTAAACACAGGCATCCTACCCTCATGGAGCTTACATTCTACATATAAGTAAGTATCAAATAACTGCAAGTTGTGGCAAGGCCAAGAGTCAAAGAAAGCAGCATGTGGCCCGCGGTGGAGAGTCAGACGCTCGTGCAGGAACTGGGGGTTGTACTGTACCTTCATTCTGGAAGAGCTGTCTGAGGAAGACAAGGAACGAGCTATTCAAGGAGATGAGAGCTTGAAAGCATTTCACATGGAAGCGACTGGGCACAGAGACCTTTGCAGCACATTCACAGCAATGAGTGATCCGACTGGTGTGGCCAAAAGGAGGCAAGGAAGAGGGCACTGCATGGACAGTGGGGAGAGCTGTGGGTGTTCATCCCTGGGATTCCAAGAGCAAATTTTAATGTAAGAGTTTACCCTTTCCCCCTTACGGAGGATGGATTGGGAGGGCCAAAGGTAGAACTGGGAGACAGGAGAGATCCAGGTGGTCCAGGCTAAGGGTGTAGCCATGGGATAGAGCACACAGTAGGATGCAGGATACGTTTTGGAGGCACAGGTGGTGGAACTTGCTGGTGGGTTGGATGTGGAAGGGAGGGAGGGTCGGTCAGGGAAGAAGGACTGCTAAGTTTCCATCTTGAGTGATGTGGAAGTGTGGCTACCATCTGATCTCTAATTCTCTGATTTGGGGAAAACAGCGGATTTAGGAGGAGGTCATCTTAGGAGGGAATGCGAGAAGAGACAAGAGGGTTCAGAATTCCAGGTCAGACAGAGGAGGGTGGCAGCACAGAAGGGCAAGAAGGAGTGGTCACTTACAGAAGGAAATGAGAGGGAGCGGGATAAAAGAAGTCAGGGAAACGGGGCTTCCAGAAGAATGAGACAGTCGGCCGTAGCTGCTGCCCACGAGAGGTGGTCAGAATATCCCTGTACTTTCCACTGCACCTTCCTGTAGAGCCTGTAACGGAACGCACTGCTGCACCTTGCTGTGGCAGTGGGAACGTGTGCAGGTCAGTGCACAAGGAGCAGAGATGTGATGAGCAGTTCTGTCTGTCCTGGCTTCTGCTAGGTCACTGCGGTTCTGGAAGATTCCAATTTTGAGTATGTAGTCGTTCAGAAAGCTGTTTTCTTTACAAAACATGAATACTCATTAAACTGTATTTCTAGGCTTTACTCTGGAAATTCTAAGTGCAGGGCCCTGTATCAGCTTGCGAGGCTGCCCTAACAGCACCACGGGCTGGGCGGCTTACACAGCTGGCGTTGGGTTTACCATGGTTTCAGAGGCAGCCAGTTTGAGGCCACCGTGTTGGGCAGGCCTGGCTGCTTCCAAGGCCTCTCTCCTTGGCGGGCGGATGGCGTCTTCCCTGTGTCTTCACATGGTCTTCCCTCTGTCGGTATGCGTTGATCTCCACCTATAAGGCCCTGCTCACATTCGATTAGGGCCCACTCTAAATGACCTCATTTTACCTAGTGGCCTTTTTAAAGGCCCTGTCTTCAAATACAGTTAAATTCTGAGGTACTGGTAGGACTTCAACACAGGAATTTGAGGGGACACATTTCCGCTCCTAACAGACTTAAAATACACATTACACAGAGGCCTCTAAGTGACTCTGACGCCATTGGGCCACAGACCAGCTTTAGGAAACACTGAACTTCAATGTGCAGGAACTCTGCTAGGTACTGAGATAGGAGGGCAGGGCATGGGCCCACCCTTGAGAGGCAAGTCCTCCTACAGGAAAAATGTGAGAGCCCCAGAACATGCAACCATCTGTGCCTTTGAGGGCGTGTGCGCCTGCGTCATGTAGACAGACCTTGTTCAAGTTGTCCCATCCTGTCTCTACATGTGTGTGTCTCCCGACCTAGTCGAAAGGTGGGCTCTGCATCTGTGAACATGATGCACCCTCTCTTACATTAGACTTCACTTTTAGGTCAGACCGTTTATTTTGTTAGAATAGCTAAACAGCTGTAGCAGGATATTCTGCCAACAGAAATTAGTTGGTTTGTTCCTACGGCCGTATTTTCAGGTGCCTTTGTTGCAGTCACTAATAAAATTAGCACAGCTGACATCTTGGATATCAGAATAAAGACTGGCCCTTTTATCTAAATGCACATAATATAGGGCTTCTTTAGTTTGACTCAAAAAAATTCATGGCAAAAATGTCTTGCTTTCCATATTCTCCTTGTTGGTTCATATACACACATGTACAAATACATACCAGTGAATAAGGCAAAGTTCACAAGATGCTTTCATTGAGCTGTCGACCTCCAAAAGATAGGAGTTCTGAAACAATGCGGTGTGTTATTACAGCTCAGGCACTGTTTATTATGGATGTTTTGTGTAGCCTGGTTCACCTCTTTTACATTAACCCAAAAGCAGGGGCATGTTCAGTTTCGTTCCAGAGAGCAGGAGTTATCAATACTCCTCTTATACTCCTGGATCGCTTTTCCGTCCACTGAGGAAGTGCTGGCAGCTGGTAGCTGTTTGTCAGGGCAGGCTGGGTGTTTGTTCTCACTGCACAGATTCCGTGCTGCCCTGGGCATGGGATTGGGGAGCAGGCTCACCACCTTCATTCAGGACAGAGTGTGTGTGTGTGTGTGTGTGTGTGTGTGTCTGTGTGTGTGTGTGTGTGTGTCCCTGGAAGTGCGTCATTTCTTCAGCTCCCTGCAGGTGCTAGTTGTAGCATGTAATTTATTGCTGGTTTCTGTGGTTTGCTGCATTTTTTGTGCAAACCGTTGCCAACATGCCTGAGTACAGTGAACAGATACCTTAGAATGTCAGACAACTGCAATTGTGGTAACAAGAAGTAGCTTCAAACTCAAAGTCCATAAGAAAACAGAAAAATTAAGGATGAATTCTTGCAACAAAGGCTGCTTCGCTTAAATGTTGTGAAGAACGTGTGTTATATCCAATTATGAGCGTTACATTAAAAATATAGAGAAGAGTTTTCATGTAAGTGTGTGCAAATGGCAAAAGTAAAACATTGAAGAGCCTTTCCAAAAATACGTATGTCCAATAAGAGTTCTATGAAACCAGGTTTCCTGGGAGAAAAGTTTATTTCAAAAGTCACACGATCTTTTGGGCCGGGTGTTCATGGACTATTAGAAGAAAACCATGATCATGCCAAGCTTATTCAGCTGCCTGAATTGTGAGTTTTCACACTGGAAATGTAAACATTTTATCCATGAACTTCACCGGATGTAATAGCTGCTAGCAACAATCAGAGCTGTACATTAGATTTCACTTCCGTCAGTGGAAAAGTAGTATACATTATTATCATACATTCTCATCTAAAGGATTGAGATTATATCTCCGTAAATCACATTGTGGATTAAATTATGGCTTTCACAGATTCTGTCTGAAATATAATTGAGAATTATCTGCAGAATTTGGTATGCTTTTAAAATGTGAATTGTTGGAGAAATGAATTGTTAGCCTGGGATTTATAATACATGCCACATTTCTCAAATTTCTGCAGGATAATAAGGTATTGAAGAAGAAATGCTTTAGAAGCCTATTCAGTTCAGCAAACTTCCCTTCAACTGTGTACTGTTGCCCAGGTGACATACTAGAGGCCATGTAAGTACAAGGAGGAGCAGTCCTTGCTCTCAAGGACTTGCCTGGAAGTAGTGGCCACAGAAGGCATCCAGAAAGGGCAGGACCTGCCTGGATGCCTGAGACCTACTCAGAGTGCTTCTGAAGACCCACTCTCATTTTAACAGAGTGGGGAAGGCCTTCCAAGAAGACAGCGTGGTGGGGTAGGAAGAGCCCTGCCTAGCAGGCCCCAGCCCCTATTCCGCTACTGTCTAAGGGAAATTTCACCACCCCGTCCATTCTCTACCCCAGTGTTGTATTCCCAAACATGACAACTTGCCCACTGGAGCGACTGCGTGCCAGAAAAGCAGAGCCTTCTGCACCTGGTCCCTCTAAAGCACAATGACTTGCCAGTCATTAATAAATCCTCACTTACTCAAGGTCAGTTGAACCATCCAGGGCCGTGAGTGTTTGCAGACCTGAAAGGCGTCATTGCCCCATACACATCGCAGCAGTTCCCTCACCTGCAACACCTCATGCTCGTGTAATAGCACAGACTGCAGACCTCATAGTCACTTGTGAGGGGCCAGGGGTGCTGCTTAATAAAGGGAGTTCAGCTTCCTGTGCCATTCAATAATGTAATGGTCATCGTTTTTCAAATAGCTTCAGGGAATAGGAAAACAGTCATTAAAGTGATAACGCAATGAGGTAATATCACTGGATTTCGATAATGTTCATTTGCTATTCTTTTGTTTAACTGATTTTTTTCGTGGACTAATCCTATACTGGTTCTGAATAGTTTTCCTTACCTTTTCTCCATGAAAGAGAAAATGGGTCATTTTTTTTTTGAATAAAGGACACTGATGGTCTTTAGTGTGTGGAGAAAATTGATCAAAATATTAATTAGACTTTTGTTTTGCTAGTTTGCACTAGACAGATGGAGTTCTGATCTTTAACAGCACCATGACTCATGAAACTGCCTGTGTACTAAATGCCATTATTAACACAACAGTAGTTTTCAGCAGTTGGTAATTATTGGCATAATTAAACATTTATCAAGAAACGAGTATTTATCATTCATTAAACTTTCATTAAAAATCATCTTAGCACAGGCTAGATTAGCCAGTGATTTCCAAGTGGTAACTTCTTAACTTCTGGCAGGAATATGGAGCATTTTCATAGTAACCAAAGTTGTACACAAGGTAATGTTCCAGGAATTGTAGGCAATTACAGGGTTTCAGATTCATTTTGTATTAAGTGTTTTTTGAGACTTGGACCCAGAATGAGAAAGGTACTTGGCAGTACACTTTAGGGTTTACAGCACTTGGCACTCTTTAGCAGCCGATCCAGGAAAACATGTTACCCTTGGCAAAGAAAAGTTACTGCTAAGCAAGCTCTAAGATATTTACATAATTTAAATTCCCCAAAACATGGAGTGTTTACATAGTTTGGGGCATGAAACTTTCTATCGTAAATGGAAGCCAGACTGGAAGTCGAGACCAGCGGAATCACACTCTAAATGCCTAGACCCGAGAGTTGCTCCCACACCGAGGAGGTGGTTTTCTTCTCCAGCCTCTGCCACACTAAGGCTTTCTGTCAAACAAGCATTTCCGTGTCACACAGAAGGTGTCACTTGATGCCCAATCAGACGGTGATCTGGGGGTCGTGTTCCGATGTGTTGACTTGTTTAGATAGCACACTTGCTTCCTACAAGTACGGGATAAATCGTGTAGAACTTGACACTCAGGGAGTTTCACCTGCTGGCTGCCCTCAGCTCCTTCATCCCAAGTCCTCTGCTTTTCCGTGTTGACTGTGCACTGCCAGCAGCTGTCCAGTTTGACTCTCCACAGACCATTTGATGTTACTATGCTTTGCTTGTGTTCAAAAGTTGAAATCTCCTGACATGCTAACCTCATAGCGCACCAACCTTCTTCCCTCTTCTCTTGACCCTAAGGTAGGTGTACGGTGCCCCAGCCTATGGTTTGGACTGGCTGCACGATCCTAGTTTTCCCTCTGCCCACTAACTGGAAAGCGTCATACACGTTTAGCATACTGGTGTCCTCCCAGGATGAGACATGGGGGGAAGATGGGATTAGATAACTAAGGCTACACAGAAAGCCTCTCCACATAGATGCCAGTGCTTCAAATCTTAGTCTATATTCAGCAACTTCGTTTTTTGTTTTCTCCTGGGCAAAAAATTTACTGTATCAGTGCTTTTATGTCACAAGAATGAATTGAATTTGTACCCTTTAGTACAAACAACAATAGACAGAGTGGTAACCTAGTGGAAAACAAATAGACACCCCGTCCCTTTTGGGGATTCAGAGAGGTTCAGAAAGATGGAGCTGACGGTAGAGAGGTGGCAGATAAAAAGAGGCCAAAGCAGAGAAGAATCCTGCGGTCATTTATTACCATGCCATCTTCATAGTGTTTGCTGAACCAAGGTGCAGAGTAATGATTCAGACAAATGACGTTAATCATCATAGCTGGCCCTTTGGCAAAAATGGAATACCTAGCATTGCAGCGGGAGACCTAATCAGATTCTCCAAAACTTGCTTCAGAAGGAGAGAATTTCCTGTCTTCAGTTTTTCTGTCAATGGCTTCCCGTGGGATATATCATCTTTAAAAGAAACAGAGTGATAAGAAATTGTGCCCTCTTCCCTTCTCCTTTCCCTGACCCTCTGAAAAATAATCACATTAAACTTCATGATTAATATTTATAGTGAAAATGTATTATTTTTATATTTTCTTCATATTTATCTAATGTGATAAGATGACAAGAGCTATAATGACTAGCCAAGTCATATTTTCCATAATCCTGATAATCAGAGTTTCTCTTTACTTCCTTGGAAACTGTTTGAAATGGCCTTGTGCATCATGAAACCAAGCTGTGTTCCACACACATACCCGTGTTCTGTAATTCTACTCTACACACTCTGAAAACATATGTAGATCTGATGAGAGGTTAACTGACGGCTGAGCGTATTCTCAGCGCATTTGGTAAGCAAAGAGTATATTTAATGTCTTTCTTGGTCTGTGATCTATACTAAAATAATTTCGTTTATCTTTTCTCTGTGTTGGCTTTTTATGGATGTTTTAAAATTAGAGTTCATTGGTGGAATGTAGTGATTATTTTTTGTGGGTACAAGGTCATTAACAAAACCAAAAGTGGTTTAGTTCTGAATAGTTTCAGGTTTATTAATTAGGCACATTTTGTCATTATTTTATCACACATACTCTGGTGCTTAGATGCTTGGCGCGTAATGCTAATGTGTAGAAGGGAAAACCATTTAGAGTTTCAGTCATACATCATCCCCGGGAGAAATTAAGTTGACATGTTGGAGGTTAATGTAGACACTTTAGATTCTTTGCTTGATTTGCTGTTTTCTTCTTCGTCTCTCTAGGTAAACAGTTTGTGCTGCCATTTAATGCACGGGTTAAGTGTAGTTGCAGGCTATTATACATCATTAAAGTAAGTATGTAATACTCAGTCATGGAAGAAAGACAGAAGCTTTTCACTTGTAGCTGCTTGGACATTTCATTTGTCATCTAGTACAGCACCAAAAAAATTAGTTGTGGCAGCTCTGATGTAATTCATAGCTGAGTGCCATGAAATTAAGCAGCAAGCCCACCGTTTTGGCTGACGAGTATGCAAGTGTTTTGCACCTTCCCATTCCAGTAACAGATTTGGCAAAAACACAGTGCCGGTCATTCAAAACTTTGTTACCCTGCTTTCGTTACCCTTTCAACCAAATGCAGGATTCATCTTTGAACGCACAGTTTCTTTTAACAATTACAAGAAAGCGAGATGCCTGTTAGATTTCTGAAATGACATCGTGCCTTCTCCCATCATTCCATCATCTTGTTATGATATTTCTACCTCTCATAACAGGAAACAAAGCAAATAACAGTTTAGTGATGATGATTGACATTCAGTACGGCAGATGGAATAGGTGGATACCAATAGAATGGACTTCAGGGGCTCGTTCTCTATATCTGGTCAATAACCAATATATTACTAATCGCATCCAATAAACAGAATACTAGAAATGTGTATTTTTATCTGCCAGCCAGCAGGCGTGGAAGAATGTTTTTAAAGGTAAGAAACTGCCATGCACAGGAAGGAGCAGTGACTGATATGTCCTGCAGCTAGAGCTCCTGTACATTACAACTAGACAGCTCGTCCCAGTGAAATCTCATGTGTATCTGATTACCAATGGGCATCGCGTCCGCCTCGCCTCTGGAATACATTGCAAATGCCAGTTCTTGACTTCTGAGGATTCTGTTAGCTGAGATATCTTGTGATAGGGAGAGGTATCACAATAGAATAGGATCTATAGGTATTAGTGTCAAGAAGAATAATGTCTTGCTTGCCCTTTCTCCTGGGTTATTGCATGGGTTATACAAAGATTGGGATGAGTTAATAGAAAACAAAGAAACCAGAGGTGGCAGGAATGGGTGAGAGGTGGGGGAAGCGACAACATTGCAGAAATACATGACTTCTGCTGGTGCCAAAAATAACGTGTCATTTTCTTTCCTCCCAAAGCAGTTGGATGCATAAAAGTACCTGATGTAATCATTATAGGCATCTTACACTATGTAAAGCTGAGGCTTAGCAGAGGCTATTTATGCAGAAGTGATACTGAGAGTTCTGACAACTGATTCTAAGTTTTAGCTAAAGCTTTTCACCTAATTGCAGATGGATTGCAGTAGTGATGAGCAAAATAATATAACTCATTGATTTCATTTTCACTGTGATTTACAAAAATAAAACAATATTGACAGGAAAAAAATGTATGATTTAGGGATAGAGGGAAGTGTGACCTAACAGTCCCTAACTGAGCATGGCACCCCCATTGTCTCACAGGAGAGAATTCATACCATTTGTTGTGAAAACAACATACCTGAAAGAACCAGACCTACCATGTTCACACCCAAGATGAAGAAAATGATTTATTATCTGTCCCTTGAATTTCTCTGAGCATTCTGTCTAAACTTTAAAGGAGGATTACATTTGTGATTAAATCTTCGCAAATGTTGTTTTAACTAGACTGCAATATGTGTTATTGACAACGAGACTTTCCTTCTCAAAATAACATTGATGCTCAGGCATGCAATTTACAAAAATGACAAGAAAGGGTGGTACTTTTTCCAAGGTGAATGTGAGTTGACTGATTAGCTGGTATTTTAACTTAGATTCTTGCAAATTACAGACGTAAGAAACCCTGCAATTTATATGTACTTTAGAAGTGAAAGCTTTAATCCCGTGATTCATGAAAGCAAAGTGGTAATAATTTAAGTACCGTATTTTATTTATCCCTCAGAGTTGTCAGCTGATACCAGAAGTATTTCCACTCTTTTGGGGTTGCTGCCTTTGGCCACCTAATTGCTTCTTAGGAAGGAAGAGGGAAATTGCTTCTAGAACTACGCGGATTGTCTTTGGCAGCGTCGAGCTGAGGCATCAATCAGTCCATCTGGGTAGAATCACAAGCTGACTCCGATATTGCTAAATATTTATACTGTCAAATACACACAGACATCCAGATGAAAAGAGGCATTCATTAGGAATTCTCCAGCTTGTCAGTTTAAAGATGTAGATTAGAGCAAAACCTCCCACTATGGTACTGAGTGCTCAAGAAAAGTCTATATTTAGCCATTCTGAGCAATAAATATCATCATATTGCCTCATTTAGGTAAATAGAGAATAAATATTGTCAAGATGATCTAGAGATAATGTAAACAGATCCCTGTTCAGAGTCTGTGTTGCCGGGGAAATTCCAGGACAGTGATGTGCCGATGATGCTTTTTGGTTTAACCCTTTTCCTTAATCGCACGCGCCTCCCCTTTTTGGTAGCAAAGATTGCGTTGCTGACAGATTAGGGGGGAAAGATGAAGGAAAAAAACGTTTCACCGCAAAGGTGATTTCCAGTTATGTGAATTAGAACACTAATTAGTACTTGTGCTGCAGTATTGTCTTGATGGCTCCAAAAGCTGCTACTGCCGAAAATAAAGATATCTGTAGCAACCCTGAAGTTCATTTCGGAGTTTAACAGAGCTAATGAAGCCCGTCGATCTCAAGGGAACGTTGCAGCTCAGAGGTTGAGACATTATGTTACAGTACACTGAGGTTCTGCTCGTGCTAGAATTTCTTTTGTAGCGCGTTGTTCTGAGATAAGATTTCTCACACTGAGCATTTGCCAGGGAAGATGAGATCTGTACCTTGACACAGTTCCGTTTCTGTGCAGAAACTCAGCAGGCCCCTTGCATGACAGTTCGGCTCAAATGTGTTCTGTCTGAGCAGAGAATGTCCCTTCTCAGGGGGGCACGTGCTCATTGCTTTTCCCTGGTAATTGATAATCTTAGAAGTTATACTCAATGGGAATTTTAACTGATGTCAAAGTTTTAGTTAATTACACTAGATGATTTTTTTGAGATTAATAATTAACATCTCTCTTTATAACTAAATATCCATAATTAATCAGCAAATCATAATGTGAAGACTAATTAACTTCAAACTCAAATCTTAACAGAAAATCCATATTACTCTCCAACATCATTAATTACCAGAGTAATCAAAGTTATCCCTCATGGGATAAAACATAAAGCTTTGCGGGTTTATCAGCTAAGCTGTTAGCACAGAAGAATTTACAGAGTAAATTCAAATGGCATTACCGATTACAAAATTATTAGATTATTCAAACCCATGTTCATTGGCCACATGTTACATTGTCAATATGCTGTCCCAGGAGCTGGATGGGTAACCAGAAAAGCAGAAACTTCCCCGTAGTGTCTGAGGTTTTTTTCCATGGGAGGTGAATACAGCGATTTCTGGCAAGCGGGTAATTGGATTGACTGTCTTTAAAACTACCTTGTACTCCTTTGTTTCTTAGCCTCACAGAATGCTGGTTAGCTAGTTTAAAAAGCATTAGCAGCATGTCAAAGTGTGCCCCTGACTTTGTTCATAAGGGGGAGTATTTTATCAATAATTAAAAGTGTGAAATGTTACCTCTGGCAATTATTGTGTTAAGGACAGCTAAAAGGTAATCCTGTGTAAAGGAAAAATACTATGCAAGACCAAAAAATTAGCATGGACATCAAAGGGCATGAAATGGGTCCAGTTTCTAAGGAACAGAGTGACACCACCATTAACAATGGAAAAGCGTCGTTCCAGGGCTTCGTTTAGAAACTTAGGAGTTAAAAGTATATTTAAAATCTGTGTTTCAGTTATTGTATCACCAAATCTTCCAGGCATACACATGGAATACTGTTCCTTTGTGTGGCAGCTGTAAAAATCCGAAGCAGTTTTTACTGTCAAGAAAACTCAGAATAAATAGAGGCTGTTCACTTAGGCAGATAGCTGAGGTTATTTGGTGGCAATCAAGAACTCACAGCGCTTCAGCTAATGGGTTATGATCAGAAACTGTTCCTAATAGCCAGCTAGACGGATCTGAATATGAAGATTTCTATAATTTTGTTGTCAGCTTGTGATGTACTCTAGTGCTAATTATTTGGAACAATTATGTTTTCCTAATAACAAAAGAAGAAGCAGTGAATTAAGCAGGCTTACCTTCAGATCTTTAGATAACAGTTTAAATGCACTTGCCATTAAGAAATAACATTTCTTTTTGACTTACGGAGCCCTAATTATTTAAGATGCTTGTCTTTTAAAATCGACTTCCCCTTCTTCTAAACCTGTTCGACGTGTCAGTTTACACTGATGATTTCAGTAACTAGTATTTTCTCAGTCTTAGGTTTATGCCTGTACCTCCATAGACTGCTTACTTCATTTGGGTATTCAAAAACCATAATTAGTGCAGTAATTAACATGTGGATCCTTCAAAGGAAGACTGCTAGGATCATGGGACGTCTCTCATCATTCTTACTGATGTGTGGATGATGAAGAGACGGAGGCTGCTGTGACAACAGGAGTTGTGTGATTGCATGGTGACGGTGCTGCAGGGAAACTCAGACAGGACCTTGGTCCACAGAGCCCCAGCGTTTGAAAAAAGTAATTATCCACACTGTTTCCATAATTCAGCTAGGTGTTATCCTGCATTTGCAGCTGTCAAATCATTTGTTTTAAATGTTTTTTTAAATGTCTTATGAATACTTGAAAGTTTTGAGTTTTGCAGATTATCTCTCAGCCTATTTCTAAGCACAAGGGCCAAGCCTTTTTTTTTTTTAATCCATTACAGAGTCTTTCCTGACAATTGATTTCAGGCATTTGATAGTAATTTGAGTTAATGCAGGTTGTAGTTTCAAAATCATAGCCATAAAGAAAAGCCTCAATTTCATACATTTTCCTAGAGAATTTTTTTTTCAATATCAGTTTTCTCATAAGCAGAATTTCTGGTTTCCAAGCCATGGATATGAGTTGTATGCAGTTAAATTTGTCTGGGCGTGACATAGAGAGGTGCCAGCAATGGTTCTGTGTGCTCACAGCTACCTTGTTGGTCTCTCTCTGGTTGTTTCATTTATAACGTTTGGCCTTTAACTTCCTATAAATAGAGGCCCATTTTTCACACCGTGTCATTCATTGACATCTGCCCCCAAAACTCTGTGCTGCATTTTAGACGTCAGGTAGCTCAAGTGAACTGGGACGAAGTAGCTTTGATAACACGGAGCTCTGTGCTCTTCCTGCCCAAAGGGACTGTCGTCAAAGTCCCGAAAATGCTGCCAATTTTGGCTTCTTCAGAGCCTGAAGTCCAGGCTGAAGTGAGAGTAGGGTGTTGACATTGGACACTGGATATTGATAGGGAACAATCATATAAAGAGAACTTAATTTCAACCGAGTGGCTACGGGTTGATTTCCCATGTTTAATGTATTAGAAAAAGAGGCTGGGCATTGATCTGTGTTCAGAATGGGTTAGAAGATTCTGTCTTCCTCTAAATGTTATCAAGTGGAATATACCTTTATATTCTTAACGTCTTGTCAGTTTGTTCTGCGTTTACAGTACATCTTGGCATATTACCTTACTTGCCGAGGTCGAATTGGCTACACGTGGTTTCAATTGCAAGCTAAACCATTAAGCATTCTGAACTCATTAATAACCTGTAGCTGAGTGTGTGTATTTAACAGTCTGCAGATAGACCCTCTTTGCCAACTGGAACACAAGGTTGCGTGACTCTTTTCCTAAAACATACACTATCTAAATTAGCCTATATTGATGCTGCTACAGTTAATTAACTAAAAACTCAGTAAGTTTTTTTATACTCTTTCTAATACTTCTAATCCAGACTTCTAAACAGCATTCTAATCTGTGAAAAACAGCTTTGAAAAATGCGGTGACAAAGCACGTGGAGAATAGTGTAGCTGCACGTGTGATGCCAGCCAGCGCTGTTACGAATGCTGCGTCTTGCTCATGAGTAGGGTTTTTTTCAGAAGCTGCCATTACTTTGGTGGTAGGCAGTTCTGAAGGTAAGAAGAACGAGGGTTCCTCCCTGTATTGAGCCTTGCTGCAGGCCAAGCGTGCGCTCCAGGACATTGATGCCGTCTTTTATCCTGCAAGGCGTCAGTGCCTCTGTGCAGCAGGCGGAGAAGCCAAAGCTTCAAGAGGTTGAACAAGTTGCCTAGGCATAGATAGCTAGTGAGTGGCTAAGCACAGATTTTAACCTAGATCCACCTGAGTCTTAATGTCTACATGCAATCACGTTGTTAAAGAAAGGCTAGCATTATTGACAGTTCAAAGCCTTACCACATTCCTAAGTCATTGCCAGTTATTACTACGAAAGAGAAAACACTGATGACCATAGGAAAAGCTGTAGGGTTTCCCCCTTCTCCAGCCATAAAAGAAGCTAGCACCATGGTACACACACACACACACTCTCCATCTCTCCTTACCTCTCATACACACACACACACACACACACACACACACACACACAGAATCCATCTAAACAAGCAATAGTTTGAAATCTAGTCCTACGGTGTCATTTTAGCCATGAGATCACTCAAGCCTAGTGGAAAAGTACTGTAGGTCTCCCACATTCAGCTGATACTGTAGCGCATTCACACACACGCACACAAATGAAACTAAGCCAAAGACAAATGTACAGTTCGGGTGTAACTGAAAGATAAATGGAAACTAAGGAACAGTGTTAATTGCCCACAATTACAGCCACCTAGTGGACAATCAGCATCCCCTTTTTTATCTAAAGCCACATTCATTTAAGAGGTAGCTTTGTCTTTAAATAGTGTGTTCCATGCATTCACAAATGTCAACACAAACACCAGAGGCAGCCTCTGAGTGTCTCCTGCAGATGTAACACTAAGCCTATCCTGGGAGAAGCCTATCTTCAGCTTTAGATAGGCTTATGATAGCTTCAGCTTTGGCTTTTCTGAATACTTCTTGCCCTTTGAATTAGCCTTGCTCATTTCTTTCCTTTTTCTTTTTTCTTTTTCTTGTTGACTAGAGTCAGGGTCTCACTATGTTGCTCTGGCTAGTCTAGAACTCCTGGGCTCAAGCGGTCCTCCCGCCTTGGCCTCCCAAAGTGCTGGGATCACGGGCATGAACCACCACACCTGGCCAGCCTTGCTCATTTCTATAACATCAGTAAAAATCAAACGTAGAAGTAAATGACAGTTAAGCCTTACGATTTTTGTACTTACTATACTTTAGAAGTATGGTAAGAGTTTATATTAGATATAATTTTATTATATCTAGAAAATATGACACTGGACAGATTAGGGTTGTTTTCAGATGTGAAAAGTAAGTCACTGAATTGCTCTATCTAAAGATGAAGAAAAGAGTCATAATATTGTATAGAATTCTTAGAGTCAATACAGAGAAAATGACTGACTTTAGAAATGCTGCACAGCATTTTTGACACACTGTTCTGTGCTCATGTGGAGTACATGCACCTTTTTAAAATTGAGATTGAGTTTACATGCAGTAAATGTAATCCTTTTTAGGTGTAGAGTTGGATGCGTTTTGTCAAACGTTTGCAGTTGTACACCCACAACCAAGTTCGAGAACATTCCCATCACCCCAAAACGTTGCCTGGTTGCCACGCTTGAGTAAATCTCTTCTCCCAGCACTCAGGCCTTGGCTGTCCCTGTAGTTTTGTCTTTTCCGGAATGTCACATCACTGGCATGTAGCCATCTATTTCACTTGGCATCATGCTTTTGAACTTCATTCCTGTGGGTATATCTGCCACTCATGTGTTCCCTTCTGTCACTGAGTTCTGTTCTGTTGCATGCATGCTCCAGTGTGTCTGTCTCCTGGTGATGGGCGTTGGGTTGCTTCCAGTTGTGGGTGATTATGAATCATCCTACCGTCAACGTTTGGCAACAGGTCTTTGTATGGGTGTGTGTTCTCATTTTCTTAGGAATGGGGTCATGGAATGATGTGGTAAGAAATTGCCAACAAACCGTTTTCCACCATGCCTGTGACATTTCACATCCCCACCAGCAATGCACGGGAGCTCCAGGTGCTCCGTGTCCTCACCAGCACTTGGCGTGATTGGTCTTTTTAAAATTTTATCATTCTAATGGGGGTGTGGTGTATCTCATCATGGTTTTAGTTTGCATTTTCCCAGTGATCGATGATACCAAGCATCTTTTCATGTATCCGTGTGTGAATTGTTCTCATTTTTAGAAAAATTTTTCCTCATAATGAGCCTAAGCAGTCCTCCTATGCTCTGGACTGCACAGGCTATGTGCCTGCCCTGCTCTATGTGACAGGTATTTGGACCCTGTTTTCCTGTCCTTATTTCCACCCCCCAAATCTATCTTTGCCAAGCCAGCCTGCCTCCCTCCCTCCTCCCTCCTGTCTTCCCTCGCTCCCTTCCTCTCTCCCTCCCTCCCTCCTTTCTTCCCTCCCTCCTTCCTTTCCTCCTTCCCTCCCTCTTATCATTTTCTACTTGCTGTGGCTTCTGCACCAACCCTTTGGCTTCTGTATCACCTCATTGTGGATGTGCTCCCATCTGTGCACCTTTACTAAAACCTGTTTACTGGCACTCAGTGGTGTGCTCTGCTTTGCAATTGCTGTGTTGTCTTAAAGCAGCAAAGGTTGAGTTTGCTTCTCTAGCAGCCATATCAGCTTTCCATCATGGGCAGATTTAACAAGTTGGCCCTGTGACTTTATCCATGCTGCTGATAAAAATGCTTCACTTGCCAAGTAGAGAGTCCTGCTTTACAGGGTTGGCAACACCATCCAACCAAGTACATGTAATTGTCAGGTATCAGTATATCAAAACACTTACAGGGGAACCAGCTAGTTTGGTAGTCAATGATAGAATTTTCTAAATTGCTAAACTACCTCATTTACTTTGGACACTGAGAGCTGCTCAGCAATTATGAATTATTCTGATTACCTTTAAGTTTTGGTATCTACTATATGTTTCTGTAAAAAAGTACTGAGCTGTGCAGATATGGTCAGTATAAGATTTTAAACCCTGTGGCCAACATATCAGCTCCACTGAGAACCTCAGGAAAGGAGAGCAGTTGACCTTTTCTGGCATCTTTAGAATCTTACGTGAGGTTTTCGTAATTTACAGAACTGATATTAGATCCAGCAGTAATCTCCGCCTCCCCCTTTTAGGAATATGTGGCAGCATTTGGGGGAAAGTCTTGCCTTTTGAAAATATGCGCTAGATTCACTTGTTTACATATACTGGAGCTTCATGAAAGTGTTTTGTTGGGGTTTCTTTCTTTCTTTCTTTCTTTTTCTTTCTTTCTTTCTTTTTTCTTTCTTTTCTTTTCTTTTAATTGGATAATGTATTTAGAGCTAGATTCCTTGACAGTTCCAGCTTAGACTATAAGAAACCACTAGCAGATTCTGTATTGTTTCTGGATTCTGTTACCTTGGGCACTACTGATTTAGTGTTTGCTTTTGTTCTTTCATTATTTCTTATTCCTCCAGTATGAGGAACAAGCCTAGGTAGTGTTTCTGATCGTGAAGTGGATCTGACCTTAAAATAAGCCTGAACTATTCTTATTGCTGTGGCCCCTGTCTAAAACTTGCAGATTGTTGTGATTATGAGGTTTTCATTGATATGTTTGATAAACAGTATAAAATAAACATATTTTATTATAAATGTGCAATATTAATATGTAAGATATAACTAAAGCTATATGATATTTGGTTTATCAAAAAAACTATTCACATTATTTGTATGTGTGTTGCTGTTTAAAATTTCTTTTCTGCTAAAGATCACCATGTACCTAATATTTTGACCAACACTGAAGATTTATTTGTACATCATAGTTCTTCCAGGTGCTTGGCCACACGCAACACTCAGTTTAAACACATTGGTGCAAATTCCATTATAACAAAGAATTTCTTCTAGGATATTATTGTAAAGAAAAGGAGTGCATTGTCAGCAATATGTTTCTGAATAAGGAATGAAGTTTTCTTCAGCTCGATTAGGAAAAAAGTGTGTGTGGGGGGTGTGGGTGCGGGGGGTGTGGGTGTGTATGTGGGGGGTGGGTGTGTATGTGGGAGGTGTGGGTGTGTATGTGGGG
>CM052661.1:104412411-104486728 GCA_028533165.1 Leontopithecus rosalia
AGTATCTGGAGGTATGTACAACAGGCTGTGTGAGTATCTACCTAATATCCCTAAAACCTAAAATCACTTTCACATCAAAGAAATGTACAATCAAGACACATGTACAGTTAAGTATCCAGTTGCTTACGGACCCGTTTTAATACTGTCACCTCAGGACCTAGGTTTTTCTGTTAGGTTTACTCAGAAACTCTTTAATCAATGACAAATGTGACAAACTACAGAAGCACCTGAGTGCATTGTTTCTGTGCTCACTTACGGAACCGAAAAGTTCTAGTAGCCATGCACAAGCTGGTCACGGTGGGTATGTATTGTAATGGCAGTACTAAGTGAAATAGATCATTGCTTTCTCTCCCATTCACTGGCGCCCCGAGATCTCAGGACTGTCAGCCGTGTGATTTCATTCCCAGTCACAGTCACTGTTGTGAAGTAGAGCAGCAGCAGAACCACAGGAGTAGTGAGAGAAACATTCTGGGTTCCAGGGAAGAGAGAATTGATGTGGAATGGCAACTGTGAACCTTGGAGGTTTTTAAACTGTTCCACTCCTTAGGAGTCCTACCCTTTAAAAACTTGAACAGCTCTTGAAGAATTAGCAAGTGTGCTCAAACACTGAGTGTCAGCACTTACTCCAGCCATGCGGCTGCTAGCCTGGGGGTTGGTCCTCAGGTACAGAGTTACATGAGACACGTCCGAGGGGCTTTTCTCCAGGGAACTCTCTGAAGAGCAGAGACCACCACATGTCATCAGAACTCAGGCACTCGTAAGTGAAGGTCAGGTTCATGGGACGCACAGCCAGTTGCCCACTTGACATGGCCTGAACACAGTTCAGAAAGGAGACCCTACTGTGCATCTCACGTCTACACTCCACCCAGTATGCCATAGATTCACGCTCAGGAGTGGCTCTGGGGAAGACCTTTGGATAAGGAATGTGATGAGGAGAATGGAGGTGGAAGGCTACCCTTGTGGAACACCGCTAGCTGTTCCTGCACGTGTGTGCATGTCCACGAAGGCGTGTGCTTGGGTGTGCTTAATTGCATGCGTGCACATATATGTATATATTTCAAGAAAACATGGAAATAGTACATTTGATTAAGCATATAAAGTGTTTAAATTTTACGTAATACTGTTAATAATCAGCTCATTATGCCCCACTGGGTAATGATGTTTCCTGACGCCATTACCTGCCACAGGAGGCATGTACTTGTCCTAGACTGGCTTTGCCCCTTCACAATATCTAGGTGAGCCATTTGTTCATCCATAGGGGAAAAAAAGGAACAAAGAATGGGACTGAATGCCGCGCCTCTCCCTCCATGAGGGATCTCGGGGAACCCACCTTCTGGTCCTCCCATGTCCTTTGAAGATCCTCTGCCGGTGTCAGGCCTGTAGCTTTATTTTTGGGACTGGGAAGTTCCGGCAGAAGAAGTGGCCCTTAGACATTCCTTCCGAAAGCATTCCAGGTTCCGCCTTTCTAAACCTTGTTGAAGGTTATGTCAAGTGGGCAGCTGGTCGTGTGCCAAGTGGCCCTGGGTGTCAGCCGCCTGAGAGACCTCGTTTCTTAGGTGCCTGAGTTTGGATCACATGTGGCGGGTTCCTTTTCCACTTGTTCACGTCACCAGTCCCACACCAAGTGGCCCTGGGTGTCAGCCACCTGAGAGACCTCGTTTCTTAGGTGCCTGAGTTTGGATCACATGTGGCGGGTTCCTTTTCCACTTGTTCACGTCACCAGTCCCACACCAAGTGCCTTCTGGGGGTCCCTGTACAGTGCCCCATACACAGCTTTGCTGCTGCCTTCCTGCATGTGCATCCTGCGTGTGCCTCCGGGTGGAAGGCCGCACGTACATGGGTGTGATCCCCGAGCGAGCGTCCGGATCCACACCGCGTGCGTGTTGCTGTGTGTGCCTACCAGCCAACTCCTTTCAAACAGGCTTTTAGTGAAAAGGCAAAATTGTGCCGCCTGTTTAACAAAGCCTTTAAATTCCTCATAAACTACTACTAATTTTTTAAAAAGAGAGTTTTCCTGTTTATACCCTCTTGGAACGCAGTGGAATCGTGGCCCCAGCCCCATGACACTTTATTACCTCATTGGGCTATTACCCTATTTTAAAATCTACCATGGAAATGTTCTGGAGGACTTCAGGGGCCGGGCATAGCTGCTGAGACAAAATGGCACACTGTTGCCTCTAGACACAGCGACGTCTTCGTGCCAGCTGCACCCGTGTCCTGCCCCACCCCGCTCTGTGCATTTCAGATGAGCACAGTGCACCAGGTAGACAGGGCGCCGTCGGGCCTGGGGTCAGTATTCATGTGGATTGTGCTTCTTGAAAGGATCTCCCTGTGGACTTTTCTTGTTTCCAGGTCAGGATAGGAGTTTAACTTAGATACTCAGGAAAATGTTGAGAATAAAGGTTGTAGCTCACACTGGCTGAGAAGAAAATCTGTTACTGTTCTCTACCTGGGCATTGTCAGCACCCAGTCCACCCCCTCGGCCTTGCAGTGTGCAGAAAAGGCTGAGGCTGGGTGTGGCCTGGTACAGAGGCTCTCCCAAGTCCATCCAGGTAGATCCACGGAGGGACTGAGGGCCATCATCCCCTCACCTGCACGTCCCCCTGTCCTGCCCCCGGCTTGCTCCACGGGGACGGCTCCTGAGGCCCTGCTTCCCCAGAGCCTGCCAGCCTTGCCGAGGCCAGCAGTGGCCTCTACACCCTTTCTCCACTTTCATTTCCTGGACTCACGGATTTCTACAGGTTTGGATCTCCTCCTGTAAAGAGCCCAGGCTTCCTGGGTTGCTATCCGCAGGGTGCTGGGGGTCCTGTGGCGCCCAGCAGCTCCGTTGGAAAGAGCAGCCATGTGCCCAGAACATATGATTCATTTTAAGGCATAGAGAAGAAATCCGCAGTTTTGAGTCTACACATGCAGCTGCTGTGGTTTGGCTCTGAGCAGATGTTAGACCTCTGAAAGCTTTGCTGATCATTAAAATACTAACAGTTAGTGTTCTGCCCCAGCCGTAGTTTCTGTTTACTGTAAATTTGATTTTAATGGTGCCTCTGTGCAGTTACTGAGAAGTGGTTTGCTTTCTACCTTCCTACAAAAGTGTCTACAATGAAGACAAATGTCTGTTTCCTCTCATTTCCTCGGGAACGATATGAAGATACTGTAATAGAGAGGAAATATAAACATGACTACAAACGTGAATGTCAGTTTTTTTATAGGGTTTTGCCAGAAAAACAAAAAGGAAACAAGTTTAATCTGCCTTGTTAGCCTTTTAAAGTCAGCCTTGTTAGAGCCATGCCCTCCAGCAGAATTGGTTGGGCTTATTTGCAGAATTTTACCTTTTAAGGTGGGTATACTATGTACAACTTTTGAAGAATAGGACTTGTCTCCTGATACTGTTTACCTGCATTGGGAGTTCACAGATTATCAGAGGACACTTAGGAAAAGGTCATTGGGATTCCTAATTTTCTGATTCCATAATGCAAAAAAGAATGCCTGTTCCAGGTTTTACATCTTTAAGTCAAACGGAGGCAGCCTTCAGCAAGCAGGGGCTGCTGTTTTTCTGGTGAAGTTTGAAGGTCTTCCGGTAGCCTCGCTCCTGCAGGACTGACATTCCACAGCTCTTTTCCAAGCCAGGAATGCCCCCCATACAAAGCCTGAAGGCCGCAGTTAGTGCTCTCGGCTGTTGTCACTAACTAACAGGTGTTGGTGCACAGGAGCAGCCAGGCTTGCACTGGAACGAGAGGCCAGGGTGCCTCCAAGAGGGACAGCCCCCTTCCCAGTGGCCCGGACTCTGATCTCAACACCCAGAAACATGTGCAGAGTGAGAGATGCGCCCTGTGTTGATACCTGCCTGGGTTCCCTTCCCCCACCCCTCCCCTTGCTTTGTCCCAAATAGGACTGAAGACATTTGAGCGCTTTCTGCTGGCACATCGACTGTCTGTTCTGAAGAAGGAGTTCTGGCTGTTCATGGGTAAATGACCAGATCAGAGTGCTTCACAGCCTAATTTTAAAGTGCCATCTCGTCACCCTCCATGAAACTCGATGACACTGTTTCTGTCACCTGAGTTCCATTTCCAAAGGTACATGGTTGTGCATGGTGATCTATCGGTGTAGCTCGTAGGCCTCTGCACAGCAGAGAAACAGTTAACCGCTACCCTTCCTCTCCACCCCACAAAGCCTGTCAAGATAACCTTAAAGCATGCATTCTTATCTTACTGAGTGAGATTTGTGTGCATAACTTCCATTACTGTTAGATCTTCATGCATGAAAATGATAACATATACCTAAGGGTCTGATAGAATACAACATTTCCTAGGGTTTGTGACTTTAAAGGTAAAATATTGTCTTTTGTTCTTTGTCACTCTTCAGTGCCCATGGAAATATCTCGGCCCGTGGAGACTGTTCTTGGTAAAGTTAGAAACCTGCCTGATCATGTATTTCCAACTCGAGATAAAATTTAGTCTTTGTTTTTTGTGAATATCCAGAATTCTTTTCAGGGGTCTTCTGTGATTGTCTTCAGTGGCTGCCAGTGTTAGATGTAGTACCCCATGGCAATTAAGAAAAAGGAACTAAAACTTTTGGTGCCCAAATTTCTGCCGTGGTTTATTGTAAATATTCCTTCACCAAAAGTTGTGTGGTATATGCAAAGAAATTGTATATCTGAATTTATGTGAAGGAGTTTTTGGAAAATGGTGTGAACCTCAGTTATTTTTACAGAAAAGCCATTCCCCCATCTCTTCTTAGGAAACAGTGGCCTTCATGAAAGGGGGGCACAGTGAAGACTTCACTGTCATCCTTCAACATACTCTTGGTCGTTTATATGTGGTATACAGCAGATAGCTACCAAAACGCCTTTCACTGATGACACTGTGATGGGTGTCACTCATGCTTAGGACAGCCCCATCAGCTTAGGTTGACCATAGCCTTAGAATGACCAACACAAATCTGTCCTCTGAGATAAATCTCACTAGTTTTGCTCTCATGTTTAACATGCATGTCAAAGACTACAAATAATTCTTAATCTTGTATTTCAAGTAGCCTCTTTGTTTCTGTTTTGTGTGTGAATTTTGGGAACACTGACCAAAATAATGGAGAGACAAGAGGTACAGACCAACCTTTGTTCTTAAAAAATCAAAGAAGGAGAAATTGCCATTTGGTTGCTGGAGTACAAAACTAAGAGGTGACTCTGTCCCTTGTCACCCCAGATTCATACTCTTTCTTTGATCCTGGTCCCTAAACCGTTTCGTTGGAGTTTTCCCTTCCGGAACTTCAGGAAGTTCATTGTTTAGTTCAAGAAGTAGCTCAAAGGCAGGGAGTCCCCATAATATGTCCCGGTGTTAACATGGAAAGCATCACGTCGTCAAAACCAGTTTCCAGTGGGAGCTCTGTAACAGGACATCCTGCACAATGCCAGAGAACTCTCATTGTCTACAATATGAATAAATTATAGAGCAATTATTGATATTGATTTGACTGGCTAAACTATTGGTGACTGCTGTTGTAAGAATAATGTATTCTCTGCTTGGAAATTTCTAAAAGGTTATATTTCATTGAATTTTAATTTGTCATTTTTCCTGCTTTCACTTGAGAAACTTATAAGCTTTTGTGACATTAAAATATGGCTCCAATTTATTAGCATAATCTGTTAATATTGTTTCATTTTAATAGACATTAAGTATGATTTCTTAACATTCTTGTTAAAATTACATCTTAAAATTGAAGGCAAGAAAAATTATATGTGGCTTAAGAAGTGCAATGTCATGTGTGTCCCAAATTTTTATATGAAAAGTATTATTTTTTTAATCACACTGTATTCAAGGTACTTTCACTGTGACAGTGAACCAACCCAGCATTCTCAAGCTTACTGGGCCTACCGAAGTAAAGCATCTAAAGTATACCAGTGTCGGAGATGTAGCCTAGCAATGCGTCAACATTTAGTACCGTTTCAAGAGAAGCTTCGAAATTTAAAATAAATGCTGACTCGTAGCAACAAAGTGGTTTACATAGGATATTAGCACAGGCTTTTGTAGGCGTTAGGCGTTTCACCCCACGACATGTCTTCTTAATGCCATCTTTATCTGCTACGTGATGCATGAAATCTACTTTCGGTTTTAGATCTGCTAGCCACCTTTGACCCCTTTAGTGGAGACACAATGTGACCTTTCTATTGTCATCAGCTTTCATTCTCCTGAAAATTCTATGAATTTTTATTACAAGTTTTTTTTAAAACCAAGCTGAGGCTTCCACAAATTACTTGCCACAGATGAGATGAAGTTGTTGAAGAGGTGGTAGATAAGTTTTACAGCCGGCATGTGTGCCGCCGCAGAGCCCGAGCCTGTGTCCTGCAATGTCATACACCAGTAACTGCTGAGCCTACTATTGGATAAATACATCATTTTATGGAACATTGATTGTTCTATAAACCCAATGGAGTATTATGCTCTATGATCAAACCATTTAGATTGTGTGTAGAGCACAGAAAATGCCATATTCAGGATGGTACTAAAAGTGCCATTTGTGTATTTTATGGATGTCATTACAGGGGAAACTTCTCTCTGTAGGCCCTGTTTACTGCAAAATTTTTTAGTCTGTAATGACATTTTTCATTCACAACGTATGCCTTCAAGAGAGGGGGCCCTTGTTTTATTTTTTTCATTCGGGTTTACTGCACAAATTCTGTACATTTTAATTAAATGTAAGCTTAACAAAAGCATAAGGTATTTATTCTGTAGGAAAAAACGGTGACAGTAAGGAAAGAACAGCACGCTCACACCAAGGAAGCAGTCAGGTGCCAGCCGTGCGTCGCCCCCAGAAGCACACCGGACGGCAGAGGGGAGCCCTGAGCACAGTTTTGGGGAGTGGAGTCTCTGCAGCTTAACCCCTCCACCCCCGCATGATGGAGCTTGTGTTTTCCCATGCTGGAGACATTGGCTTCAGGAATACAGAAGGTGCCACAGCTTCATAATGGCATTCCAGGGCAGCCAGCTGACCTCGAAATCCTCTCGCCAAAAGCAAACCCTCAGACACCCCAGTAACTACCTGTTTATTCCATCCAAGCTGTGATTCAATGCACTCGGCTCTGAGAAGGGAGTCAAATATCTCAGTGCTCACAAAAGCAAACGGGCAGAAAGTGCAGACTTCGTATTTGGGCACGAGGCCGCATTTTAATGTCACTTGTGCCTTCTACACAAAGAAGCTGCTTAATGCCCTACCGAAAACAGACCCAAAATGAATGATTTTAGGCACACCGTTTGGTTAGCTACTGTTATTTTACTGAAATCTGACAGTGTCTTTTTAAAAAAGGCACTGGAATACAAACACTACGTTCAGCATCCACACTCCATTAAGGCTGGCGCGATTTTAGAGCCGTAACAGTGACTAAGCAGGGAAGGATGCACCCTGTACCACGTGCCTGTTTTCCAAACACTCCATCCATTTGGCCATTTGCATTTGGTGAGCTTTACAGTTCATATTTACTAGGAAGAGCTCAAAACTGGAAGTTGATGTGCCCAGCAAATTCTTGGTCATAGCCAAGTTAGAGTTTAAAGTTACAGAAGAGATTCACGTTAGTTTAAATGACACTTGAACTTCTACATAGCTCAACATTAATTCATTATGGTTGAAATGGAAGAATCTTCAGTGGGTGAATCTTTTTCAATCTGATTGAGGCTGTTACATTTTATAGGTGCTATTTTTCAAAGCAGTACTGACAGCACTCGAAGTTATTAAATTGCTGAATCAAAAGATGGACCTGCGCTCGCATTTATGAACTGTGATGGACTGGCGAGTTTGTGCGGCGCGGAGGTGAAGACGTTGCTGGTGCTAGGCTTCCTCACGCGCCGTGCTGACAGCGGTATTCACCCATGCAGTTTACTGTAACGGTCTGGAGGTGGCTTAACCCACCTCTGGATTCAAATAAATTCAGTAAGTGGTTCAGAATAGCATAATTATCAGTGCTGCAAGGGATTCAAAGGACAATTCTACACCCAAGAGATTTTCTGTCCGGTTGCAGAGTAAAGAACAGAATTGCTTGGACTGGAGCATCCACCATTTCTTCCCTCAACGACCTAAGAAGAGGATGTTTGCTCTTTCTTTCCCAACTACAGCAGTTTCTTCCGTATTCTAATATACCCGTAGTTTGTCCTTTTCTGTGATCAAAATGAATAGCGGAGGGAATGACTGGGGAGGCTGCCTTCTTTGTTTTTGTGTCCTTATTTCTCTTTTTTTATAATTCTGAATTAGACTGAAAATGACATTTAAAATAGAGAACAGACAGAAACAAATCAAGGATGATGTGTGAAGATGGCTCTGGGTAAAAAGGTAGGGACTGGGGAGAAATTGCAAGCATACCAGAGAAAGAATTTGTCAAGTACAGGAGACAAAGACCTCTAGAGGTCCCAGCAGATGGCAAAGTGACCGGGGATCAGCCACATGTGCCCGGCTTACGCTTAGGTGCAAAGGGGGCATGAATTCAAGACTCGTGAGCGCCGCCCTCGAGGCTTCTGACCTCTTCTAGGAGAGAATGTAGGAGGATCAAGGTTCAGAAAACAACGGTGAGACAGGCAGCAGCTCAGCCCCTGCCCCGGGACCTGCACGCCCGCCTCCTCTCAGCTTAGCTTTAACTCTGATCTGCGTGAGGGCAAGGCACCAGGCAGGATTGGGCACGGGTTGTTTCTTTCTGCAAAGTGGAAGGAGGGGCAAGGTAGGTAGAAAGGAGCTCTGTCTCCAGGCACACGCCCAGGCAGACCCTTTCAAAGGCTCTGCATTGGTTTTCTCAAAACTCTTTATCACACGTGACCTTTGGAAAGTCTCCAAGCATCCGCACGGCGTGGGTACACAGGTTGAATACCTGTAACTGCTGCCACCAGACCTCAGGAAGAGGAAGTCATATTCTGGAAGCGCCTGCTGCCTGCAGCACACAGAGGGGAAGCCAGCAGCCCCACTGAGTGGTGCCCAGTTGTTCTCTGTCCTTGGTTGGGGGTAACCAAGAGAAAACAGGGTGTACTATAATTAGGAAATTTCCTCAGCTAGACTCATAAACATTTGGACCCTCTTCCGGGAAGGGTGAGTCGGCCTTGAAGATGCAGTGGTTTCCTCTGCCTGACATGTGAGGGCAAGACCAGGCCTGGGTCACCCCTGCGGTTTGCTAGCCCGGCTACATTTGCTCATGCTCTGGTTCTGTGGGTGCAGAGCAAGGACACAGGAGTATCTCCTGGTAGCTCTTTTCTTGACCTAAAATTCCATAATCTTTCTAAGATTCATACTTTACAGAGTTCCCTGAGAAAGTTCTTAACAGTTAATTAATACTTTCAAATGCAGGACCGTGCACCTCCAGCCTGGGTAAGAGCTGGGGCGTGTCCTCTTGGTAAACATGGTTTAACAGTTTCCGCTGATCCTGCCGGAGATCAGCGGGATCTCCAGGAAGACAGGCCTTGTCTGGGATCTGTGCTCAGAATTAACTCGGTATTGAAAGAAATGCTTTCTTGCGGAACACCACCAACGTGATAAGCAAACCGTTGACTATTCTGAAGAGATGCTAGCAATAAATAATCTCTAACAATTCTTAATCCTTTTTTCCCTTTTGGTAAGGTTAAAAGATGCTGTTAAGCAACTGACCCCCTTAAAGACAATCGAGCAGAATATCTCAAAAATGTGGTTGCTGTTGAGATACCGAAATGTTCTCTATAGATCATTCTCTGATTTAAGAAGGATGGAGTCAATTCAAAAACTGATGGAAAATTGGGATTTAAAGAAGAAAACAGGAAGTCTGTTTAAAGAGTCCATTTCTTTTTTATGAAAATAAAATTTGCCATTTCCAGCCCTGTTTTACCCACAAGGCGGGGAGCGGCAGCATTGCTGGGTCGCCAGTGACATTGAGGAGGGTGTGACATGCACCTGGGCGTGTGCCCTCGCGCAGTGCCTCCCATCCCCGCCATCCTTGTGCCACCAGAGTTTTTGTGCAGCACAGATGGTGGCCGCAGTCCCTGGCCCAAGAGCACCTGCAGCAGCCCAGGCCTTTGAGATCCCGCTGGCCAGCAGAGCCGCGGGCACCAGTCGCCCGCCCTGGGTATCCCGTTGACAAAGGGCAGACTGTGAAGGGCCCAGGATGGCCCCAGACCAGGGATATGCCCAGCTCCGGCTCTACCCTCTTCACTCCCGTCCCCACCCACCCCCTCTTTTCTCTCCTGGTCTCCCCTTATTGCCTCTGCCCAGGCACCAAGGGGCTTATGGTATTTTCTACACACATTGTTTTTACAAAGGCATTTGGGGCTGCCACTTCAGATCCTAAATTTCTTACCCTCTGTTACAGTCCTACAGTTTTCCTGCTGAAAACATCCAGCCACTCCTTCTCTCTGCAGCCCATAGTCCAGGTTTCTTAGAGCAGGGCAGAGGAAGCCTGGGGCAGCCCACTCTGAAATGAGCAAATTCTCCAGACAGCCCCAGCCTTCTGTGCTGTCCTGAGGCCTGGAAGCACCATGGGGACAGCCTTCCTGCCTCTGCCTGGCCCGTGGCTGCTTCTGTCTGGGAGGCCTTGTCCTCCTAGCCCTCAAGAGATGGCTTGAATCTTGTCCCCAAGACAGGGTTAGAATGTTGTTTCTCTTTTGCATCTTTACCTGAATATTCTTTCCTGAGTGTGCGGCTCGTCTCTGTGCAGTGCCTGTCACCTTACGTTGTATCCCAGACATTCGGCAAACACATCTTTGTTGATTATTTGTTCCATGCCAGGCACTGTCCAGAAGATGGACAGAGAGGAGAAGTGTGAGTCTGGCCCCTCGAAGCTCACCACGCAGTTCCACAGTGTGGACTCCCCTCACTCCCGGAGTGCCCAGCACCTGGCAGAGCGCCCTGCAGCTGCCAGCATGCAGTGACTCACATGGCCGCACAGGCCGCCTGCCTAGGTTCAGCGCCCGAAACATTGTGGATCTCCAGTAAATATTTGTTGCATTAAACTTTTACAGCTGTGTTTATTGATATTTTTAAAACTTTAATATGCAAGGCTTTCATCCCTTTTGTTGAATAAACAAGTATACCATATGTAATATTTGGTCATTAAAAAAAGATTTTCCTTTGGGTTAGGAGGTGCTGCTGCCGGCTGGCTGCTGAGCTTTACTTTCCACCCATGACTGCATTGTCACTAAAGAAATGATGGTGGCAGGGAGGAGGGTATCCAGCCTCCTCCCCCAGGCACTGGAGAGGCACACACCCCTGCAAAGACTTGTATTGGACAGCTCACCCAGGGCTGGGGAAATGCACATCCAGCATTAACTGTGTGTGCCCTTGAGCTGAGAGCCCGCCTGCAGATGCCCATGGAGGCCTCTGGCCCCACTGATGCTTGCACCGTAGAGAGTTCCTCGGAGTTTGGAATGGGGGTCATGGTGCCTCTGCTAAGGCCTTAATGCTTCTGCAGAAGAAGTGTCCTTCTTATAAGCCTACAAGTCTTTTTTCCAGGCTCTAACTGGTCCCTGTCTCCCTTAGGCATTGTTTCCAAGTCCTACGAGTGCCGTCTGAAGGGACAAGGAGCCACCTTCGTGGAGACAGACAGCCCCTTCACCGCGGCAGCCCTGGCAGAAGAGCCACTCGTCAAGGAGAAGCCCCTGAGGAGCAACAGGAGGCCAGCGCCGCCCCCTGAGCAGGTGCAGCAGGTCATCATCTTCCAGGGCTATGACGGGGAGTTTGCCCTGGATGCCTCCGTGGAGGAGACAGCCGCCGCCACGCTGCAGACGCTGGCCATGGCCGGCCAGGTGGCCCGGGTGGTGCACATCACGGAGGATGGCCAGGTCATTGCCACCAGTCAGAGCGGGGCACATGTGGGCAGCATGGTGCCTGGGCCCATCCTCCCTGAGCAGCTGGCCGACGGAGCCACCCAGGTTGTCGTCGTGGGAGGCTCTGTGGAAGGCCACGGCATGGATGAGTCCCTTAGTCCAGGTGGTACTGTGATACAGCAGGTGACCAAGCAGGAGATTTTAAAGCTCTCGGAGGCTGGAGTGGCTCCCCCCGAGGCGTCATCAGCCCTGGATGCATTGCTCTGTGCCGTCACTGAGTTAGGGGAGGTGGAGGGCAGGGCAGGGCTGGAGGAGCAGGGCAGGCCTGGCCCCAAAGATGTGCTGATCCAGCTGCCTGGACAGGAGGTCTCCCGCGTGGCTGCCAACCCCGAGTCCCCCGAGATCCAGATGTTCCCAGAGGCCCAGGAGAGCCCGGCCACCATGGAGGTGCTCACCCAGGTGGTCCGCCCCTCAGTGGCCGTGGCATCTCAGGAGCAGGCACAGGTGGCCTTCAAGAAGATGGTCCAGGGTGTCCTCCAGTTTGCTGTGTGTGACACAGCTGCAGCCGGCCAGCTGGTCAAGGACGGTGTCACCCAGGTGGTGGTGAGCGAGGAGGGTGCCGTCCACATGGTAGCAGGGGAAGGCGCCCAGATCATCATGCAGGAGGCCCAGGGTGAGCATGTGGACCTGGTGGAGTCAGATGGGGAGATCTCACAAATCATCGTGACGGAGGAGCTGGTCCAGGCCATGGTACAGGAGTCCAGCAGCAGCTTCCCCGAGGGCGCCACACACTACATCGTGACAGAGCTGCCACCAGGGGTTGAGGACGAGACGGGCGTGTACTCCCACACCGTGCTGGAGGCCACAGACTCGCAGGAACTCCTGCAGGCCGGGGCCACGCTGGGCACAGAAGCCGGGGCCCCAAGCGGGGCGGAGCAGCTGGCCAGCGTGGTCATCTACACACAGGAGGGCTCCCCAGCCACAGCGGCCATTCAGAGCCAAAGAGAAAGCAGTGAACTCCAGGAAGCGTGAAATGTGGCACCTTTACTCGGCACAGGGCAGGTTGGGAGGGTTCAGCTCCAGTGGGGCTGTGTACCTTGAGTTTCCTCTGAAACCTTCAAAACCATGAGGATGAGGCTTCTGTGAGCCCTGAGTGTGCACTCCCAGCAAGAGTCACACCGGCCACCAGCAAGGTGCCCACAGAGGGTACCATGGGCTGGGCCTCAGAGAGCAGCTGCCGAGTGCATGGGCGGGCCGGCCCCGGGCCGCGGCGGGGAGCTCCAGTCCACCAGGCCCTTTGGTCAGTGGCCTCCCCCTTTGTCCTGGCCGTTGTGCCGAAGAGAAGCCAAGTGTAGTCAGTGGTTTTTTCCTCTCACAAGCGTTTTCCCGTTTCAGTTATCAGGGTCGTGGCCACGGAAAGGGTGAAGGTGCCCCTGGTGGCCGGGGTGCATCTGCTTGTGTAGTCAGCGTGCAGCTGCCTTTACATTTTATTCTCCCCTGGGTTAAAAATCACAGCCAACAGGTGTTACCATCTTGAAGCAGTCCCTTCCCATGTTTTTTTTAATTTCAGAATAACAGTGTCCCCAGACCAAAGGAAGCTACTAGCTCATTTCATGTATAAATTTCCCCTCTTCGAACAGTTTTGGTGGATTCATTGCTGTGATCACATTCTGCATAAAAGAAATCCTCTTAAGCCTATGGTTAAAAAAAAGCCTTGAAGTTTCTATTCAATTAAAATATATGTTGTTGAAGATATCCAGTGCTTCTAATTTTGACTTCGTTTCATACAATAAAGCCTATATATGAAATGCACACTCTGGAAGATATTGTTTGTATCAATATTTCGCTTTTTATAACAAGGGTTTGTTCATATTATATCATTTTGGTAGGATTTCTTTGTGATTTCTGTCCATTTGAAAATGCTGACATTAAACATTAACACATGGAGACTGTGCCCTGTGGCCCCTGCCGTGGCCCACCAGCGTGGTCTGGGTTTCCTGGTGGATTCCCCTGTGGCCCCTGCCTTGACCTGCCAGTGTGGTCTGGGTTTCCTTGTGAGTTCACCTGTGGCCCCTGCCGTGGCCCACCAGTGTGGTCTGTGTTTTCTTGTGGATTCATCTGTGGCCCCTGCCGTGGCCCCCCAGTGTGGTCTGGGTTTCCTTGTGGATTCATCTGTGGCCCCTGCTGTGGCCCGCCAGCGTGGTCTGGGTTTCCTTTTGGATTCACTGCAACTGTTGGATGCAAGTTTATGTTGCAGTCATTTGTTTCCTGATATAATTGCTCATATTCTTTTCCAAAACTGTAAAATACTCTTCCTCAAATGCAAAGGTTGTTTTGTTCTGTTTCTGTTTTCTTTGAAATAAAATTATAGCATTAAAAGATCGCAATGGCATGTTATTTTCAGCATCCAGTGGCGGGCAGCTGTGACAACCGAGGGGCACCCTGGCGCCTGTGGCTGGTGGCTTCCCACTCCTTTGCGGCCTCTAGACGATGCTGAGTGCTGCCGCACATACCCTGCAGCCTGATGCTGTTTCTCAGCATCTGGCAAATGGCCCAGATGCATTCTGGTGACAGTAACATATTCTATCACGGATAGCATCTAGAAATCGCAAAAAGCAGACATGAGAGGAAAGGAGAATGGTCCCTTCTTTGTTTAAATACAAGCACCATTGAAAATCTCTTCCTGAGAGAGCATGGAGACCGGCCCACACTTTGACCAGTTCAGAAGCAGAACCCGCCCCTTCCTAGTGCCCTTCTCACTGCGGAGCTCTGGCCACTCTAGGCCACCTTTCTTTAGACAGCCACCCCTCCAAAAAAAAAAACCAAAGGTAGAATTTCAGGGCTGACACTGAGATCCGTAATTAGCTGAGTGTGACTTGCTCATGTTTCTTAACAACGGCAGGGCCATTCAGGACTTCTTTAACACTGACTTCAGCAAACAGTGACAGGATCAAGGTGACCTTTACAAAGTGATGGCCCTCGCCAGGCTTCTCATACATGTTAGAAATAAAAAAGGAGGGGCATGTTTTTCCGTGGAAATATTTCTTCTTGATCAGCCCTCCCGTTAGCGGTAGCCCGCGGTCCTCAGCTCGGATGCTAATTCCTAACCGTGCTTAGTCCTGTATGGCTAACCTTTCTGCTGCAGTCCAGGGTGTTGACACTGACATGCTGCAGTTTACCGTTTGTGATTTATTTAGGATAAATATGTCTCAGGTGGCATTTAATCCTTCATAAAACCAGTGTAGCCTGCAGTGTCAAACCAGCAATCACGTTGTATGCACAATGAAAAGAGCAGGCCTTTGCATAAAAAAAATTGTACAGAAGGTGTTTCTAGGCTCAGAAGGATTGCAGAGGCTTCACGAAGCCATTGTATCCTGTAATTACCTATAGAGCTGGGTTAATGTTACCTCTCTCTTCTCTCTCATTACACAACTATTGGAAGGTAAAGGAGTTTAAGAAGCACATACATAAATGTGTGCCTCAGAATAATGAGGCATAACGGGTTTTGTGAGCAAGGGACATTCATTGTGGCATGGATGGTCTGAAAAAGACACAAGCTTATGGCTTTCCTTGTGATTTTTGCCAGAGAATATGACAGAACTTTAAAGTTAAAAAAAAAGGCAAATGAAATATTTACTTGGAGACTAATCCGGAAAGGCCACATTTGTATTACACTGCAGCCAATTAAACAGTGGAGCCTCAAGGACGCCCGGCACGCAAGGAGGATCAGACTGCCCGAGGCAGCGGGGAGACACGGTTTAGCCCTCAGCTGCCATGGCGGAAGTCGAGCGGTGCTCTCTGTACCTGCTAGAGAGTTACAGAGCAAGGTAGTTTCCATACAAAGGAAGTTGTCATCACGTGCGGCCACATCCATGAAACAGACTCAAGCAGGCATCATTCTGGGAAGCCAGGCCTCACCAAGCAGTTGGCATAGAAGAAGCAGAGACGATGCTGCCCTAAAACATGTCCCACGCACCCCAGAACAAGCAGGCAAGAGCGTGTCACCTAATGCAGAAATCCTTCTGCTACATGGTTTGCTTTGAAGAACCAACTAAATGTGCCAAGGTTCTGTCAGTGCATTGCTGGAAATTCCACTGTCATCTATAAACTCTGTTCAGAAATGGGACCCCAGAGTATCGCAGAAAAGCCAGAGCTGGGCAGTAGTCACAGTGGTAAAACCAGATTTATTCAGGAAAACGGCAGTGGGGGAGAGATGTCCTGGGCACGTAACTGGGCTCGGTTCTGAATAAGTGAGCAAGCGGAGGTTTAGAGCCAGGAAGTGCGGGGCAGGGCTGGGGTTTGGAAGATGACTGGAAGGATGGATGCACGGGGGAAGGGGAGTCACCTAAACCCACAGGACTGGTTCTTGCTGAAGCCAGGCCAGGCCATCAGATTCCACCTGACGCAGAGGGGGTGATGCAGGATAAGCAACCTGGTTGGATCTCGAGGGCCACCAAACATGGTGGGTTAGGGTTAGGTTCTCACCAGGGTTTCTGGCTAAATTTATTTGGCAGGGTCCTTTCTGAAGCTAGATTTTGCAAGGAAGTACACAAATGGGAAAGTTCAGTTAAGCAAAGCTCTGTCAAAAGTCCTAGGTGGACAGTGAGGCGTCGGGTCATCTCCACCCGATTGCCTTGAGGGGCACAGCGAGGCCTCCGCAGGGCCAGGCAGCCCCAGCCCACGTCTGCTGTAAAAAGCATGGGGCAGCTCCCCAGGGGGCATTTGTGTCTCAGTCCTAGCAAACTTCTTTTTCGTGGACAAAAGATAAAGTGATGGCGTGAGGAGAACATCCGAGAACCAGCTGGGAATTCTGACCCAGAGCTGGTTCTAGGAAGAGAACTAGGGAACGAGAAAGGTCATTCACTTAGCAACCTAAAAAAGCTCTAAGTTTTCACTTCTTCTACTGTTTAATATTAGCCCATAATTTAAGAGAGCGCACAGCTCACTTAAGCAGCCTCCTCCCGTTCCATCTTGTTGAAGAATACAATTCGTTTTCTACTCCTCTAGGGTGATATCATTTTACATGAAGAAAAAAGTTCTCTCGGATGGCAGTCATACGTTTCGGAAGCACCTTCTAATCAGGGATTGGTGATTCATTATTAGGTTCAGCAGGCAATCCATCTGACATGTAAGGGGAAAAAATTAGCAGCTGTCACAGCATGATGAGTTAATTTCCTGATGGGCCTGACACCGAAAAGCCATTTGGAGACATGGCAAAGGCTGACAAGAAAACCTGGCGCTGCTTTATAATTGGAGATAAAGAAAGGGCAGAGAGACGGGCCGGGGAGGCTCCCCGGGTCTGCAGGCTGCGGGGTGCCTGTGAGCGCTGTGTGGTGGTGGGCCGTGGCCCGGGGCCTGGCAGGCTGCGTCCAGGTCCAGGGTGGTCGCTGCTGCTCCCTCTGGGATGGGAGTGGCCTGAGGTATGGCCTTCTCCCAGCAAGGCAGAGCGTGCGTGCTGGCCTTTCCATGATCACCTTGGTGACTTTCATAACCGGCACTCAGGATTCCATCGTGGGATGACTTTTCATCACCACGAGAAAGTAACCCATTAAATAAATACTGTGGAACCGCGGCGGGTGGGAGGGGTAGGCCTGGGGCAGCAGGCGGGATTCAGCCTGGCTTCCCTCGCCCCCCACTCCCACCCCTTGAGCTGTGCCTCCACAGGGCATCCATTGCAAGCCCAACCAGATGAAAAACACTTTGTAGGAAATCCCCTGAACATGGAAATTAGCGAAATCAGAGTATGAAGCCGGCTTTGAAATAACAGGCTGGATGTGCTGGTCTTCATGGGGAAGGAGCTGTCTGCTGAAGGCTCAGCGTGTGGCCTTCTACAATCGGTCCCCTGCGTCTGCACCCTAAAACCCTCTAGTGAGAAAACAAAGGGGCCCTGCCCATTACAGGCCAGGACACGTCGATGACTCTTAGCTTTCTTGGACTCTGGATCTAAAATCCACAAGGCAGAGGTGGGTCTTGAACCTCCTGCTTGAGGAGTAAGCCTGAGGGAAAGAACCTTCTTCCACCCAAATGCCTGCGCTCTGCACACAGAACACAACTCTGCTTTTCTCCGGGCTGGACTCAAAGGATACCCCCCTGAAGAGCTCGCCAGCCGGGGGCAGAAGACAGCCCGCATGCGCCAGCTGTGGTCACAAAGCCCATTACCAGAATTAAATAAATCCGTTCTAAATCTCCCAGGCAAAGAATCATTTACTTCCTCCATGGCCCTGCATTTTCAATACCTTTTAATAAATTCTTTTAAAATGACCTAATTTCAACGTGGCTTTCAACTTCATAAGAAGACGATTTGTAACTAAGATAAACATGAACGCAGGACCAGGCCTCTGTGTCAGCGCCACTCCGGTCCTCTCCAGGATCTCACCTTACCCTTCAAATAACTTTTTAAGTGGAGGAATAAAAACCAGCACGAAGTCAAGGTGTGTTTTTTAATTTCCAAATTGAGCTCTGGTTTCAACCAGAGCTTTCCGAGGCTGATCTGGGCTCCTGCTTGTCCCGTCGGCATCGGGCCCCTCCTGTGCAGGAAGCTGTCGGGGAGCCTCAGTTAGAAAGACACCTCCCGGAGCAAGGCCGCCTCCGTCCTCTCCTCCGCTGCTCTCCGGAGCCCCAGCACATCTGCAGGGCTATCATGACTGATGTGTAAATGGAGCCATAAGCCCCGAACACACGTGACGCCGGGATCCGCTCCCCGCTTTCACCTGTGTTCCTGCTGCAGTTAACAGAAAGAGAAGACATTTTCACATGAGAGTTGCAACATACGGCCCATGAGAGAGCTTGGTGTTCCTAACCTATGCCTGACAGCGACGCTGCAAGTGACTTTTCTAGTAAGACTGAGGACTCACAGTGAATGTTCAAGGTGCAGTCTCTCACCCCTATTCAGAACGCCCTGGGAGGCAGGCAGGGTTCTGTCCACAAGACCACGTGTGTCCCACCTCCCCTGAACCCCCTGCACGTCACAGGGCTCAGGTGCCTTATTTTTTACCTCTAATTCCAGCTGTAGGCTCACGCCCCACACACAGCCTCTGCACGTCCATCTTCCGGCCCTGAGCAAGCACCCAGCATGTTACTGTAGGTGGACAGATAAATACGCGGATTGTCGATCCGTCATCAGCTGATGCTGTCTTCTTCCTCACCTTCCTCTCTGCTGTTTTAGTCATAATGTTCCCAGATAACACAGATCTTTGGCAGGACTTGAATCGGATGAACGCGCCGTGAAGAGGATGACTTCACCCTGGTTCAGGGCACATCCCTCCACCTACTTGCACCTTCTTCCAGAACATTTCTCGATGAGCAGCGTCCTGAGAGCAAACTTCATGGCAGACTGGATACTGCCATATGTGGTCAGGTAATTTGCCTACTTCTAGCAGCAGGAATAGATGCTGGGGGAGGATTTCCTCTTCACTCACAGCCATCATCCTCTTAAGGGAAGCCTACAAGTTCCTTCTGTTTCTAGTAAGGTGTGTCTTTGCGTATATCCTGATTTCTCCCTCGCCCTGCAGACTTGGGCCGATGCTGTTCATTGCACGGTTATTCCTTCCTCCATAGGCTGTGCAAAGAAAGCTGGTGTTTGGGGGAGTCTTGAATAACAGGGACTTTCTGTTCTCTAGAGAAAGCTCTTTGACCACAGGCAGGAAACGTCACACGGGGGAGCCTGGTTAACAGGGGTGCGGTGGCCCCCAGGCCGCAGGGCCTGCTGTGCACGCAGCAGCGTCTTGTGACGGGTCATCTGGTGCCTGCTGCAATGAAGGCAGAGCGGAGCACCAGACAGGGAAGGTAACACCCTTAACACCCTGTCTGTCTGGCCCCAGAAAGCGTGCCTCTCACATCGCTGGGCCTCTGCGATCGAGATGCAGCGAGAGTGTCTCAGATGTAACGAATACCATTAATCTGCGTGAAGCGAGTCCTAGGGGAGGAGGAAGTATGGGGTCCCCCTTGGAAAGGACAACAAATGTGCCGCAGAATGGCACCCAGCACCCCCGAGCGAGCCCAGCGGGCTGTGGCCGGTGCTGCGTTCCCAGTCACTTCTTAAGGCCTAAAGAAGACGGCTCATTGTGCCTCTGGCCTCTGATGTGTTCGGGCTGGGGTGAAACACACCCTTTCTCCGTGAGAGGGACTCAAGAGGTCCCAGAAGTGCAGTCCCAAATGGACAGGCTGCTCTTGCAGAGAAGGCGCCTCCGGGCCTGCAAGACTCCAGCAGAGGCTGGCGGGCTGGATGGAGACTCGGTCTAGAGGGGCGTCCTCACTGGGCCCGCCTGGCCTTGGGGTTTCCAGGGCATGTTCTGCAGTTCTGGGAGATCTGCTGACTGGATCCTGAGCTGAGGACCATGACTTCGCTCCAAGCCCTCAATTGTGTGAATCGGAACTGGCCTTAGACGGCTGCGATGTGGGAGGAGTCACATGGGCATCCTGAGGCTAGCGGGTCCTCTACAGAGGGGAGGCTGAGAATAGAGAGACCCTAAAATAGACCCAGCTCTGAGTCCTTTTATCATACAGACAAGTCTCAGCAAGTGTCCGCGAGTTGTTAAAGGAGAGTATCAGAAAGACAGCACGGCTGAACATGGGTGGGCAAAGCGGCCCAGAGAAGCTGAAATCCATATGAGGTGGCCTTCTGAGAGGTACGTAGCAAGTCTTGGTTACGCTGAGGGCAGAAAGTCTCCCAGAGCAGCGGGTGTGAACTGCAACCTGACTGCACGCATTCAGGAACCTGGAGAGAGGACGCCAGAGCCCGTGGGTGGCCATGGGAGGACAGGGGAGGGAAGCCTCAGAGAAACAGCCTCAGATGCTCATGGCAGGGCTGTGCAGGCAGAGGCACATGGCAGAAGCCCCCGCACTACCTGCACAGAGAGGCTCCCAGCAGCATAGTCCTCTGCCCCAGGGGTCCTCAGCCAGGTGGCCTGGCCCCAGAGGATAAGTGGCCATGTCTGGAGACAATCTGGGTTGCCACAGCTACATGTGCAGTGGGTGAAGGCCAGGCCACTGCTGAGCCCTACAGCACTGGGGATGACACACGCAGCCCCTCGGCACCAGAGTCCTGGGAGAACCCACCCAGGTCCCTGTCCCCTATGTGCCCTCTTCTGGACTGGCGGTGTCACTGGGCATCTCCAGTAAGAACACATGGCTCTATTTCTAGTGTAGAAATAAGCCGGCCTGTTGGCATGAACTCCACTCCCCTGAGGGAAGGCGAGAAGTAAGATTTGCTGTGCACAAGGGAAATGCAGCCCCCGCCAGGGTGCACTTTCAGGCCAGGTGAGCCCCTGGATGTGGGGAGGCCTAGCGGGCCACACTCCATCTCCATCCCCAGGGGCCTTCAGGTCACACCCTCCGGTGGTGGGAGGAGGGAGAAGCAGGGGAGCTGGGCTGCAGGATGAAGTGGGTCCACACTGTGCCCCCAACCACGGCTGCTCATTCCGTGTGGCACACACTGCTGTCGCTCCTGTTGAAGATGGAGCCAGGCAGAGGAAGGGGAGTCCCTCCCAGAACCTGAGAGGACAGAGAATGAAGCAAGGAGTGAGGGCCTGACCTCCTCCCAGCAGCACGGAGCGTGGCAGGGTGGGCTCTGCAGGGTCCGGCCTGTCAGGGCCAAGGCCCCAGGACCGTCTGTGTCTCTAAACACGCACATCTATGTCTTATTCCTGTTGAGCCAGTGACGCAGCCCAGGCTCTCTATCCAGAGGAAACGCAAGCAGGCCACCAAGAAGGAGGAAGATTGCTCAGTCCCGTGCAGTCAGACTCCACAGGTGAGTGCACACGGCCCCATCCAGCCAGCCCCGGGGAGCTTTCCAGATACACGGCCTTCCCTGCTGCCTCCCGAACCCCACAGGGCATGTGGCATTAACCACACTTACAGAGCCTCAGAAAGGCAAAGGAGCTCACCTACTGACACGCAGCAGAGGTGACGGGGCCCCATCCCCAGCTTTAGGTCACAGCTTCACGCCTCACTCGTGCCAGCGGCAGACACAGCATGGTGGCACCAGGTGTGGCACCAGGCGCTGCCCGAAGCGCTTTCATGCATGATGGAGCTTGGCTCTGTGTCCCCACACGAGGAGACTTCGAGGTGAGAAACACCCTTCCTGGGGAGGATGGAGGGTGGGAGGGCAGTCCCAAGCTGGGGCTTTCCTTCCCTGGAGAGGTTCCCTAGGAAGATGGGCTGGAGACCTCACCCCCGAACCCTCAGGTTGTGCCCCCAGCAGCCCCCTGTGGCCTGGGCTCAGCTTCCTCTCCCTGTGGTCTCCTGTGCTCCTGGATGTGCTGCTCTGAGGGCGGCATCCACTGGACCCCAAGCCTCTAGGCCTGGGTTTTGCTCCTTGCATCTTTGCAGAGGCTGTGGTTTGTTTTGGGGCTCAGTCGCCTGCACCCCTGAATGTGAAACAACATGCCTGGGCCTGAGCATCCTTGGAGGTCACCACACCGGCCAGACGATGGGTTCTGGTCCCCACAGTGTCCAGGTGGCTGCTGCTCACACAACACAATTGTTCAAAGAATAAAGAGGAACTAAGCCGTGTGTGCATGCTCACCCCAAAGCTCCGTGCTGTTGTTCTACATTGGGACAAAACCCATCTTTGCAACAAGTGGATGGAAGTGCGTATTTGAGCTTCCAGAGGGGTTGGAGTATTGGCCTCGCCATCCATGGGGTGGTGGTGGTCTTGACCTTCTCCATACAGAGGTAGGAGGAAGAAGAGGAGGAGGAGGAGGAGCAGGAGGAGGCAGCCTGGGCCACTTTCTGGCATCCTCAGGTTGCTCTTCAGCTGCCATTTTGACGACATTTGGTGAGGATTAGCTCAGGGAGAGCCCCACTCGGTGCAAAGCTGAGCAAGACTCAAGAGCAGGACTGGAGAGCTATGAACCATCCACCCTCGGGGCTGGGACCCCAGGGTCACCGAGACCCAAAGAGGCCCCTGTCATCTGTCCCTGGGGTCACTTCTGATTTTTTTTTAAATAAACTACAAATAGAAGTTCTAGCATTTTCTTTCTGTACCAGTGGACTGTCTGCATCCCTCTCTGGTGACCCCCACTCAGAGACCCCAATATTCAGAGCCTCGCCATCTGCTCTTGCCACTCCTTGACATGAGATGGTGCTGAGGCCCAGCTGAGCTCAGTTCCATTCATTTCTAAGTAGTTTGTATCTTCCTGGTCTGAAGAGAGAGCTTCCTCTGTGTCACCCCGAGAAGGCATCACACTGTGCGAGGATCCTGTGAGGGCACAAGACATCCCCAGCCCCAGCTCCTGTTCCTCCCATCCCTGCTCTCAGTGCGGCCTCGAAACTCACTCCATTCCCATGAACACCCACCCCACGGGACACGCATTGCATCTGTTCCGTACCTCAAGCCCACTGAAGAGTCAGAGAACCGAAAGACCAAGAGAACAAAAGAAGAGGCAGGAGCAGAGATAAGATGAGATTTAGGAAAGGCAGACTTGGCTAGGGAAGCAACACTGAAGGGTGCAAAGCAGAGGCCACAGCCCCTCCTGGCAGGGGCACCCTGGCAGTGCCAGCAGGCAGCCAGGCTCCAGGGCCCATCTCAGGCCTGGCTGCAGGCACTGCGGGATGTGCGTGAGCCAGCGGGTAAAAGAAGGCCCCTTCCTCTATGGGACCTTTGCAGTCAAACCCCTGGCCCCGCACCCCAACCAAGAAGTAGCAGGACATTTTTTTATCCTGCAGAAATCCAACCAGAAAGGCTCTGGAGCTGGGGACACAGCAGAGAGGAGGAGACGCCAAGCACCAGGTGGGACTGAGAGAAGCTCAACACCCTGAGCATCGAGACTCACCTCCCCAGTCTCCCTGGCTAGGCTTCTGGTATCATGGAAGCCAAATATGTGCCCGCAGGGAGGAGACAAGAAGATTCTTTTCTGGAGACACTGAACCACTCCAGAGAGAAGCCTTCCACAGAAGACACTCAAGGATTTCCCAGTGGAAAGGCTAATGGCTGTTAGATGGCTCTGGAGAGGGCCAGTCACCAGGAAGCCCCATGTGCCCACAAAGAACTTCAGTCAGCCTCAGTGCCTCCCTCAGCTATACACAGGAAGCCAAAGACCCATGTGAATTAAAAAGATCAAAAATAAATAACAGCCTGTGATCCCAGGGGAGGCTGAGGCAGGAGGATCACTTCAGACCAAGAGTTCTAGAACAACCTGGGCAACACAGTGAGACCAAAATTAAATAGTAAGTAAGAGTGAGAAAAGGAACTCAGCAAAGTAAATTTGAAGAAAATTCCCTAAAAATGCACTTAAATAATAAGAGAATGTATGCTTCCATGAAATAATAATAGATTTTTATATTGATTTTAAAAAACAGAAGAAAGAGGTCCAGAAAATTAAGAATGCAGTAGATAACTATTTTTTTTTTTGAGACGGAGTTTCACTCTTGTTACCCCGGCTGGAGTGCAATGGCGCGATCTCGGCTCACCGCAACCTCCGCCTCCTGGATTCAGGCAATTCTCCTGCCTCAGCCTCCTGAGTAGCTGGGATTACAGTCACACGCCACCATGCCCGGCTAATTTTTTGTATTTTTAGTAGAGATGGGGTTTCACCATGTTGACCGGGATGGTCTCGATCTTTTGACCTCGTGATCCACCCGCTTCGGCCTCCCAAAGTGCTGGGATTACAGGCTTGAGCCACCGTGCCCGGCCAGTAGATAACTATTTTTAAAAGCCCATGGACAGGCTGGGAGATAAAGTCAGGGAAGGTTCTCTCAAAGTAGTATCAAATAAATTGAATATAGATTTTTTTTAAATCAGAAAATTAAAGTATCAATATAGGATATCTGAAATTGACTAAAAGAAGGTCTAGAAATAGAAAATGAGTAAAACAGAAAGAAGGAAATGATCAAACAGTGAATACAAGAAAATTGATTAGACAAAACTGAGGGATAGGAGTTTCCAGCTTGAAAGAACTCACTAGGTACCCAGCAAAATAAGTGAATAAAACTCATTGGTTGTCATGAAGTTTCTGAAACCAAGAATATGCAATACTAAAATCTTTCTCAAGAAAGAAAAAGCAAAATAAAAGTCACACTATGGAAGTTAAAATGACATCAGACTTCTAAAAGCATTAATGGGTACTAGAAGTCAAAAAAGAAATCTCTTCAAAATCCTAAGGGAAATTTTTATTGTCAAATAAGAATTCTATTACCAGCCAAACTATCAATCAAGTATAATGGTACAATAAAGATGTAGTTGGATATGCAGTCTCTCCAAACATTTGCCTCCTTTATACCCTTTTGCTTTAAGCTACTGAAGAGGGTAGATTAGTCTTGGGATTCAGAAACACATCAACGTAGGAGAGAAAAAAAGGGAATGTTCTGAGTAATGATTATTTGAGCAAGCAAAAGGAAAGGCTCTGAGAAAAAAGAAGAGAACGGATCAATGCCTTTGTATATTCATTGGTATAGAAAACATGTTATGAGGGTTTGGATAGTTGGGGAAGAATGAGTGACAGCATATGAAAAAACCAAGCTGACAAAACCAGTGAGGCTGTTATTAGTGTAAAAAAAGAGAAAACACTAAACAGGTGTATAAGAAAGAGAATCATGTCTTAGTACAGGATAATAGTTCAACAGTGAACAATATTTACAGTCATAATATTCACACTGAATATGAATTCTGTTAAAACTGTAGTAAAAGGTATATATCCAAAAGACTATAAATCGTTCTACTATAAGGACACATGCACACGAATGTTCATTGCAGCACTGTTTACAATAGCAAAGACCTGGAATCAACCCAAATGCCCATCGATGATAGACTGGACTGGGAAAATGTGGCACATATACACCGTGCAATATTATGCAGCAATCAAAAATGATGATTTCGTGTCCTTTGTAGGGACATGGATGAATCTGGAGAACATCATTCTCAGCAAATTGACACAAGAACAGAAAAGGAAACACCGCCTATACTCACTCATAGGCGGGTGATGAACAATGAGAACACATGGACACAGAGAAGGGAGCACCACACACTGAGGTCTATTGGGGGAAATAGGGGAGGGACAGCGGGGCGGGAGCGGGGGAGGGATGGCATGGGGAGAAATGCCAAATGTGGGTGAGGGGGCAGAAGGCAGCAAAACACACTGCCACATGAGTACATATGCAACTATCTTGCATGTTCTGCACATGTATCCCAAAACCTAAAATGCAATAAAAATTTAAAAAAAAACTGTAGTAAAAAGTATTAAGATGAGAATACTAAATCCTTGTCTGTCCTAATGGAAAGTTCACAGACAATGTCACAAACTGACGCATCACTTTCAGTATCAACAGATTGCAACTGCCATGTCTTGCCTAGACGGCAAACTTGCATTGTTTCCCAGGATCAACTCTAGAGAACCCATGGAGGGAAACAGAATCAGGAAATAGCAACATACTGGCAGGCTCTTTTGAGCCTGGGGAGCCAGGCTGTTTTGGCTGTTTGGGGAGGAGAGAGTAGGAGAGGGCCGGGCCATTGCCATTCTTCAAGAAACATTTAAAGAACAGCAGCCAAATACGCACTTGGTCAGCAGAAGCCTTGGGCCAGTTGTTCTCTGACCCTCCACAGCAGAATTCCCTGACCCATCAATAGCCCAGACTCCTGGCATAGGAGACCATCAAGGTAGAGCCCAAATAGAACAAAAGCCGCACTGAAGTGTGCAGTGGGGACCACAGAGATGAGTGCTGGCCTTGGGTGTTCACTCCTCCCTGCCCACTTGCTGCATGCCCTGGACTGCAGGCTTACATTGGGGATTCCTCCTCCAGGGCTGCCTCTAACCTTAGTACTTGAATAGCTATAGTTGTCTGAATGCTTTAAAGAGATTAAGATACTTAATGATGATGTAGAAAGTGAATCATTCTATGTTGTTGTGTGTGGTTTTTTTGTTTTGTTTGTTTTGAGACAATGTCTCACTCTGTCACTCAGGCTGGAGTGCAGTGGCGCAATCTCAACTCACTGGAGCCTCTGCTTCCTGGATTCAAGCAATTCTTCCTGGATTCAAGCGACTCTTCTGCCTCAGCCTAGCTGGGATTATAGACATTTGCCACCATGCCAGGCTAATCTTTGTATTTTTAGTAGAGATGGAGTTTCACCATGTTGGCCAGGCTGGTCTCGACCTCCTGACCTCAAGTGATCCACCTGCCTCAACCTCCAAAAATGCTGGGATTACAGATGTGAGCCACCGCACCTGGCTGAATTGTTCTATGTTTCAAAAACAAAAAAAGTGACATTCCCTCTATACAAAATACCAAGGGAATTCAGTGGATTCCCATTTGCCTTGATGCTCTTGACTGGCGGGTTGGCTCCACACCATGCTTGTCTGTCCCTCTGCCTCGGGGAATGAGCCTAGAGATGCCTGACAGCATCAGGAAATTGCCAAATCATTGGCCGCGGAGCAAGATGTCCAAACAAAGAGAGGCTTCCAGTCCACAGTCCGTGGGAGGAAAGGACTTGATTTCCCCAGCTTCTGATGTGCATGGTGGCCATGCCCCCGCCCCCTTTTTGGCTATTGGAAAGTAATCGAGTCAGTTGCTTCAAATGGACTGAAGATAATTCCTACCAATTAGCTGTGTAATAATCATCCTGGCCATGTTTAGTTATCTGAGAAGAGACAGAATTACACACTATTGCATACCAAATAACTCTCATCATATATACTTAAACATTCAGAAAAAGGAGCCACCAGCAGACGCTTTGTGTCTCCAATGGTTTCACTGACATACTCTGCCATCTTGAGTCTGTTTGCACAACTCAATTTGAGGATATGTGAAGGGATAAGAGTGGAAGCATATATATGGTATAGGCAAGGCGGAGATGAAGTATTTCCAGGAGTGCAATGCTGCCTGGAATGGAAAACTCCATCTGTCTCCTGGTGGCAGCAGCTAAACACACATGGAGCAAAATGGTGTTCAACTTCCATCTTAGCAAGTTTTTGAAAACTTCTTGGCTTCTAAAATCTTTATTGTGGCTTTTGTTGTTGTCGTGTTTTTGGCACTTGGGGGTGAATGGGTCTCCCAACCCAGAGAACATGAAGACTGGATGTGAGTGGACTCCACTGGGGCCCGGCCTGAACCCTCCTCCATCACCAGTGGCCACTTTGGTGGCTACTTGGGCTCCCCAAGCTGCAGATTTAGATTCTGGCTCTGCCTCTCCCATGGAATGTTAGCTCAGGGCATGGTCTTAGGGTCACAGCCTCCTCCCCTGAATGAAACCTGCTCCCAGCATATTTCAGCAGCAGGTGGACTTGAAATTGCACATGGTGGTCCTGCTGGTGGGAGGGCAGAAGGAATGCTGGTGTCCCAACATAGGTGGGGGGGTCTTCTTTCCTGGCCTCATGGTTCCTACGAAGGGACTTCTACGGGAATTAATCGAGTAAAGAACTGGCAATTTGCTCTTCTATCCCAAATGTCAGTCTTCTCTGTGGAGCCAAACTTTCCCCTTGGTGGGCTACCCAGGACCTACACAGCAGAACACGGGAGGCTGGAGTGTAAATTTGCCTTGTGAGCCATGGATCTGAAGCCAAGCCCTTCCATCAGCTTATTCACAATAACGCCCACACAGCTTTGCATCTTACTTTTCAACTGGTTCTGAACTTGGAAGAAAAAAAGGGGGGGCATTATTTTAAAAATGGGCCTTATTTTGCTTTTTAACTTCTGAAAGTCTAATCTTCTATTTTAGCTCTTGATTTCCCGCCTATGATAAGAGCAGTAAAGGACATTGAAGGTAGGTGAGTTCTCTAGATTTCCGCCCAGAAGTCCTGAGGGTAAGAAGGGTTGAAAGACAGCATGGACCTCGCTGCCTCCAAGATACACATCCTAGGAGTGGAAGCAGCTGTGTCTTTTAGAACTTGGAGCAGCGACTTGGGAGGAGGCACAGGGCACAGCACTCACCTATCTTTGAGTGTATACATGGTGAAAAGTAGTAACTTGGCTTCACTGAAGGGGCAGCAAATGACAACCTGAAGTTAGATCAGTGCATCCAGTGGCTAGACTTCCCGGCTCCACCCCCAAGATCAGGTCTAAAATGAGACCTAAATGCCGAATCGTTTTTTAAAATATCTACCAGAAAGTCATCGCTGTGACCAACCTGAATAAATACTCAGGCAGCCGGCTGTCCTGCCTGTCAGCCTTTGCCATGAGACTGGCATAAGACAAAGTAAATAGAAATTCAAAGGGGATTGAGAGAGACAGCTCTGCCCAGAGTCCAAATAAGTAAGATCATGTTGAGCAGATAGGGTCATGGAAACACCAGCATTTGCATTCAGTCAGCAACTGGGCAGGAACAGTCAACAGTCACTCCATCTGGGTCACCTGGGGAAAATCATCTCAGCCCCCAGGCCTGGGTGTCTTTATCCATCAGTGGCTGTGGCTGTGCTGCAGAGTCCTGAGGATGCCTTCTGGCTCTGGCCTCAACTGGTCCTTAAAGGAGAATGGGTACTGTCTGGCCCCATGGGGTCTGTATGTGAAGAAAGGCCACATGCTCACCGTGTCACCCAACGTGAGCTGACTGTGGAAAGCTGAAAAGGGTGCAACCCCCCCAAAAAAATACATACACTCCACTCAGGTTAGACACACCTAAGAATCCACTTTCCTCCCAAAAAGAAGACTTAAATGGGTCCTGGGAGAGTAGAAGAGGTTGCCTGCATGGCAGGTGGGTCAGGAACCGTCTCTTGGATATAAAGTCGCAGATTTAGACACAAATTGTCTAGTCACGGATTGTCTGAATTTCCTCCAGGCTAATTGTTACAGGTGAGTTCTATCAGAGAGGAACAGGAACTCAACAGCACAAGGCGAGGATGTTCTGTGTTCCAGAGGGACCCAGGGAGAAGTCTGTAGGCAGAGGGGACTTGAGCCTTCCCACCAAGAGCCACTTGAGTGAGATCATGGCTAAGGTCCCTCCCAATGTTTCTGTGAGTTGATCAAACCCAGCTGAAGAGAAAAGGAGAGCCGTTTCATGAAGCTACCACCACTTCTTGCCTGGATCCCTGGACCTCCGGCTGGCCTCACCTCTCATTGTCTCAGCTACATTCCATTGGCCTCACTTCTTGATCCACACACAGCTAGTCTTTCCAGAATGTTCCCCATCTCAGTAAACGGCACCACGTTCTCTCAATTGTCTAAGACAAAAAATAGGAGCCATCCTTGACCTCTCTTTCCTTCATCCTTATCCTCCTGACTGCTTCAAATCCCAAATGGTCACTTCCTCGGGTCGCCACAGCCACCTGCCTGTGCAGGCCACCACCATCTCTCACCTGAACCACTGCAACAGCTTCTGCTGTTCCCCTCCTACAATCCGGAATGAGCTTTCACAAAACTGAATCAGTTCTGCATGAGTTATCTATGGCTGTGTAACAAACTATCCCAAGATGTAGTGGCTTAAATATAACAATATTTATCTCTTACAATTGCTGTGGGTCAGGAGTTCTGGAGCAGCTTAAACTGGGTGGGTCCGGTTCAGGGTTAAGGTGTCATCAGGGGCAGCTGTCATTTGAAGGCTCGACCGAGGCGGAGGAGCCATGGGCGGGGTGGCATGCCCACGCACACGATTTCACTTGGGCTGCTCAGGCATCCTTATAACATGGCAGCCTCTTTTCCCTGAGAAAGTGATCCAAGGCAGAGGCAGGAGCTACAATGTCCTTTAAGACCTGGCCTCCAAAGTCACATATCGTCACTTCAGCCTATTCCATTTGTTAGAAATAATTCACTAAGTCCATTCAAGGGGTGGGGTCTCTGTCTCCACCTTTTGTAGGGAATGTCTAGTAAATCATGGGCATATTTTAAACCACTCACCATCTCAAGGTCCATGCCTGCCTCCTGGCCTTAGTTGTTATGTCTCAGTCCCAAGCACAGCAAACCTACAGAGCATCATTGCTACTGTGTGGTTACTCAAGGGCTTTGCACTTGCTGTTCTAGAAGGTTCTTTCAGCAAGGCCAACCAATCCCTTCTTATCATTCAAATCTTAGCCCCAACCTCCCTCTTTCTAATAGGACTTTCCTAACATTGAATTTAAAACACTGCTCCTTATTTATCAGTGTCAGGAACCAACTTTGTCATTTGTCAACTGTGTGTCTGCCACCCGACTCTAGGCTCCTGGAGAGCAAGCTCCTTGCAGCCCCACCACGCTGGCCTCTGGGCTGAGTGAGTGAACAGCTGCACAGCCTGACTAGAAGGAGATAGCAAACCCGGGGGTGGATCTGAGAGGCTCTGCCAGAGCAGTTGTGTGGCACCACACCCACCACAGTCCCTGACATGGAAAATCTCTGATTTCGAAGCTTCAGCCCATTTTGTTTCATTGGAAACCTGGTGAGCCCAGATCAGGAAGGCGTCGCCGTTTTAACTCAGAAGCCGGTTAGGAAGTTCTCCCTCCCTGTCGTCGGGGTGAGCGTTGTGCAGTTCTAGCATCTTATGGTTTTTGCCACATGATACATGAGTTATTTTACATGAACCCCACAGAACAAATGTGCCCTTTTTCATTTATCAATTTGAGTTCAAAGTTGTGTTTTTTAGCTGTTCTCTAAATTTGCCAACATTTTAAAAAGAAAATTACTCATGACCCCACTAAGTAAGATATTAAATCCTGGCAAAAGTGAGATGTTGCCAAAAAGTTCTTTGCGGGGAGGAAGTAGTAGTGGTCCTTTACAAAATGAGCTGAAAGAAGATGGAAATAAATTTTTTTCCAGAAGAGCAGTCTTTGCTGAAAAGATTCACATTTCCTTGAGAGTTTTATCCAAAGTAGATCAATGCTGCTCACCCAGAACAAGATCCGCTTTGCAGAAAACCTGGGCTTCCCTCCTGTGGGGCCCGATGACCACACGACACCTGTGCAGGTGTTCACTTCAGACGCTGCGGACACCATCCGCACCGCCCCATTTTTATGAGTGTCAAGTTCCACAAAGCGTCTCTCTTCTCCTGTAAAAAGTCTCTTTAATTTTGAGAACTTTCCTGCTAATCATGTCTCCGTTTGCTAATGACCCTAACCTTCCACGAAATGACTTTTCTCTCGTCAGCCTTCATTTCACTTCTCACGCCTTCCCGGCTTTCTTTTCCTTCCCTCGGATTCCCCATTTTTCAAGCTACAAGGCGGACTTCAGTCTGTTGAATTTCAGCTCTTTCTTCCTGTCTTGGATTGCCTATTACCTATTGCAAAGGTCATTTTAAGTGTAATTCAGCTTAAATTACTTTATTTTCTCATCACTGAATTTTTTTCACTCTCTCTGGTCCTCTTCTCCTTCCCAGGCCCTCCACTCTGCCCACCGCCCCCATCTGTCACTTCTCAGGGACTTTTCTCAAGGGCTCCTGATGAGGCTGGATGAAAAGCATTCTTGGGTCTGCGATTTGGAAGGATAAGATTTGCATGCTCACTGCCTGGCCGTGGTTGGGGCCAGAGGCAGTGGTGCCTTCCAGGATGCCGGCAAACACAAGATCCCAGCCCCGAGGCCGGGAGACTCCACATATAAAGTCTGCTGTTCTCCCAGCATGTCAGGAGTCACGGCAGGGAGCCCGGAGTGCTAGGCCACCTAGCCACTGTCCAGAACCACTGAATATCTCATGATGGCAGCAGCTACATGCATGAGTAAAATGGTGTTCAGCTTCCATCTTAGCAAGGTTTTGAAAACTTTTTGGCTTCTAAAATCTTTATTGTTGTTTCTGTTGTTGTGTTTTTGGCACTTGGGGGTGAATGGGTCTCCCAACCCAGAGAACATCAAGACTAGATGTGAGTGGACTCCACGTGCGGCTGGGCCTGAACCCTCCTCCATCACCAGCGGCCACCTGGTTGGCTCCTTGGGCTCCCCACGATGTGGATTTAGATTCAGGCTCTGCCTCTCCCATGAAAGGTTAGCTCAGGGCCTGGTCTTACGGTCATAACCTCCTCCCCTGAACGAAACCTGTTCTCAGCACATTTCAGCGGGTAGACTTGAAGTTGAACATGGTAGTCCTACTAAGTGGAAGATGGGAGGAATGCTGAGGCCTCACCATAGCTGAGAGAGGAGGGGAGAGGCTCAGGACAACTCTAATCTCTTGGGCCCTTGAAGAAGTGCATGAGAGAGCGTGCAGGTGAGTGTGCACTTGTGTGTGTGCACACGAGTCTAAGTGCACGTGTGAGAACGCGCACTCGTGTGTAAGTGTACAGGTGACAGCATGTGGGAATGTGAATGTGTGTGGCTGTATGTGTGAATGAATGCATGAGTGTGCACATGTTTGCGTATGTGAGTGTGCATGTATGAGTGTACTGTTAGCATGTGCATGTGAATGTGTACATTTGAGTGTGTGCATATTTACATTGTGTGTGTGCATGTGAATGTGCATACCTGTATGTGAATGTGTGTGCATGTGGTGCATGTGAACATGTGTGCACAGATGTGCGAGTGCACACACCTGTGTGCCTGTCCTCCCCTCGCTGCTCATGACTGAGGATGCTGCACATTGGGGCATGGGGAGCTCCAGACAGCCTGTCTGTCATCCTGTATTGTCAGGAAGAGGCACCACCTCCATGCTGGGCTGCAAGGCTCCAGCAAATTATTTTTGGAGATAATAAAAGAAATGCTACCTTATGTTCAAATCTTTAACTGTCTGGTGCAATGAATAGACAGCCCAGGCCAACCCATGGTGTACAGGGTGGTAAAGCCACAGGCTGCATCCTGGCCCCTGCATGCAACCCCAGCTCATGCCCAGCCCACACCCAGCTCACACCCAGTCTACACCCAGGTCACACCCAGTCCACCCCCAGCTCACACCTAGCTCACCCCCAGCTCAGCCCCAGCCCACCCCTGCAGTCCACACCCAGCCCACACCCGGGTCACACCCAGCCCACACCCAGCTCACACCCAGGTCACATCCCGGTCACTCACCAGCTCACATCCGGGTCACACCCAGCCCACACCCACTCACCCCCAGCTCACCCCCAGCTCCCCAGTACTAAAGGAGGAGGCTAGCCACAGCTCCCACAGCAGCCTCTTCTTTCTTTTCTTTTCTTCTTCTGCTTTGCATGTAATGTAAAATATGCCTTTGTGGCCCAGGGTCACCTTTACGGAGAGCTCTCCAGGTGCCCTGGCACTCCTCCTGCCCTGCTTGCCTGCAGGTTCGGGGTGTCTGCTGGAGCAGGTTTTTGCACATTTCTGCTCACCTCTGAAATACGAGCTTGCCATTTGGAGGCTGGTAGAGCCCGGCTTCCCCCAGGAGCTCAGGGAGATTTGTGGTTTCAACATTTGCTCACTGAGTAGGGGTCCTGGGACTGTTCTAATGGAGGCCACCCAGGGCCTCGACCCCATGGGACTGTTTGAACTCAGCACCCCTGGACAGCTCAGCCTGTGCCTGAAATACCCCAGAGCCAGTGTCCCCTATGTGGGACACAGCTCAGCTGAGCCCTGCCCGGTATCCAGTTGCTCTGAGCATTGTGGACACACAGGCTGGCCTGGCCTGGGAGAACTCCAGAGTGAGAGGTCCACGGTGGCGGTCCCTGCTGAGAGACCCCTCCAGCCTTTCAGTCCACAAGGTGCCTGCGCTTGGTGCGTGCTCCTCTCTCCACACCTGCTGCATGCATGAAGCAAAGGCATCCTGGTGCATCTCTGGGGATGGGAGCGGGTGCTAGAAGCCCTTTTGCAGGTGCAAGCAGGAATTGAGCCCAGACCCTGGAACTAGAGAGGCCACCTGGAGCCTCTTTATCTGTCACCTGGACAGCAGGAGGTAGCTGGTTTGAGAACTAAGCAGGGTTAATGCTCACACACTCAGCCTGCCAGGCTCCTGAGGCTGGGTGAGGTCGTCATGGCTTCTGCAACTGTCTTCCAGGTGGAACTCTGTGAAATGAGGGGCGGGTGAGGAAGCCCACCATGCCCTGCGCCCCTCCTACAGGTCCAGTTTTCCTTCTGTCTCCAAGGCACTGGAGAATTCAGTGCAGATATTTCACTTCCTGCCAACCCATCAACTAGAATTTTACCATTCCCCCCAACCTTTTTTTTTAATTTTTAAATTTATTATTATTTTTTTAGACGGGAGTTTTGTTCTGTCACCCAGGCTGGAGTGCAGTGGTGGGATCTTGGCTCATTGCAACCTCTGCCTCCCAGGTTCAAGCGATTCTCCTGCCTCCGCCTCCCAAGTAGCTGGGATTACAGGCACCTGCCACCATGCCCGGCTAATTTTTTTTTTTTTCAGTAGAGGCGGGGTTTCACCATATTGGCCAGGCTGGTCTTGAGCTCCCCAGGTGATCCGCCTGCCTCGGCCTCCCAGAGTGCTGGGATTACAGGCATGAGCCACCACACCCGGCCTCACCTACCACCGTTTAGAAATAAAATTTAAAAACTTAAAGTAACCCATGGCAATGGAGTTCTAACTCGTTTCTGTAAAACCCTGCGCATTTGGGGCTGTCGGAGTCTTTGGGACACGGCAGTGAGCCTCTGGCCTCTGTGAGGTGTGCGTTTTCTCTCTCTCCATCCCGGCTTCCTTAACTGTGAGCATCACTAGGCAGTTCTGGGGACAAACAGGAAACAAGCTGACTTCCTTGGAGTGAGAAATGTTCTGCAAAGTTTAAAAATTACCCATGATGACGGTAACCGTGTGATGCAATTAGTAAACAGAACAACCGTCATAAGCAGTGTCATCAGGCACGAAACCAGCCAGGAAAGTCTTTAGGGTCAGCTCGTTGAAACGTGTGCACCTTTTTCTTGGTCTCTATTTATCCTGGGGTGTTGAGTCCCGAGAGGGCATTGGGCACCTCCCAGGCCTTTCTAAGTGTGAAAAAGAAGGGGCCCCAGCACGGCTGAATGCCATCTGAGGCATGAGCTGATGGCGGCCGTGCGGACACAGGCCCCAGATGGCCATGACGGCCCTGGGACGCCCTCTCCCTCCTGCCGCAGGCGGGGCACGCAGAGACACAGAGACCCGGGCTCCATCCTCCTCGGCCAGGGAAATAAGCTGAGAGAGCACAGTCAGGTGGTGGAAGGGGAGGAAACACGTGATTTTGATTGTGGAAATGGACGAAGACCAACACACCGAGAACGCGAAGGCGACTGAAGCAGTTTGCACGGGGCCGGCCACCCTCATGTGCGTTCCAGCAGAGAATGCTCCTCATGGCAGAGGAGCTGGAAGGCTTTGCCGTGGAACAAAGGGAGGGCCCCAGGCGTGCCCAGCGTGGAGGCTGCTGGCCTGGAACTCTGGAGGAGGGTTGATGTGACCGCCCCGAGCTCCAAAGGAGGAACTGCGGAGGGAGGGCGCAGAGGCCGGGCGGGGGCTGCAGGTGAGCCTGGGACGCTGTAGCCTCGTGGGTGGGGCAGGAGGAATTCCCAGTGGGAACCACGGGGACCGTAAAAGGAGCAGGACCCTTTAAAGCACTTCTCAAGCTGCGAAGCTCCCGGAAGCACGCGGAGGCCCGTGAGAAGGCGCGCGAGGTGAGGCCGGCGGGCCCGTGCCTGGGCAGCGCTGTGCCTTCTGCTCCGGGTGGGGCCTTCAGAAGCAAGGCCTGGGGGCATCGCTGCGCTTCCTGCAGTGCCCGCCCGGCCACTGCTGCTGCAACACACTCCAGCCTGCACCCTTCGGAGAGTGGGATTCCATTTTCTTTCAAGAGACCACTCCGTTTGAAAGCGTGGCCCCCCCGCGCTGTCACTGGTTCGCCGGCTTCTGCATCTTCCTGCGCTTCGCTATCGGCGCCTCTCCCCGCAGCCATGGTTTCTCCATCGGGCGCGCAGCCCGTGTTCGTGCTGCCATTACAAAACCACTAGAACTGTAGTCACGGCTCTCTGACAGCTCTCAGTATCAAAGAAAGACACTTCTCACAGGTCAGTATTTTGGCCAGTACTTGGTATTGTATCTTTTTCATTTTAGCTGCTCTGGTGGATGTGTCATAAAATTGCAATGGGGTTTTGATTTACATTAAATTAAATGCAAATTAAATTTAATGCAAATCAAAACCCCATTGCATTGTTGAGTTTTTGATAGATGCCCTTCTACAGCTTGAGGATGTTCACAACGATTCCCAATTTATTGAGAAATTTGTTGTTGTTTGGGTTTTTTAAAGTTGCATTTTAGGCTTTGGGGTACATGTGAAAAACATGCAAGATTGTTGTTTGGGTTTTTTTGTAATCGTGAAAGGGTATTTGGTTCTGTCAAATGCCTTGGCTGCGTCGATGATGATGATCGTGTGGTCTTCTGTATTGTCATGGTGTGGTGTCTCACTGACTTCTGGGTATAAAACCAACCTCGCATGCATGTGCTCACGGTGTGTAGTTCTCTTTGTATGTTGTGGAATTCAATTTGATAGTGTTTTATTGAGGATTTAAAAAATCTGTATTCATAAGAGATATTACTCAGTAGTTCCTCATAATGTAGTCTGCCTGGGTTTGGTAACAGGGAAATGCTGACCTCCAAGAGTGAGTTAGAAAGTGTTCTCTCCTTTATGCTTTTTGGGAGATTTTGTGAATGATTGGTACTAAATCTTTAAATGTTTGGTAGAAATTTCCAGTGAAGCCAACATGGACCTGGGATTTTCTTGGTGGAAAGTTTTAACATTCAATCTAAGAGACCTAATTCAATCTCTTTACTTCTTTACAAGTCTGTTTGGATCTTCTGTTTCTTTTACTTCTTTAGTAGTTAATGTCTTTCTAGACATTTGCTCACCCTGTCTGTGTTGTCTGCGTTTTTGGCACACGGTTGTTCATTGTATTCACCTATAATCCTTTTCTGTGTGGTTGGTTGTAGTGTTCTTGCTTTCATTCCTCATTTTAGTAGTCTGAGTTTACTCTTTTTTTGATCAGTCTAGCTAAAATTTGTCAGTTTTGTAGATCTTTTCAAAGACTCTTTCAAAGGCCAACAAATCAGTTTCCCTGAATTTCTCTATCGTTTTTTCTATTCTTTATTTCATTTATTTCTGCTATAACTTTTATTAGTTCCTTTATTCTCTTTACTTGAAGTTTAGTTTCTCCTTTTTCTAGTTTCTTATGATGGAATAGTAGGTTATTGATTTGAGAACTCACTTCTTTTTATATTATTGGCGTTTACAGCTACAAATTTTGCTCTGATTACTGCTTTACCATATCTCATAAGTGTTGGTATTTTGTGTTTTCCATTTCATTAATCTAAAAGTATTTTCTAATTTTATTTGTAATTTCTTCTTTGATTTACTGGTTATTTGGGAGTATATTGTTTAATTTCTACGTTTGTGAATTTCCCAAATTTCCTTCTGTTACCTATTTTCAATTTCATTTCATTGTGTTTGGAGACCGACTTGTATGATTTCAATTATTTAAATTTACTGAGTCTTCTTTTATGGCCTAACATATGGTCTCTTCTGGAGAACATTCTATATGCCCTTGGGAAGAACGTATATTCTGCTATTCAACTTGGGAAGAAAGTGTGGGGCAATTTACACACATCTATTAGGACTAATTGATTTATAGTATTGTTAAAGTCTTTTCTTTCCTTGTTGATCTCCTTTCCAGTTGTTCTATCCATTATTGGAGGTGAAGTTTTTAAGTCTCCAACTATTGTTGTTGAATAATCTGTTTCTCCCTTCAATCTCATCAGCTTTTTCTACATTTTGGGGGCCTCTGTTGCTAGCTGCATGTATGTTTATAGGTATTATGTCTGCTGCTTGTGTGGACCCTTTTGTTACTAAAAAATGTCCCTCTTTATCTTCAGTAACTTGTTTTAAAGTTTGTTTTTTCTGATATTAGTAAAGTATGCTAGGTCTGTTATGATTGCTGTTTTTGTTTGGTGTACTTTTTTATTCCTTTACTTCTATTTGTATCTCTGTTCTGGTTTCTCTTTTACTATCTTTTTGCATTAATTGATATATTTTCTAGTCCAACTTTGTAATTCTGCTGATAATTTTTAAATCTATGTGTTTCAAAATTTTTTTCTTAAAGCTTGCTCTAGCCCTTACAGCACATCTAAATCTACATCAGGTATGTGCTACCTTAATTCTAGTGAGAGACACAAGCTTCTTTCCTATATAAATAATCCTTTTTAATGTCATTATTGTTATGCATTTACACCTATTTATATAACATGCCCAACAATACATTTTTGTGATTATTATATATAATCTTATGTTTGTTAAAGAGACAAGTTAAAAAGCATTTTAATATAGTTTGTGATATTAATCTTCTGATTTTTTATTTCTGAATCTCTTCATTTTTCCGTCTATATTTGAGTTACCATTTGGTGTCACTTTCTTCTTTCAGGACAGTTTTATTCCCCTTTATTCTCCTTTGTCTTCTTATTGTCAAATATGTTACATTTCTGTATGTTATAGAACCCACAATATAATTACATCTGTGTTGTCTTAAGCAATTGCTTTTTAAATAAGGAAAGATAAGAAACAGAAATGTACAATTACACTGTCTTTAATAATTATCTACACAATTACCTTTGCCAGTGTTTCTGTGTTTGTCTAGAATTACTGTCAGATGTTGCTTGCTTTCAGGTTTAAGAACTTTCTTTAGTATTTCTTGTAAGGCAGTTCTTCTAGCAATAAATTCAATTTTTGTTTATCTGAAAATGTCTTTATTTTGCATTCACTTGTGAAAACTAGTTTTGCTGGATATAACAATATTGGTTCACAGGTTTTTTTTTCTTTTAGACCTTTGAATACATCATCTCACTGTCTCTGATCTCCATTGTTTTTAATGAGAAGTCAGCTGTTAGTACTGTTTAAGTTCCCTTGTATATGATGAGCAGTTTTCCTCTTGCAGTTTTCAAGGTTTTCTCTTTATCTTTGGAATATTTTGCCCATGATGTGTCTGGGTGTGGATTTCTTTGTGTTTTCACTGCTTGTGGTTTGTTGATCATCTTGGTTATGTAGATGAGGTCAATTTAATAGTGTCCTATATTTCTCTAAGGCTTTATCTTTCTTATTAAGTATTTTCTCTGTTCTTTAGACTGCTTAATCTCTATTGCTCTAACTTTATTTATTTATTTTTGAGACAATCTTAATTGTGTTGCTTAGGCTGGATTGCAGTGACATGATCATGGCTCATTGTAACCTTGATTCCTAGGCTCAAGCAATCATCCTATCTCAGTCTCCTGAGTAGCTAGGACTGTAGGCATACATCACCATGCCTGGCTAATTTTTTTACTGTTTTCTTGTAGAGATAGAGTCTCAATATGTAAGTCAGACTGATTTTGAACTCCCAGCCCCAAGTGGTTCTCCTGCCTCAGCCTCCCAAAGTGGTGGGATTACTAGCATGAGCCACTGTGTCTGGACTGGTCTAACTTTAAATTCTTATATTATTTCTTCTGCTAGCTCAAATCTTCTGTTAATAGAGTTTAGTAAAGCTTTCATTTCTGTTGTACTTTTCTGCCTTAAAATTTTCAATTGGTTCTTTCATATAATTTCTATCTTTTCACGGTATTCTCTATTTCATGAGTAACTGTCCTCTGACCTTCCTTTAATTATGTAGTCTTTCACCTTTGAACATGTTTATCATGCTGCTTTGAAGTCTTTGTCTACTTAGTCCAATATCTGGCCCCTCTCATTGATGGTTTCTATTTCTTTCTCTAAAACAAAAAACCACCTAGTTGTGGATCACATTGTGGATCATCTTTTCTTTTTTTCCATGTCATGTAAACTTTTCTTAAAAACTTGAGATTTTATATATTATATTGTTGCAACTCTGAACAATGATACACTTCTCTGAAATGTATTGTCTTCATTGCTTATGTTTAGTGATGTGGCTGGACTAATTCAGTGGAAGTCTATTTCCCCTAAATTGTGCAGCCTCTAATATCCTTGCTCATATTTTTTTCTTTTCTTTTTTTGAGTCTCATTCTGTGGCCCAGGGTGGAGTGCAATGGCATAATCTTAGCTCACTGCAACCTTAACATCCCAGGTTCAAGCAATTCTCCTGCCTCAGCCTCCTGAGGCGCCGGGATGACAGGATTGTACCATCATGCCCGGCTAGTTTTTATATTTTTAGTAGAGATGAGGTTTCACCATATTGTCCAGGCTGGTCTCAAACTCCTGACCTCAAGTGATCCACCTGCCTTGGCCTCCCAAAGTGCTGGGATTACAGGCATAAGCCACCACACCCAGCCTAATATTTTCTTAATTTGAAATTTTTCAACCTGACTTCCTAGGAATCATCCCTGCTCAACACAGATTAGTAGCCAGCCACTGATTGATTAGAGTTGTCCCTAAGCCTCTGAACCAGTAAGTTTTTCATGCATTACATTTGGACCTGCATGTGCCTTGGATACACACAGGAAGTTTACAAGTTTGTTTCCTGCTCAGCCAGAGTCTAGCAGGAGTTCAAAAATCCCCTCTCCAGTGCTCTTCAGAAAGTACAATCTTGAGCATGCACCAGTCTTTTTGAACACCACAGATGACTGATTTTAGCAGGGCTGTCTTTGACTGTCTCTTTCCCTGATCTTCCCATGAGACTCCTGGATGTTCTGCCTCTGCTGGTGTCACAACCGCCCGTTGACCTTGGCTGACATGCTAGCTCATTGCTCTATTGTTTACACAGTGCTCTCTGGCATAAGCTTCTCGACACTCTTTTCCAGGTAAAGTTGGGCCTATTGACAGGGACAGGGTATTACCGTCTTTGAGGCTTGTTCTACTCTCCTCTGGGTAGAACATTTTTTGCTATAAAGTCAGAGCTGGGAAGGGGAAGGCTGTGAATAGGGAGTTTGCACTTCACAGATGCCCTGCCTGGATCCTCCCTGGAAACCAGAAGCTGTGGGATTGGGAGAGGTTGGGAATGGTTACTTCAGCCCACCTGCCACCATGACCTGGTATAGAACTTCCTCAGCACACAGCCAGGATGATGGGCTTGGCCAGTGTTTTCTCAGAGTAGCTCTTCTACTCCAGTACTTTAAAGGATATGAGTGCTGCCACTCAGCTGCTGGGCCCACCAGTACTGCTCTTCCGTAATACAGAGCAGTGCTCATTGTGGGATGAGGGCTGCCCCACTCAGATCCTTCTTACAGATTAGGCACTGGGAGTAGTGGAATGGGGCCCAGCCTGACTTCCACCACCCACGTAGTATGAGTTTTGGCAGCAAAGAGCTATGGAAAGATGGGATCTGCCCATGTTCAGCCGCTGCTTTACCCACCAGAATACATCTTGCACCCCAAGAAGTTGGGGGAGTGCGAACTGTTGCTTGGCTGCCAAGCCTCGTGGAATAGCTCTCCCACAAATGGGAGGTGGACAGGGAACGAGTGCAGCCCACAGCCTGAAAACCATGCCCATCCATTGTTCTTACCACATTTCCATACGTTTTGTTGAGTAAATGGTTCTCAATTTGTTGCATATTCGTTGATTTGTCTCCAGCGTTCAAATGATTGCCTTTGCTAATTTTGATCAGTCTAATAGATGTCTTTCTGGGGAAGAGTTTCACCAAGGTCTTTCCATCATATTTCAGACATTCTGCTCTGACTTTGTGAAGTATCTGTTCATTTCTTTCACATGTACTTCTATTGGGTTGTCTTTTTGTTTCTTGTTGGTTTGTAGATGTGTATGTTGGGATATATAGATTTCTATTTATGTTTATATTTATGTAGTCTGCAACCAACCCCTTTGTCGGAAATATGTATTGTGACATATTCTTTTACTTTCAGGATTGCCTTTTAATATCTTCATAGTGTCTTATTATAAATAAAAGTCCTAAATTTTAATGTAGTCAATTTGCTAATGCTTTTTTGATGACTAATGCTTTTTTATGGTCACTATATTGTTTAAGAATTTTTGCTATCTCAAGTGTCACAAAAATACTTTCTGTGTTTTCTTCTGGACATACTTTATCTTTCACACATAGATCTGTGACCCCTCTGGAATTGACTTTTACATTGGCATCAGGTTTCCTATTTTTTCATGTGGATATTCAATTAACCTAGCATAGCCTTTTTATTCAAAATACCATCCTTTCTTCACTATACTATGATATCACCTTTATCATAAATTAGGTGGCAAATGTGTAAGCCTGTCCAGGCTCTCTATCATGATCCACTGGGGAGTTTGTCAACCTTACCCCAAATACCAAATTGTTTTATCTAGCTTCATAAAAAAGATTAATATCAGTTAGTATAAGTTCTCTAGCTTGTCACAGGATTGTTAGAGGATGTCTTTTCTTAGCCACGTGTGTGTGTGTGTGTGTGTGTGTGTGAAGTCAGCTTGTCAATTTCTGTGGGGGGATAAGAGCTATGAGTTTGGGATTGTATTTAATGTATAAGTTAACTTGAGGAAAATTAACATCATTAATATATTAACTCTTCTGATCCATGAACATGGTACATTCCTTTATTTATTTTTATCTTAAACTTTTTGTCTCTCAAAAATGTTTAATAGTGTTTAGTGCAAAGATCTTTTATTAGATTATTTCTAGATAGTTGATGTCCTTGATGTTATTGTGTCTTCATTTTAAAATTTAATGTAATTTTTGTTTCGGCTTTATGGAAATATAATTACTTTAAAATATTCACCATACAGGTATCCAGAAACCCCTCCCCTCTTTCATTTTTTAAAGTATTGTGTATTCATTTACCTCCGGTCAAAAGGATTATGTTTGTCATCTTCTTCATCTCATGGTATATTATCGTCATTGGTCCATATGAGGCCACTTTGCTTGGTTGGTTTCTGTGCTCATTTCATTTTATCTCCATTTCCTCCCTACCTCTCATAGACAGTCATTGTTGTACACTTCATGTCTATTTATCTGTTTGCTGATGTATCTCTTCATTTCCTGTAGGCTTTTGGGGTTTTCCATGTAGCAAATTCACAGTTCATGTTCCTTGCCCATCTATTGCCGTTGCTTTTTACCTTGTTGATTTTTAGGATTCTTGCAATTTTCTACTTGTCTCTATCTCAAAACAAAAGACCAAATCTGAAAACATGGATCTTTCTGGCTTCTGACCACTCATTGGCGAATGGAGCTTGGTACTGTGACAGTGGCTGTCTTAGTCCATTTTGCACTGCTATCAAGGAGTACCAGAGGCTAGGTAGTTTATAAAGAAAAGAGATTTATTTGGCTCATGGTTCTGTGAGCTGTATAAGCATGGCACCAACGTCTGCTTTTCTGCTGAAGCCTCAGGAAGATTTTACTTATGGTGGAAAGCAAAGAAGAAGCAGGCGTGTCACATGTCAAGAGAGGGAGCAAAAGAGAGAACTCATTCATCACTAAGTGCATGGCATCAAGCCCTTCATGAGCGATTCATCCCCATGACCCAAACCTCCCTCCAGACTCTGCCTCTCACACTGGGGATTATGTTTCAACATGTGATTTGGAGGGAACATACGTACATACTATATCATTCTGCCCTTAACCCCCCAAATCTCATGTCCTTCTTTGCAAAATGCAGTCATCCTTTCCCAATTTTCTCCCCAAATCCTAATTTCTTCCAAACATCAACTCAAAGATCCAAAGTCTAAAGTCTCTTTTGCTACTCAAGGTAAGTTCCTTCCAGCTATGAGTCTGTAAGATCAAAAACAAGTTATTTACTTCCAAGATACAATGGTGGTACAGGCATTGGGTAAACATTACCATTCCAAAAGACAGACATAGCCAAAAGAAGGGGACAACAGGCCTCATGCAAGTCAGACGCCCAGTGGGGAAGACATTAAACCATAAAGTTCCAACAAAATCCTTAACTCCATATCCCATATCCTGGGCACACTGCTGCAAGGGATGGGCTTCCAAAGCCTTGGCCAAAGCTGTGGGCAGCACCACCTCTGTGGCTTTGTTGGATGTAGTTCATGTGGCTACTCTCATGAGTACAATCTTGAGCATGCACCAGCCTTTTTGAACACCACAGATGACTGACTTTAGCAGGGTTGTCTTTGACTATCTCTTTCCCTGATCTTCCCATGAGACTCCTGGATGTTCTGCCTCTGCTGCTGTCGCAACCTGTGGCTTTTCCATGCTGAGATTGCAAGCTGCTGGTGGCTGTATCATGCTGCAGCCAGAGAATGGGGTCCCATTCTCACAGCTCCACTGGGCATTGCCCCAGTGGAGACTCTGAATGGGGAAATCCAACCCCACATTTCCCCTTGGCACTGCTCCATTAGAGGCTCTCTATGGGGGCTCCGCCCCTTAGGGCAGGCTTCTGCATGGGCACTGAGGTTTTCCCATACATCCTCTGAAATCTAGGTGGAAGCTGCCAAGCCTCCTTTACTCCATCTGTGCACCTGAAGGTTTACACCATGTGGAAGCCACCAAGGATTATGGCTTGTGTCCTCTGAAATGGTGGTCTGAGCTATGCCTGGGGGTCTTTGAGCCCTAGCTGGAGCCAGAGTGGCCTGAATGCAGGGAGAAGCATCCTGAGGCAGTGCGTGGCAGTGGCACCCTGGGACTGGCCCTCAAGACCATTCTGTCCTCCTGGGCCTCTGGGTCTTTGATGGAAGGAGCTGCCTGCAAGATCTGTGAAATGCCTTTGAGGCCTTTTTCCCCATTGTCTTGGCTATTAGTACTTGGCTCCCTTTCAGTTATGCAAATATCTCTGGTAAACAGTTGTTCCACAGAACCCTTAAATTTCTTGCCTGAAAACATTCCTTTCTTCTTTTGCACATGGCCAGTCTGTAAATTTTCCAGACTTTTACAGTCTGCTTTCTTTTTAATTGGGAGTTCCAACTTTAAGTCATTCCTTTGTTCCCAAATCTGACTGTAGGCCGTTAGGAGCAGCCCTGCCGTATCTTGAACTCTTCACTGCTTATAAATATCTTTTATCATACACCCTGGATTATCACTCTTAAGTTCAACCTCCCATAAATCCCTAGGGTATGAATCCAATGCAGTCAAGTTATTTGCAACCACGTGACAAGGGTGACCTTTACTCCAGTTTCCAGTAATGTCCTCATTTCCATCTGAGACCGCATCAGCCTGGCCTTTGCTGTCCATATTTCTCTCAGCATTTTCATCACAACCACTTAGCCAGTTTCTAAAAAGTTCCAAAATTTCCCTCGTCTTTCTTTCTTCTTCTGAGCATTCCAGATTCTTTGAGGTTCCAAACCTCTGCCCATTAACCAGTTCCAAAGCCACTTCCACACTTTCAGGTGTCTTTATAGCAACACCCCACCTGTAGTACCGATTTTCTGTCTTAGTCTATTTTGCATTGCAATAAAGGAACACCAGGAGCTAGGTAATTTAAAAAGAGAAGACGTTTATTTGGCTCATGGTCCTGCAGGCTGCATAAGCACGGCATAAGCATCTGCTTGGTTTCTGGTGAGGCCTCAGGAAGCTTTCACTCATGGTGGAAGGGAAGGGGAAGTAGGCATGTCACATGTCAAGAGAGGGAGTGAGAGACAGAACTCACTCATCACTAAAGGGATGGTACCAACCCATTCACGAGGCACCTACCCCCATGACGCAAACACCTCCCACCAGCCCCACCTCTAACATTGGAGATCACATTTCAACATGAGATTTGAAGGGGATAAACATCTAAACCATATCACTGGCACACGGACTACAGCCATGTATGTGTAGGGGAGAATCCCCAAGTTAAAAATCATGGTCAAATTGTCCTGCGTGAGAATGAGGTATGATAGTGCGATTTCTTCTTAGCCCTATGACTGGCCTAATACCACAGTGGTGGGAAAGGGCTTCCTGGGAATGGTAAGAGAAGGAAATAGTAGCAGTGATAATATAGTGATTTTTCTCTAAGTGTTACTATGTGCTAATGTCACTAATATGAGTTCAGTAATTGTCATTGTTATGTTCAGATGCATCCAATTTACAAAGTATTTGAAGAGTCTACTCATGCTCAGTACCATCTTAAGCTTTGTATAGACAGAGGCACATCGACCTTATCACAGTGTCTATGCATTGTGTGAGGACAGCACATCTGTAGATACACATGTTCCAGATTTAGCCCTGGAATAAAAGTGCAGCCTTGACATGTACGTGGGCCCTATAGCATGCAAGCACATGTGGACTGTGGGAGAGGGGAAGCCAGGGCGCAGGCTCTGGGCGGGTCTATGCCCATACTCTACCTCTCATTTGCCTTATTATAGAGGAGCTTAGTGTATTCTTTCCAAATCTTCCCATGTATCTGCATGAAACGCTTTTGAGTTTTAATTTTATAGAGGTTAAGCCTTAAGATATAAATGGTCGTAGAGTTTCCTTCATTGCATAAGTACATATTAAGTAGCTACTGTTTTCCAGGCACAGTCCCAGGCAGTAGGGAAGAAAAGATAAAAAGCCACAGCTCCAGCCCTGCCCTTTGTGGAAGACACCATACACCCCAGGAACATCTACACCACATGGTGCATGACCGGTTTGAAATCGTTTCCTACGAGCCAATTTTGAGAACAGAGCTGAGGGGAAAATGCTGGATGGCTGTGAGCACCTGAGAAAGTGAAGGCTTCACAGAGGAGAGGGGAGGAAAGCCGTGGAGAGGAGTCTGGGGGCCCCGGAAGACACGTGCTGAATAGTTTCCCACTTTCTCTTGAGCCTGGCCAAAAATGGTCTCAATTTGTTGAGCAACTGACTAAGTATATCCAAATCAAAGAGATCAAGCATTTGCAATAAGCTCTACGAAGTCACATTTACTTTTCTTTCTGATGTATCTGACATCAAATAAACAGTTATTTTAAAAATTGGGTGCATCACAACACTATGACATAGCCAACCTTTAAAAAAAATGAATGATTTATTTAAAAGGTTGAATGTGTCATATGAGCCTCTAAATCAGCAAGTGAAAAAGCAGAACTTCCTGCACCTGGGTAGCCAGCAGAGAACAGACAGAGGAGTGAACGTGGTGCAGATTAAACAGGATTCTCCCCCCATTAAAAATTAGGAAACAGTGTGGATATATGACATTTCACGGCTGAAATTAAAGTTACCAGAGTGTATGTACTTTGCATTATCTTAAAGAATACGGCCGGGCGCGGTGGCTCAAGCCTGTAATCCCGGCACTTTGGGAGGCCGAGGCGGGTGGATCACGAGGTCAAGAGATCGAGACCATCCTGGTCAACATGGTGAAACCCCGTCTCTACTAAAGATACAAAAATTAGCTGGGCATGGTGGCGCGTGCCTGTAATCCCAGCTACACGGAAGGCTGAGGTGGGAGAATTGCCTGAACCCAGGAGGCGGAGGTTGCGGTGAGCCAAGATCGCGCCATTGCACTCCAGCCTGGGTAACAGGAGCAGAACTCTGTCTCAAAAAAAAAAGAATACGTGTTCAGGCCTTAAACTTTATTATGGTAAACATTTTGTTTGATAGTGATAAGGGGTGTGTGTGTGTGTGTGTTTCCTGTGATACTGTATTAGTTCATTTTCATACTGCTGATAAAGACATACCTGCGACTGGGTAATTTATGAAGAAAAAGAGGATTCATGGCCTCAGAGTTCCACGTGGCTGGGGAAGCCTCACAATCATGGCAGAAGGTGAAAGGCACGTATTACATGGTGGCAGAGAAGAGAGAAATGAGAGCCAAGTGAAACGGGAAACCTCCTATAAAATCATCAGATCTCATGAGACTTATTCACTACCATGAGAACAGTATGGGGAAAACCGCCCCGTGATTTAATTGTCTCCCGCCGGGTCCCTCCCACCACACCTGGGAATTATGGGAGTACAGTTCACGATGAGATTTGGGTGGGACACAGCCAAGTCATACCACATACATGGTAGGTATGTGCTGGGTCCTGTGTTTACGCTCAGAAATCTTGGGATGTTGATAGGACAGCCAGCAAATACGTTGGCTTGTGTGAGTTTTATTTCCCTGCCTGCAGGGCAATTGCAATGAAGAGGGGTAAAAACCGCACAACTCAGAGGTTCTGATGAGCTGTGTGTGTCTGTGGGTTTTGCTGTTCCCGCCTGCTCAACCCGGTGCCTGGGGAGGGAAACGCTGTGACCCTGCAGGAAGAGCGCTCCTGGGCCAAGGAGACCTGGGGTCGCAGCCCCGTCTGCCCATTTTTAGCCTGTGACCTTGAGTCTTCTGACCTCTTGGGGCCTTCTCTGGAGTCCCTCTGCTCCTCAGGGTCCGGCTGTTTGTAAGGTTCAATTACCCCGCCCGTCTACTGTGGTTAATTGCAGGGTCCTGTCCTGCTTGTGTTTATTGCGTGTTGAGCGCAGCTCACAGGTGCTCCGTGGAAGCTTGCTGAGTGGTGTGGAGCAGAGGGGAGCCCTGGGTGAGCCCAGGCTCCGGGCTGGAAAGGAGGATGGGACTCGGTTACAAATCTGTGCAGTGGAGGAGCCCGTGGTTCCTGGGTGAACGTCAGATGTTTCCCTCACGTTTCCTTGGGGATGGGATTTGGAAGAGACCTCCGGGAAAGACGGCCAGGGTGCCTCGGCTAAAGGCCTGGGAAGAGAGCTCGGGTTGGGACAGTGGACTTGGGAATCATTCACCTACAGGAGACCAGTGACAGCTTCCTGCAGAGCAGAGGGGCAGCATGCAGGCTAGAGGGAAACCCGCCTTCCAGGGCAGGGAAGGGGAGGAGGAGGGCAGCGAAGTGGGAGAAGCCTGGGCTGACCCTCCTGCGCCAGTTCCCTTGCAGGCCCCTGATGCCCAGGAAGCCGGGGCTGCACTTGCCACACGGAGCCAGCCTCTCACCCCAGCCAGGCCCTGGGCACCCCGGCTGCAAAGAGAAAGATGCAAAGGAGGCTCTGAGCCTTCTGGTGATTGGCTCCAGGCTCTGGAAGGTTCTTTTGTTTGACAAAAATGATTTTAAGACAGTGTCTGGGAGGCAGCCTTGAGCCTCAGTACCCAAAGGCTCAGAATCAGACGGAGGTGTGGGGAGTGCCCTGGGCCGCCCACCCCTAACTGGGCCTCTAGAACTGGGGCACCCCAGCCCCTGCCACCCACCACAGGGGTTGAGTGGGTGTGAGAACAGGAGGGGAGCCCACCTCGGGTGGCAGGGGCCCTGAGGACATCCAGCCAAAAATCCTTCCCAGGGCACCTCCGCCCTCCCAGCTGCCTCAGCCTGGCCCTGGCATCCGCGTGGCCTTTTCACCCTGTCCGGGTCCTTATAAAAATGTTTTGAAATGAAAATAGGAGAACACATCAGAAAGTGTTTTAAAAACAAAAACAGCATTTTCATGCAGGATATTATCATAATTCCAGGCTAAGATGCCACAGCTATGAAGTACAACCCTATAGTTACGACAGAGCCGGGAAATTATTATTGTAGTTAACAGGAAAAATTTCTGTCAGCGATGGGTTATGTAAGCAATGCATTAAGATCGTTTCCTGTGATACTCCAGGCTCTCCTGGCAGAGGCAGGGCTAGGGGACCGGCAGCAGTGATTACCCGTTTTCTCCCATCCAGCCTCTGAGATTTTGTCTATAGACAAGTGTGAGCTTAGCCTGGGGAGGCCACATGGCCCGTGAGTGAGAATTATGGACGCTGCCCAGTGAAAGAAGGGGTCGTCTGTAAGGGGCAGAGAAGAACGGAAGCTCCGGGAAACAGACTCTCAGCCGATATGGCTCTGGATGCACATTTATTCTACATTTCTCTTAGAAAGAAAGATAACAAAACTACATGCGGGCTGGAACATGAAGAACTTAGAGTGGCTGCTGGTGCTGAGCCCTGCAGACCCTCCTGCGGGGGAGCGGAAGGCAGTGTTTTCTTTTCTTTTTGTGTATCATCATTAGTGATGTCAATTTTTTTTCTAACACTGTTCCCTGGTCCTGCTCCACAGTTCCTGCGCCCTCCACAGCCTCCAGCACCGCACCTCAAGGGCGTGTCTTCCAGACTTTGCCCTGGGTTCTCTGCTTTCCAGGAGAGCCTGTGGTCTAGCTTACCTTCATCCTTCCAGCTTCCTGGCTGAGCTGCATCAACTTCATCGAGAATCCCAGCCGGCCCCCCACCCATTACACCAGGCCCCTGCAATGCCATCCCCACGCAGTCACCCACAGCCTCCAGTGCCACTGGGCGGCCCATTCACTAGACCTGTTTCTACTTGATCCCACGTGGTGGGTTTGCTCTTGCATCAGGAGCAGTCACGTTGCTTCTGCCCTACTGTTGTGTATCTTTCCGTGATCTGTGACTCGCTCCCAGTTCAAACCCTGTCCACAGCCAGTCATCAGGGGAGTTGCACAGTGAGGGGACCCAATGGGGTGGAAGGGGCACAGCACCCAAGAGGGGCTTAGGCTAGAAGGACAGACCGCTTAGACGCATGGAGCTGCTATGGCCGTGGGGCGGCCACTCCTGTTCCTGTGCCATCTGACCTTCCTGTGACTGCTTTCCTACTTTGTGTCCTTGTGATCATCATCTCAGGCCACAAAATGGCTGCAGTGGTTCCAGACATAACACCCTCACTGGAAGAGGGGCCCAGGAGAAGGGGGCGTATTCTTCAGAGCCCCAGCATTTCATCTGATAAGGAATCTTTCAGAACTGGGTCACATGCTAGATCAGTCATTGACAAAGATTACCTTGTTCCAAATAAGCCAGCTCTCATTCACCCCTTGGGACTCAAGGAAAGGGCTCACCTTCTCTGATATCAAGAACTCTGTGCTCGATACTGGAACACAACCAGGGTCTGTTAGTAGGAAACGGGGCTCCACCATGACCCATGTGGACCCCACCGTGTGGACCCTGCCATGTGGACCCCACCGTGTGGACCCCACTGTGTGGACCCTGCCGTGTGGACCCCGCCATGTGGACGCAGCAGCTGCCCGTTCCTTCCTCATTCTCTTCCGACTCTCTCTGCAGCTGCACCTCTGTCTCTTGTTGACTTATTTGCTCAGTCCAGGTTGGCTCTGCCCCGTCCACATCCCAGCCTGGGAGCTGATAGGACACCCAGGACAATGAGCTCCCCCAGCCCAGAATTCACAGCTGCACAGAGGACTCGCATCTTGCAAGGAGGGAGCAGGTGGGCTCCATCTGAGTTGGCCCCAGGGAACCTCGGCCCTCTCTTTTCCCAGCACAGAGCCCTCCCAGGCACTGCCTTCCTTCTCCTTCAGGCTGCTGCTGCTGTGTTAACACAGATCAGATGCCAGTCAGGGGTTGGTATGCATGACATGCGTTCGGAGCAAGTTTGGCAGTCACCGCAGGAGTTAGTATCCACGTGTTCCCAGCTGATTCCCAGACCATTGAGAGAGAAGCTCCATTTCCAATATCTCTTCCCAGTTTGAGGTTCGAGGCGGCATAAGTTGGTAAGAAACACCCTATAGCAAGACCCACCAGACCCTGCTGAAAACTCCGTTTTGCCCTATGCAAAGTGAGGGGGCAGCATTAGAATTGCAAGATTCCTTTCAGCTCTGATATTGCTCCTTCTGGTGAGTCTGCTGCTTGCACACGGCTGGTTCTTAATAAATGTCTGAGGAACGATGGGGACAGGAGGTGGGGGAAGAAGTGGTGTGTTTTTTGGAGGAGAGGGTAGTAAATTTACTGTAGCCCCATCACAAGCCAATAAATATGGTTCTTAGAAACATGTCTGGGCCTTGATTATCTCTCTCTGGAGGGTAGGAGAGATTTCCCGAAGCCTACCATGTGCTGTGTGTATTTATAGTGTTATTTACAAACTCTTCACCACAGAGCATTTCCCTCTCACCTCTTGTGTCTGAGCCCAGCGAGTCTCAGGGCCTCCCTGCCGCCACCAAGGGCCTGGCGTTTCTGCGCCTTCGCTCTGGCTCCCAGCTCTGCTCCTCTGGTCCACCTGCCTGCGTTGTTATGCGCCAGCAGTATAAAATATTTATTTTATTTGGTTACCTAACGATATTGGAAATGCGGTGTGCATGATTTACACTCGGCCCTTGGAGACGGCCTTTGGGGCCTGGCGCTGCTCTGCACATCAGTGTGCATGCAACTCTCTGTGCTGTGCTTATTTTGTTTACTGGAGAATTTAGTACAGGTGGAGGGGCAGGGAGACTTCGCCTTCCTCCGGGAAGAGTTTTTATCAGGTTGTAAATACGTAAATTTAAGTGTGCAGCAGGGCGGCAGGGAGCCAGCATTTCCATTTGAATTGGGAGCCTCCACTCAGTCCCCGGTGCCCAGGGAACAGTGGCTGAGGTGGCATCAGCAACCCCAAAGGCCAGCCCTTCTGGGTGACCCGCCTGTTGTCAACCACAGGCGATCTGCGGTTTGGTTCCTACCCCGGCTATGGTGGGTCGAGGCCCAGAAGCCACCATCCCCCATCCCAGCCAGCTCCTCCCATGGGCCTCGCTCACTTTTCCATCAATTTGATCCAGAAAAAAGGTTGTGCACACATTACTACAATATCGTTTTTTCTCTTCCCACCCAGTATTGAAGCCTCTTGGCCAATGGAGTCATTGGTTTATGTTCAGGGAGACAGAGAGGAAGTCAGGGGCTGTCTCTGAATTATGTGCCTGGACTTACCGATATGCTCCTGCGATGGAAACACTCCTGATTTATTCTCTGCAGCTGGAGCCTGACCTTTTACTCTTGTTCTTCTCCCCTGGGGCTCTTGAAGCAGCAAACATCTTTCCATCCTGACCTGTGTGCAAGGAGACAGGCCCCTGATCCTAGGCATTCCGGAAGCTTCCATTTTGCCTGTGATATTGGAGAATCCTGTTGTCCCAAAGCCCTCTGGCTTTTAGGGGCTCTGGGAAGCCTTCCTCTTCCATATTCAACCTCGAGAATATTACAGAACAAGGGTCCAGTGCATGGCAGTATTTCTAGAAGCAGAAACCCGGGGACAGCTCTGTAGATGGCAGCATGACGGGTTCCACTAGAGGAGTGGACGTGCATGTGGCAGATTTATGGCCACGAGAGGTGCACTCCAAGTTCCCTCCACTCTGCACTTTATGGCTGCCCAGCCCCTGAGGCATCACCTTCCTTCTGGATAGTCCCATGAATGCACGTACCTCCACAGCGGGGTCCAGGACGGCCATGGAAGGAGGAAAAGCCAGGCCAGGGGAGCAGGGAGAGGGAGGCAGGAGAGTGTCCCCGGGCCCATCACTGGTGAAGGCACAGGCAAGAGGACGAGCCCCGCAGATCACACGAGCCGAGCTGCTGCCACTGCGGGTCTCCTCGGGGGTGGTGCTGCTTTCTCCCTGGCACCTGGCTTCTCATCTTCCTGGCACTGCTTCTGTGGTGATGGTTGCTGTTCTGTAGAGAGTAAGACGGATTTTCTGCACTCCTGGGGCTTCACCAGCAAGCCAGGGGATGCTGGCTGGCCGCTCATGGGTGCTGGCTACCCACCTCGTCATTCCTGGGCCAAATTTCCCAAAGCCAAATGGCTTAGGAATGAGACCATTGCAATAAAAAGAATAAAGATGCTGGGTGAAAAATGGATTATTAATTCAAGCTGCACCCTCCGTCCCAATAACAAATGACCCAGCATTAGGGAAAACAGGCTGCAAAATTAAAATGAATATGGGAAAGCGCTCTGTCCCTGGTCGGTCCGGCGTGGGGTGCCACCCCCCCTCGCCCCCAGCAGGCTGCTCCCTGGTTGACAGTTTCTGCAAGCCCAAACTGACAGCTCTTCAAAACCTGCCCAAGAAACCCAGCATTAATTAAGTCATTGCTGGACTGTAATTTCCTTGAGAAGTAAAAAATTCTCACACAAGAAAAGGTTACAGAGACCTTTTCTGTGTCAAAATTACCATGCGGCATGAATATTAATGCTCTTAATGAAGACAACCTTTTTTTCATCAAGAAGGTTCTGGAGCAGGTGCCAAACCTGAAGTCTCACTCTGTGGGTTTTATAGTCTCAGGAAATTGGCACCGTGCAATTTTTCCATGAAAGCCGACATTCCCACCATGGCCACACCCCTCCCAGTCTGTCCCCAACCCCACCAGCCGCTTCTTCTCTAAGATGTTGAGGTTAGGGGACTTGCTTGGCATCAAAGCTGTGATTCAGCCTCTCGGTGGTCCCAGGGCAGAGAGGTAGGGACGGCCAGGAGCCAGGCTTGTGCCTCCACTTGCACAGGCCGTTCCAGAAGGCGGGCAGCATCTGTGTCCCTGATTGTCCTCAGGACACATGCAGATGCTGCTCCAAGCTAGACAAAGACCAGAGTGGACACGATGGCCTGCTCCAAACCTCCCGACCTCTCTGGCCTCACCGCCCTTGTTGGCTAGAGGGCAGCACTGATGGGCCTGCCAGCTCCAGGTATCCCCGGAGTGTGTCACGGGCTCCAGCCCTTGCAGACCACTGGAAGAGCTGGTAAAAGTGGGGCTGAGCACCTGCCAGGAGGGGCCTTGACGGGGAGTCCGTGGGTCTGGGTTGGACCCCAGCAGCTCTTCCTGTTTTTCCTATTCCACGGCGGCATCCAGGGATTTCTCAGCGTCACTGCACTTTGAATTTTTTCCCCTGGAAAACTAAGATGCTCTCCCCGCTTGCTCAAACCCTTTAGATCTGGAGGGATGGGAAGAGGTGTAATGTGGAGCTTGTCAATGGAGCACTTCAGTGTCTCTACTGAGTGAGACTCACGATGTAAACACTATTATTAATAGTAATTCCAGGAAATGTTTTGACCCCATCTTTTTTGATCCTTGGTATCATTGCCCCATTTTTTTGTGTGCCTTCATTTTATGAAGATACTGAAAACAGAAATGCACTGGCGCCACACCTCAGGGTTGTTTCGGTGCCAGTGAGAGGTTTGGGTGCTTCCCTCAGGGTGATGAAATCACAGGTGCCCAGGAGAGAAGAGATGATTTATTAAATCAAACTTGGGAACTCACCAGTTACTTAGAAACCGTTTAGTCTGCATCACAAGTGCACAGCGAGACTGCCGCCGCCTCCAGGGTGAATCTTGTGAGCCTCCCAGCAGCCCCGGGAAGCACCTGCAGGCATGGAGCAGGTGCCCTCGCCAGCACAGGTGGAAGCGAGGACCCGTGCGCCACTCCCTGCCCCCCAAAGCCGTGGGTAGATCATCTCTGTAATTGCATCTCCCTTCGTTTTTTACCGATGGGTCATTTGTGACGTAATAAAGGCTGTGGCTGAGCACTGCTAATAAATCTGGCTGCTTCTGTTGAGCCATCTAATACCCTGTGTATATTTAAAAGGTAAGCGTGATATATAGTTATGAGTGCTGATGTAATAGCTATTAGATTTATAATACAGCCAAGAGGCATTATTTTATTATAAAGAGCAATAGTTTACAATCTTATTATTGTTTATTACTGACGTCAGTATAGGTCCATAACAAAATCAAGTTGCAACTGGAAATAAAATTCATAAATGTCATCAGTTTTGCCAGGAATGGTGGCTCTTTGAACCCAGGGTAATTTGGGAGGCAGGTTCACCGCCGTCCAGGCGCGAAGTCCACAGCCCACCTGTTGACTCGGCACCTTTGGGCTTTCCTTTTGTTACTGAGAAAACCAAACAGCATGTCCCCAAGTCCTGAGAAAATTTTGTAGCTGCTATTAGTCAGGGATCTTATATTGGATTTTTTTCTCATGTTTCTTATTTTCATCGGTCTAGAATATTGCTTCCCCTCCACCTTTTCCCTCAGCTTTTACAAGCTTGACATTTTTGAAGAGTGCAGACTAATTGTCTCATAGAATGTTTCTCAAACTGGATTCATCTAACTGTTCTTCTGGATTAGACAAAATGTTTAGGCAAATATTCTGTTTCCCATTGCATTGCATCAGGAAGTTTATAATGTTACTTTATCTCAATATTTGTGAAGCTAAGTTTCATCTCTTCGATTTAAATTTCGTACTTAATAAACATTTGATGGATAATTTAAAAAAAAAAAAAGAAAACTTACGAGGAGCCAGACAAGAAGGAGTGTGGGCACTTACCACAGGCAGATAGAGACCCAGCCTGCAGCTCTGATTCTGGGAAATGAGCCCAGGGGAGGAAGTAGGCATTGACAGGGCCATGGGGTCAGCACTGTGCTGTTTTCTGTGATCCCAGGTGGCTGAGCCAGGTGAGACTGCCCAAAGTGAATTCTGTCTCTCTTACGAGTCTACAGGGTGGTTTTCCACCAAACTTTTCCAAAGATGTTCTTTTCCCCTGAGGGTAAAAAAAAGGAAACTTAGAATTGTGGCCCTCCAAGTCAGGGCACGTCAGAAAAATTAAACCACACCGCCTGGCACACATCTGTGAACCCATCCACTGGTTTTATGACTCAGGGGCTCTGCTGTTTAATGTCACCAGAACAGGCTGGTGGAATTCCAGCCTTATTAGGGAAAGGGTCTGAACTTCTGTGTCCAACACCATAAGGGGTTGGACCTACGCCATTGAGGGCTGTGCCCAGGGTGGATGGCAGGCGGGAAGTTAGGACGTGAAATGATGATGTGTTAGTTCAGAGTGAGCCACTCTTGAAAAACAATCATTTTATTTTTAGCAAATGAACACACATAGTTTTCACAACTGTCCAGATTTCTCACTGTGTCTGAAGCCTGCTAGAAAATAGTTTTTTTTTAAAATTACATGTATCAAAGTATATGTACTTGAAATCTACAAAGTCCTTCCATGGGGCAGCCTCATAGAGTCATCCTGAGAGCTGGGCTTCCAGCTGTTCCCTGCCTCATCTGTTTGGGATTGCTTGGGATCTTTTAATGCTAACCCCAGGAACAGTGAAGATGAGTGTTCGCTCAAAGCCAGATGTCCTCAGCAAGTTCCTTCTCTGCACTTCTGCATCACTTGCAGCAAGAGAAGTTCCTCTTGTGTGGTTCTCATCCTTGATGCCTTGATAATGGTGAGCTCCCTGAGGCCAGGCATGCCTCTGACTTTCACACCTCAATGATGCTGAGCTCCCCGAGGCCAGATGTGTCCCTGACCTTCTCATCTGGATAATGGTGAGCTCCCTGGGGCCAACTGTGCTTCTGACCTTCATGCCTTGATGATGTTGGTGAGCTCCCTGAGGCCAGGCATTGCCTCTGACCTTCCCCCTCCATGATGGTGAGGTCCCTGAGGCCAGACATGCCTCTGACCTTCTCTCCTTGATGATAGTGAGCTCCCTGAGGCCAAAGTGTGCCTCTGACCTTCTTGCCTTGATAATGGTGAGCTCCCTGAGGCCAGGCATGACTCAACCTTCACACCTTGATGATGGTGAGCCCCTGAGGCCAGGAGTGCCTCTGACCTTCACATTCCTCTGCAGTGCTTGCCTTGCGCATGGCCAGGGTTCAGTGAATGAAATGTGTGCACGTATTTTCATGTCAGGCTCTGTCTGAAGCAGCCACCTTCTCGTGGACAGGCAGGAAGATGACCACCTTTGTGTTCTCAGGCTGCAGCTGCTCCTGCCAATCTGTGCACCACCCTGTTTCCACCAGGGCGATGAAAACACCATCCTAGTCACTGAATCCAGCAGGTGGTGTTTCTGCATTTTGGTGTCCATTTAAAGTCCTTGTGACATACGTGGGCCAGTCACATACTGCAAGATGTCTTCAGTGCTTCCCACCCCTTAGCAATTGCTACATAGTCCACAGCAATTGCAGCCTATGGAGCCTAGTTTCTATCCTCATGACCAACTTTCCACTTGGAAATAAATAGATGACAGTGACCAAACACGGCTCCTCAAATAGCAGGTCCTCCATAAATGCTCATCGAATTAAAGTAGAATGAATTTGTACAAAAAGAACAAGTGAGTGCCTTGAAAATAGCCAGTCGATCAGCTCGGGGGTGGACGTCATGGAGAGCATGGTCAGGAGGACCCACGTAACTGGACTCAGGGCAGGGCACTGGACACAGCCATCGGGACTTCTTGCTTAAGAGCCACTGCCAGCTCCTTGGAGAGGGCCTTTGCTTCCTCTTCTGTAGTGTTTCCTCGCTATCCCCATAGCTGGAGCGGCTGTGCCTGGTACTCAGTGAGGCTGTTGCTCACCGAGCCCCAGCCCAGTGTGGAGTGGCCCAGGGAATGTGCTCACACAATCCCACACAGGGATGTAACATTCTGAGTGTGTTGACTGGTGCTAGCCAAGATTTAATAATCATGAACTCCACCCAAACTATGCATGCTATAAAATGGCATTTTTAATATCATGGACCTGGTGACATTTACACACCACTTGAACTTTACTTCAGTGGTTTATATATTACCATCCACAATCCTTTGGAAGTGTGGCTTCAAAGTAGTTTATTCTCTGCCTTAGAATTATTTCCAGACTTTGATACAATCACATTTTGCAGGTCCCCAACAGTTTTAAGCTCCTCATAATAGTTACCATGGAATATTCTATTTCAAGGCGATGCTAAGGCATGCAGTAATTTTCAAAACCATAAACCACAGAGCTGTGTTTCCATACATCCACCAGAGGTAATGAAATAAAGACATCCCACTTCCACGAGTCTTTAGAATTAGACCCAGAGAATCATTCCGATGATCAGCAAAGTGGGGCTTCCTTCCAGCCTCACCCCCGACTCTGGGAGAATGACAGGGATTGACTCTGTGTCCCCACCTGAATCTCATCTCTAGTTGTGGTCTGTCGTGTTGGAGGAGGGGCCTGGTGGGAGGTATATTCCCCTTGCTGTTCTTGTGATAGGGAGTGAGTTCTCATGAGGTCAGGTTGTTAAAAGTGTGTGGTACTGCCCCTTTTGTGCTCTCTCTCTCTGCCATGTAAAGATGTGCCTACTTCGCCTTTCCCTTTCTGCCATGACTGTAAGTTTCCTGAGGCCTCCCCGCTGTGGCTTCTGTACAACCTGCAGAGCTGTGAGTCAATTAAACCTCTTCTCTTTACAAGTTACCCAGTCTCAGGTGGTTCTTTATAGTGGCATGAGAACCTACTAATACAGTAGAGCTTGCATTTTCCACAAAGACCCAAGCTTGGTGGCCAGAATTGCCGGGTGTCCCCAGTTGCTGGCCTGGGACCCTGCTGCACTGCACAGCCTCCTGATCGTGTCCTTCGTTTGTGGGGCTCAGATGCAGCAGAACATCCTCATCTCACTGAACCCATTTCTCCCCTGAGGGCAGCCTCTGTGTGGCAAAGATGGTGTCCCTGCGATGACCCTGCCCAGACCACACACCATCATCTATCTTGCCTCCGTAGCAAGCAGTCGGGATAATAAATGCAGTAGCCCAATGGGGCCACTCCCCAGCTAGACTGAGAGCCCTGGAGGACAGGTTTGGGCTGTGTGTGTTACACTCAGGCACTGACATGGTGCCTGGTCCCCAGAAGACCCCCAGGCATGCTTGTTCTGTGTTATTCAGTATACTCACACATCTTCTGTGGCAAAATAGGAGGCTGTTGTGTGTCCCTGCATGTGAGGATCACTCCCTGCATTTGAGGGAGTGATCCCTCAAATTCCTCTTGCATAAATCCTGCTGTTTGCTTGCAGCCCACAGGTTGAAAGTCTGCAGATGATGACACTGAATTTTACCTTTTCCATGCCTGCCTGAAGTCAGTGTTCAGGAAAAAAAAAGAGAAAAGGAGCCCATTGTTTTTCTGATGGTGGTGCACAGGCCGCCATCTACATCTGCCACCCATAGGGCATGCTTCCAGAGAGGGCCCAAAGAGTGCTCCTCAGACAGCCTGTTGCCCACTTCAGTACAGTTGCTGAGCCCAGAATTAAGTCCAGGTCTTCTGAACATGAGCCCCGGGGAGGCTGTGAAGCACCCCAGCCTCTGAACAATGGCCTCCTCTGCATACTGCTCACTGCCCGGCTCACAGCCTATAGTTCCAGATGCCCTCATGCTGCAGACCTGGCTCCCACGTGGGCCCATCTTTTCACTATTGACTTGAAGGAGTACCTGCATCTGCATGCTTTATGGCGATACGCACAAGCTCATGCTTATTGCTACAACCCCACTCCCTGTCCTGGAAGAAAAGGGAGGGCAGGCTGGACTGCTGAGGGAGGTGACGAGGGGCAGGGTATGCCGCTGGTGCACCCATCCTTGCCATTCAAGGCTGGCAGCCACAGAGGGTCCTGGCTGCATTTGCCAGGTCTGCATGGGGGCCACTGGGCATCCTGTGCAACCAGGCAGGTGGGGATGGAGATCCCCAGACCTGTGCTGCTCTCTCAATCCACCCTCCCACCCCATCTACCAAAAACGCTCATCCACACTCAGATCCACCCTGGTGACAGCATCCGAATGGTTTGAACTGGGGTTGATGGGCTCCTCTTTCAGTTAGGCATCTGGTGTTCACCTAGGAGCCAGTTACCCTTGCCTTGGGTGAGGGGAAACTGGGCAGGGAAATTCCCAGAGAGTGTCTTCCAGCCACAGAGGCAGAAGCCAGGGCAGTGGCAGGCACTGCCAGGATTTTGTGTGTGGAACAGACCAGCAAGTGAGAAGGGCCCGCAAAATGGTACGGCTGGAAACTGCAGGTGGAAGGCGACTCCGGTCTGGGTGCACAGTGTCTCTGTTACCTTCAGTAGTCCACGAGGACACTCTGTGGTTCCTGCTCCCTGTTCTGGGGCTTCACATGGCTGTTGGGCCACCCATGCAGAACTAGAAACCTCTGTGTGACTCAGTCAAATGTGGTGGTTTAAACATAGTGTTGGTCAAAACATTATATTTAACACGCATGATTGTTGATGTCGTATTGCAAAGCACAATCCACTAAACGTGGTGGGTGTTGGCATTTAGGGCTCAAAGGGGAAGTGGCATGAATTATGGAAAGAGAACTGCCCTGAGACATGAAACCCTGGCTCCAGTCCTGGCCCCGAAATGCTCCCTGTGACCCTGAGCTAGTCACTTCATTCGGGGTGATCAGTTTCAAGATAAGGAGAATTTCTAGACTCCCCAGCAGTGCAGCCTGAGAGTGTGACAGTGACCTTGAAAGCTATAAAACTGGAATCTGAGATTCAGGATAGGGACGTGGAACAACGGAGCGGAACGCCCAGTGTTCTACGGAATTCTACAAAATGCCCAGAATCCTGTAAAAGGACAGCTCAGACTGGGGAGAATGATAAGCTTATCAGTCAGTGATCTGGGGATCATTATCCATTCAGAAAATATAAAGTTAAATTTCTTTCTTATCCTTCACACAAAAATAAATCTAAATATAAAAAATAACGTACTAAAAAAGGGGGGATTACATTTAATATTAGAGAGAAGTCCTTTCTTAGCATAGCACCAAATTGAGTCAATGAGGAAAAGTTTAAATCCCTACTAGCAAAGAACACCAAGAAAACAGTTACAACATAAACGACAAACTCAAAAATATTTGCAGCATGTTATAAAGAGTTAATATTCATATTATATAAGGAGCTTCTATAAATCAGTAAGAAAAATGCAAAGAACTCAATGGAAAAATGAACTGCCAATGAACATGTAAAAATATGAGTAACCTCATTAACGCCTTAACAAACATTGTTTCACACACACACACGCACACACACACGCACGCACACGCACACACACGCAGACACACACGCACGCAGACACACACGCACACACGCACACACACACACGCACACGCACACACTGCTTTGCAGGCAGGCAGAGAGGAAAAGGGTGATAATAGCCATCATTTGCAAGGATACAGAAAACGGTTCGGCTGTCGGCGGATACGGCTGCACCTTCTCTTGGGAAGTAAGTAAGCTCCACCTGCCCAAGAGGATGCACGACCTCTTGTGTGTTAAAAGTAAAAATAGAAGTTATACATTTCCTTATAAATACTACATTTGTAATTTAAAAAGTGGAAGAAATATTTTAAGATGGCTGGATGAAAACCACATTTTCTGTTTCGGTTTCTATAACCATTTAGGTACTCATTTTTAGGAAAACCTAATATATGAAAAAACAAAATTTAAAGCTGTAATTAAATAGAAGTCATTTATTTGGTATACTTTGTGGCCCACAGTGAAGTCGTTAGATAAAACCCTGAGACGTCTTGAGATTACTTGGTTTTGAGTCGCTTTTAATGCTAAGATGTTAAAAGTTATTGCCCATGAAAATAAATCCAATGTGAAGATAAAGCTTTGTTTAAATTTTATGCAAGTCAAAACTCAATTTTTACATGATTATCGAAAGTATGTGGCTATATATTTCTCAACTCTCTTAAGTACATTGCAAGATCCACTGGCTTGGTCTCCATCATCAACTATACCAGATGTGAAAAATTGTGCCTGGGTTTGGAGATTTTCCAAACAAGTCTCCTCATGTCTAAAGGGAAGGGTTTAGGGCAGCATGCTTTCCTTCTTTCAACACCCATTCATCTACTCGTCTGTCCACCAATTAGGATTTATTGATGGCCTGCGGTAGTAGGGCTGGTGCTTGGTACTGAGGGAGAGAAAGTACTTAGGAGGACAGGTTCTGGCCTCAAAGGAGGCTACCATTTCCTAAGCAGATGTCATCTTTATACCTGATAGCCCCTGACAGCACATGTGTGTTTCTGGCAGCATGCATGCCACCGTGCTTTAAAACAGGACTCAAGTTTTTCTTGAAAGGGCCAAAGAGTGGAGATTTTAGGTTTTTCAGGCCAGAAGGTCTCTGTGACAGCTACTCAACATTGCCATCGTACCATGAAAGCAGGCACAGAAAATGCATAAGCTCGTGAATGCAGCTGTGTACCAATAAAACTTTATTTACAAAAACAAGTGGTGAGCCACATTGGCCAATGGGTTATAGTTGGCCATGCTTTAGAAGGTTAGAGACAGGAGTTGGCTGGAGCTGGGGCCACGTGGAAAGGCGTTATGAGGAGTGCAATAGTTGGGCTGGGTCTCAAAGATGAGATGATTAATCAGGGAAAGTCAGGATATGTAGAAGACCCAGTGTGGAGAGAGAAAACGGAGTGCTGACGAGGGCAGGTGCACCCTAGGGTTGGGGCAGTAAACAGTCCAGTTCGGAGGCACGGGCCATGGCAGGGCAGCTTGGGCCCTATTTTGGGGAGGGCTGGCTGTCCAGACTGATCAGATTTTCTTTATCCATCAAAGTAGCAGGTTGGAAACATTTTTTAGAGGGGAAATCATTTTCAAAGTAACTCTTATGATGAGCCCTGGTATAAAAAAAATGAAGAAATACAAAGCTTCTCTGAATAGAGTGGAGTATCTGGGCATGGGGGCTCTGAGCTGTGACTCCTTGACTATTACCTCCCCTAGAGCCACTTCTGGGGCCTGCTGGGGCAGGGGACCACAGCCATAAAATCCTCCTGTAGACATTGAGGATTCCTGGACATTGTTGAGCCAGCAGAGGGGCATGGCCAGAGAGCCAACTGAGCAGGTGAGTCTGAAGCCCTTCCAGAAGAAGGTGACATCACTTAAACGAATGCCTCTTACGAGATGTCGGTCATCCATGAAGCGGTCCTTCTGAGGCCAAGACGGGAGGCAGGAATAGTAAGTAGAGGAGAGACGGGGCGCTGCTTGCACACATCTGGAGGTCCTGCAGCTTTCCGGGCTGGCTCAGGGGGCTTTTGTGGATGGGAGAAAACATCACAGTCATCTCTTAATCAAAAGAAATAGCATTTGTGACAGCAAGAGAAAAGACCAGCTTGACAGCAGACTCAAATGACTGGACAACACTTTCAGAGTAGCTAGACCAGAAAACAAACACCCTCAAGTACCAAACGAATTGGAGAGCCCTACGTGTTAGTTCTGAGAAGTTATTTATTTTATACCTGGATGACTGATATCGCACAAAGCTGCAGGACCATCGAGAATCTTGCCTCTGCCTCTTCTTATCTGTGCAAACCTGGGTAAGGAGCAGCCACCCAGAGGCTCAGTTTTCTCATCTAGGAAACCCTTGCAGGAATGATGATCAAACGGGCGAGGCTCGGGAAGCCTGAATCCAGCTCCCGGCTCACAGTAGGAATGTGATCCTTTTAGGGGTTGTGATGAACAGAGCCCACCTTGTGAATCTGGAAATTTCAGTCATTTTTGCTGAAGTTTGCTGCTGAGGGAAAATGCACACCATTCCTTTGCTGTACCTCCATGTGCTCTGTTGTAAGACGGACCACACCAGGGAAGCTTGGCTCTCTCTATAGGCTGTTCTTGGGAGCTGCTGATACCTCGCTCAACTGCAGAAGGCTTTTGGTTGAAATCTTCATCCACAATCTGGAAATCTCTGGCAAATCTGTGGCTTCCTCTTCCACTGCTGGCAGGCATTACTTGCTGATCACAGAGTTCATCCTGGCTGTGCCAGGACATGCTCTAAGGCATTGCTCCAGGCAGCTTTATCCATCCACGGGGGCGATCCCTGACTGGCCACTCATTTGCCATTCTTGGTTCACAGAATGAAAGCGGGAGGTGAGAACATTCCTTAACCAGCCTGATTCTATGCAGGCTTCACCCCACTGCTGTTTGGAGGATTCCCTTGCACTGCCTGCACCAACGAGGCTCAGCATCTGAGAGCAATGGGTAAGGAGCAGAGGGGCGTGGACTCAGTCAGTGGATTGAAGTTTCTTTTTCTCCCTTTTTTCCTTCCTCTCTTTTCTCCCCTCCTTCCTTCCCTCCCTCCCTCCCTCCTTCCCTCCCTCTCTCTCTCTCTCTCTCTCTCTCTCTCTTTCTTTATTTCTTCTTTTGAGGTAGGGTCTCACTCTGTTGTCCAGGCTGAAGTGCATGGCGCAATCCCAGCTCACTGTAACCTCTGCCTCCTCGTTTCCAGGGATTTTCCTGTCTCAGCCTGCCAAGTAGCTGGGATTACAGGCACCCACCACTAGACCAGGCTAATTTTTGTATTTTTAATAGAGATGGGGTTTTACCGTGTTAACTAGACTGGTCTCAAACTCCTGGCCTCAAGTGATCTGCCTGCCCTGGCCTCCCAAAGTGCTGGGACTACAGGCTTGAGCCACCGTACCCAGACAGATCACGGTTTCTGAGATCACTGGCAAAAGCTTGCATCAGGCTGGTGCCTCAGTGAGCCCAAGCACACAGCAAGGTCCCTGCTCAGCGCCTGTCCTTGGGGAGCCTTCTTGTCCCCTGTTACTGCCCTCTTCCTCATCTACAGATAAAGAAATCATCTAGGTCAGTGCTTCTGAAACGTCTCTTCATAGCCACAGCCTTCTTCATTCCAGTGATATGTGACTTGGTGTGTCAGTGTCCTAGGAGTGGCAGGATGAGGGGCCACAGACAGAATGTCTTCTCCAGCAGACGTGCGCACCCACAGCTCTGGAGGACAAGGTGTCGGCAGGGCTGGCTTCTTTCGAGAGCTGGAGGGAGAAGCTGTTCCAGCTTCCGGGGGTTGCTGGCAGCCGGGCCGTCCTTGGCTTGTGGATGCATCATCGTGGTGTCTGCCTTCATCTTTGCCTGCGCGTCCTGTGCACCTGTCTGTCCACATTTCCCACTTTGAATAAGGATCCAGTCCTGTTGGATTAGGAACAGCCCTGCCGACCTCATCTTCGTGAGTTATGTCTGCAGTGAACCTATTTCCACGTAAGGTCACATTCTGAAGTACTGGGGGTTAGCACTTCAAAATATGAATTTGGGGAGCATAAATAACATTTCAACACACAACATTTGGAAGTTTGCTTTGAAACATAGGTTTTTAAAAGCTGCTTCCATTGCAGCCATTTAGAAGGCTGAGAACCTGGCCCCGACGCTCTGCTCTTAGCTTCAGGCAAACATCTACAGGCGTTTCTTTGGAGCCCAGATTTGTGTAGTAAACAAATAACTTGACCCAAAAGGTCTAGCTCTGTCCTTGCCTCCTAGGAGAAGATCTCCAGAGGAGCGTCTCTGTTCACTTGGGCGCCTGTTGTGGGGGCTCTCAGACCCGCAGTATCTGCTCCACCTGTGTAGGGGCTGGAGTCTAAAAGTCACAGGTGGCACAGGCGGCCACAGCCACGTGATTGAGCCCCAGTGAAAACCCCGGACACTGAGGCTTGGGGGAGCTTGTATGTGGGTTGTCATGCCCCACATCCAGTGGAGTCCTGCTGTCCCCACGCCCACGGAACAAATGGAAGCTCACGCCTGGTCTCTCGGGACTCTGTCCGACACCTCTCCTCCCTCAGCTGATGGGAAGCTGAGGCGCTGTGATCTCTTCGAGTCTTTCTAACAATGACCAGACCTGAGGGAGGGCTGGGAAGCACTCATCTCTGCAGCCGATGTCAGAAGTCAGGGCAGTCTCTTGGAGATGGCTTCCTAACCTCACAAGACAAGATTTTCTTCTTTTTCAAAGGGATACTTTTCAAACCCCAAAAGAAGAAAAACAGTATCCTGACCCCAGGGGCCCATCATCAGCCCCCCACACCATGGCTGGGCCTGGCCGCCGCCTGGCCGCCCACCCGGCCGCCCACCCCTCGCCACACCGTACTGTTTATTTTGAAGCGAATCCCAAGCATCCTTCTATTTCCGATGAAGGCTCTTTTGCTTCTTGTCAAACCTCAATTTTTTGATTCTGTCTCTTTACCCTCCATCGTCCTCTACTCGCTGGAGCTGTCTGTTTTCCTCTCCCTTCCTTTCTTCCCCCACCAGTCTCCCCTCCCGAGTCCTCCAGCACATTTGTCACTTCCATCCAATCTTCTCTCCCGCTTCTTCTTTTCCTCTTGGTTGTGAATGACCAGCACATGGAGGTGAAACAGACTGTATTTACCAAATTCATTTGTTCCCTGTTTTTAGTTTTAATATCAGGTGGATTGAGAAAGGAAAAAGAAAACTAAGTTAAATTGTCTCCCAATTCTTTATCTATCCTCATCTTCTCTCTGCCCCCAGTCCTTATCAATGGCATCCAATAGAAAAAGAGAGTCCCTTTACACCAAGTGGGTAGAGGGTCAGACTCTAGGGTGGATTGTTGCTGGCCGAGGATCCATCCAGTGAACTATGCTGTTCGATAAGGTACACCTTGAGATCGACCGGAAGTCTGAAAGCACGGGCAGTGAGCTGGCGGTGAGTGGAGGAGGAGACAGGCCACTGGTCTGGGCGCCCAGCCTGACAAGGATGCGGAGGCCACCAGCTCTTGGAAAACGCATTGGAATGTGAACAACCTAGGGAAGAGATGGTCTGTTGTAGGAACAGGAGGAGATTCCGCAGGGATGAGTCAGGGTCATAGAAGAGAAAATGTTGCAAATATCTATCCTATAAGCAAGACTGCTGACCCTCTTTTGAGAAGTAGGATTCGTGCTTTACAACATCTTTCATCTTTGCATTTGTTCTTTCCCACTGATCAGTCATTAGGAGGCAGAAAGAATAAATGGGCAGAAGCGAGTCAGACAAGAACTGTGGGGCTCGTTCCGTGACACAGATACGCCCACCTGGCCGCCGCTGGTTCCGGAAAGGTCACTGGATCCCTCCCGGTACTCCCTGGAGGGCTGTCCATCGCTCCAGGGCCTGAGCCTGCTGTCAGTGCGCTAGGGGGCCCTTGGGCCTTCTCCACGCTTTACGGCAGAGGAGGGCTCACGGAGAGGACTGAGGGAAGTGGTGACTCGATTTTTAAACGCTAAGAATGAAGACAGGTGATTATGGGCTGCCCGTGGCCACTTGCGGACCTTGGCGCTCAAAGACATTGGGAAGCAAGAGCGGGGGTTCTGCCACTTCTCAATTTTGCGTTTGTTTTTTTCTAATTCTTCTCCCAGCAAGCCTGTAAGGTGCTGGCATCTGCCTCATTTTAAAGATGGGAGCCATGGGACAGCGCAGCCACACACATAGGAGGGGCCTGAGCCACGCCCAGCTTCCCCCTCTGCACTCAGAACTTTTGGAGAGAGGGACAGAGGGAGGACAGGGAGGCTGACAGCACGACCAGGCGGAAGGCACCGGTCCTGGGCAGGGTGTGCAACCCACAGGCCCTGCTCCCTCGGCTGCGTTTCTGGATCCGTGCATTGGTCACTGTGATTAAGGAGGGCCATCTGGGAATAGACGCCATGCTAATATATGCCCTGAGGGGCAGGTCTTGGGCAGCCCCACTGCAGGCTGGCAATTCCCAGGTCAGCCTGTTTATTTCTCACCTGCCGTTCGCTGTGGTTCCCGGGTGGTTTATGTCATGTGTGGTAAAGAAATGACCCTAAAAAGCCTGCCCTGGTTTGGTCATTCTGAGCTGGCCACCAGGGACTCACAAAGGGCTTGCAGAGCCAGGGCAGAGCGTAAATCCCTGGGCTGACCTGGGAGGGCCCGGCTGGACCAAAGTCCCTGCTAGGCCAAGCTCCGTGTGGCTGGCTGCGGGAGCCTCTGCTCCCCAGGCCTGCCTGCCCAGCCCCTGCCCCCTGCCTCATCCTCAGCATGCCAGGCATGCCAAGGTGGCCAGGCAGGGGCTCCTCCAGGCAGGTGGTACCTCTCAGCCATCAGCAGTGGAGCCAGGCACCCATCCATGGCAGAGAACAGCCGCTTGGTCTGGCCCCAGCCCTGCTTGCACAGAAGCGGCTGCTGCACTGGGAAGTCCTGGACCATTAGCAGGGCCCTCCCAGAGCCAGAGAAGGAAGGGGCCAAGTCCACTGCAGGCCAGGAGGGCCCAGGCCAGATGCAAGCTCGGGGGAGAGTCCGGGCACCCTCTTCTTCTATCCCAGCACAGCGCCCTATTCCTCCTCCCTCTGCAGGCTGCCTCTGGGTTTTCTTACTGAGATGGTCAAGGATGAACCCCGAGGGACTGCTCTGTCCTCCTGCTGCTGCCCCCTGTGGAGGGAAATGAGCCCTTCCCCAGTCACAGCAATGAAACCAGCCCAGGGACCACCCACATCAGCCCCAGGATGTGGGGGAAGGATGCCAGCCCAAGGGGGAAAGCTTAGGGCTCCCGGGTCTGCAGGGCCCCCAGTGCTGACCAGCCATGGGGCTCATGGCTGGCAGTCTGTTACCAGGTGACCTGGATGTGTGAGTGTGCTTGGGTGTGTAGGTTGTGTGGCTGTATGAGTGTGAAGCAGGTGTATGAGCTGGGTGTGAAACATGTTTGATTCTGTGAGTGAATGCAATGTGTGACTCATGAGCGTGTTTGTGAATGTGGAGTGAGTGTGTGGATTCAGTGCATGAATCGTGTGCTTGCGTGTGGACCCTGTGTGAGCATGAATCTCAGGTGTGTTTTGTGTTTGTGGGTGTGGACTCTGTGTGTGAATTCTGTGTATTTTGGGGTGTAGATCCTATGCATCTGTGAATCTCAAGTGTGTTTTGTGTTTGTGGGTGTGAACCCCATGTGTGAATTCTGTGTATTTTGGGGTGAAGATGTGTACGAGGCTGAATTGCATGGTTGAGTGTGTGTGAGTGTGCACTGGACCCGCCTCTCCTCCCTGCGCTGTGACACCCCCCCGCCATGAAATGTGTTTGCAGGGGGAAGGGACTAGGGGACAGTTCCTATGCTGAAGGAAAATATTCCTGGGCTTTGGAGAATATCCTTCATGGTTCTTGCACAACAGACGCTTTGCAGGTGGGTGAGGGTGTGACTTGGAGGGAGGCAGAGACCTGCACCAGGAGGGAGGGGCAGAGTCTGTGTTCCTGACCCCAGGAGCCACCCAGCTTTGGGCTCACAGGTGGCAGTGCTCGCTTGACCCCCCTGGGCCCCTCAAGGCCCTGCAGTCCCGCATCAACGGCTCTCTTGTTTGGCTGCTTTGGCTGAGCCATGGGTTGAGGATGGAGCCAGAGACAGGGGCTGCATAGGACGTTGGTAGCAGGAGCTGGCTGACCAGTGGCCCTCTGTGCTGCGGCTGTCCACAGCCACCCACCTAGGGAAGATATGGTCGCTTTGGGGAGGCCACTTCCTGGCACCAGTCCCTTGCCAGCTCCAGGCCCCAGCAGGAGCCCCAGCCTCCCTGGGGCCTCCCTCGGGCCTCCCTGGCAGGGTGGGTGCTCCCTTCCTGGCCAGGCTGTCATGTGCAGAGCCCCACACCAGGGACAGGTGGCCATGAGTGTCAGGGCCTCTGTGCCTGTATAAAGCGGGCAGCCGGCGACCTTTGTAAGGGGAGAGGTCCGTTCCCTGTGGCATGTCTTCCCCGCCCTCCGGCCTGCGCGCTCCACACAGAGCATGACACTCATTTCCCAGACGGAAAATGTTGGGACTTCAGTGCATGCCAGAGCCTTGTAAAACCAATAGCTTTTGACATTGTGGAGGTAAAACATTTCAGGTCTGTTAACTCCAGGGAGGGGACAGATTTGCCGCCAGTGAGGACACCTGCCATTCCAGAGGCACCACAGGCCATGGTGCAGCAGAATCCTGGACCACCAACCCCCTGAACCCAGGTTAGATGAAAAGTACAACCCCAGACCCTTCCCTGGAGTCATCCTACCCGCTGGGGCTAGCACCCAATGTCATTATCATGCTGGTAAATGTGAGATCATGGCCTGAGTCCATCTGAAAGCCTCACTTAGGAACTGCAGCCCACCTGGTGATGTTCCAGGAAACCAGCTGCAGCAGGACCTGGGGCGCAGAACACCTTCTCAGCACCGCTGTTCAGGGACACGAGTGCAAGACAGGAGGGCTAGCTGGCGCTTCTGCCTCAGAAATGTGCGTTTGGGTTAAATGGAAATGCTAAGGTGGAGGCGTGCAGGCTCCCAGATGTAAAATGTTGGCATCCCAGAAGGAAGTGCGAGTGCTGAGGATTTCCATGGTCTCTCGTAGCCCCTTTGCATCCCCACTAAAGACAACCAGAAGGCACAGCCTGTCTGCGCAGCATGGCAGGGCGCCACGGAGCTGGGCACACAGCCTGCCTTCGCGCAGCGCGGCAGGGCCACGGAGCTGGGCGGTGCCATCATTGATATTGTGGTTATGCTGTGATTTTCATAACCCCAGAGAAAATAGTAGAATGAGAAAAAAATACGCTTCCCATCTGACAAAACTACCGTATTTACACAAAAATACAGTTTTCTGGCCAGAGGAAAAGACGAAATGACATGCTATCATTGATGGCCAATTATTGAAAGTCCTTTAATGGTGACATTTCTTGGAGGTGTCACCCCAATCCTTTTCCCATCAAGATACAAAACTTAGCTCTGATAGGTTCTAATAACAAGCAAATATGTACTAAAGTAAGACGAAAGGGTCTGTTGTGCAAGAACCACGAAGTATTTCCATTCTCCAAGGCCCAGGAATATTTTCCTTCAGGATAGGAATTGTCCCCTAGTCCCTTCCCCCTGTAAACACATTCCATGATGAGGGTGTATCGCTTTCTTTTTTAGCAGTTCCAGCTCTGGCATTGGGCATGTGGGGTGAGTGCTGAGGAAGGGCTAGACACAAAGTGCCCTGGTAATTGTGAGATTATGGCCTGCATCCATCTGAAAGCATCTCTTAGGAACTGTAGCCCACCTGGTGATCTTCGAGGAAACCTCCCTCTTCGGTGGGGGAGGAAAAGAAGGAGGGGGGACCCCACGGAGTCCAAGTCGCATCCCTGCATGGAGGGAAGTGCAGCGATTGAGCAGACAGTCCACCGTATTGACAGTCACTGATTCTTACAGGAATGAACAGAAAGAGAGGGAGGGAAGGACAGTGCCCAGAAGCCTGTATGCCCCCGACAGGCCCATGGCCACCTGAGCACAATAGCCTTCTGTGACCCTCTCCTGGAAATGAGTGGGGTTTGTCCTATGTGCTAGGCACAGCCGTTTTCTCAGCAGGACAAAGGCTGTGAAGGGGTGAGGGGAACGAGGACTCAAGGGCTCCCTGTGGGCCTCACTCTCACCTCTGCCCCACCCCCTTGCACTTACTTCTCTGGAACTTTGGTGCTGGCTGAGGAGTAGTGAGGTGGGAGGAGCCAAGTGGGCAGGAGAGAGGGTCCCACACCCGAACTTTAGTCCCAGCACTGAGCCCAGCTTCTCAGCAATGAGCAGCCACTCACCAGGAAGAGAAGGGGCCTCTCTGCACACCTGCGTCTCACGTGGGCCACGCAAGTGAGTGAGGAGACACCTGGGCAGGCTTCCTCAAAGTCACGGCCTGGACTCCCTGCATGTGGAGGTGGGGAGGCCCGGGAGGGCCTGGGAGGCTGTCAGTTTCTTCCCTGGTGCCGCATGCAGAGGAGCAGGCCAGGTACATGTGCATGTGTGTGAGTGCATGTGTGCGCATTCATGTCCATTTGTGCGTGTATGTATGCATGTCCATGTGTGTGGGCATGTGTGTCCATGTGTGAGTGTGTGTGCATGTGTGTTCATGTGAGTGTGCTTATGTGTCTGTGGGTGAGTGTGCGTGTGTGCATGCGTGTCTGTGTGCTTGTGTGTGCCTGTTTGTGTGCTTGTGTGTATTTATGGGTCCGTGTGTCTGTGCTTGTGTGTGTATATGGGTCCGTGTGTCTATGTGCCCATGTGTGTATATGTGATATGTGTTTGTACGTTTGTGGATGCATGTATACACATGTGCATGTGAGTGTATGTGTGTTTTTGCTTGTAAGTGGTGCTTGTGTGCACGTGTGTCCATTTGTGTGTGTGCTTGTGATTGTGTATATGTGTGTATGTATGTGTCCCTGTGTGTATATGTGTATTTGTACATGTGTTTGTATGTGCATGTATACATTTGTGTATATGAGTGTAGGTGCCTGTGTGTTTGCATGCACTTGTCAGTGGTGTGCTTGTGTATGTATCCATGTGTACGCATGTGTCAGTGTGTGTGCATGTGTATTTGTACATTTGTGTATGTGTGAATGCATGTGTGTATGAATTTATGCATATATGCCTGTGTGTTTGTGCATGCTGCTCATAAGTTGTGTCTGTGTATGTGTCCATGTGTGTATGTGCATGTGTATTTGTATATATGTTTGTGTATGCATTGTGTATTCTTGTGTACATGTGTGTATGTGTGTGCATATGTGCTTCTGTGTGTGAATGCTTGTCGGTGGGGTATGTGTGTGTGCTTGTGTGTGTGCGTGTGCTCTTCACACATGTGCATGAGGACACTTGGCCTCCTATTTCTCTAGAACTGTCACATCTCCAAGGACTTCCCTGTGACTGATGTGACACTCTGAGGGCAGAGGGATCCCGGGACCCTGGGAGCCCACACACATCTCATTGCTCAGAGCTTCTGGCCAGGCCTTCCCTGATCTCCTTTTCTGAGTCCTGGGAGCACCCACTTCAGAAGGACCATTCCCGCGCAGGCCTCGTGCACGGGCTGCGGTGGCTTCACTTCGCAGCTTCACAGGAGTCCCAGCCTTCCTCTGCCATCATCCAGCTAGCCTGAGACTCAGAGAGAACAACTGCGGGAAAACTGCTGGGACAGTGAGATGACGGATTCCAAATCATTATGTTTTTGTTGTACTTTTGAATGAGCATTAAAATTCATCTCTGGGAACTGCTGAACAGCACAGGAACAAAACCCCGTAACAGCCCTAATCCTTCTCCTGAATATGTGCACCAGAGGGGGCTGTGCTGTGGGTCTGGCTGGGAATATTCACCGTTGCAAAATACATTTCGGTTTCACTTTTAAAAAGGCAAAAATGCCTTACTGTAGATTTCTGCTTCCCTCTAGAAGAAAAAACGTGATGCAGTTTTAAATTGCAGTCCTGGGGAAAAAAAAACATGTGAAATATGTGATGTGGTGTTTTTACCAACTGTCTAAATAAAGGGTTAGTGAGTCACTATGGAAAACAGAAAATCTTCCTTTATTTTAAGAGCTGCAGTTTAAGAGTGTTTTTTTCTTTCTTCTTCTTCTTTTTTTTAATGCGAAAGCTTCCCCTAGGTTTGTGACTTACACATTGCCCATCTGCCAGATCCTTCCTGGCCTGAATTTACAGCAAATCTGAAACTTCATTTTTCAAAAAAGGCACTCTGGAAATGTGCCTGTGTGGCCGGTGGTATCTATGAGGATGGAGAGATGGAGCCCTGGGTCCCGGGACCCTCTTTATCTGTATTCAAAGAAACCCGGAGTCTCCAGCCTAAATGTGTGAAGTTGGACCAGCATCCCGGAACTCAAACGGAGCGGGTGGGAGGCAAGGCTGCATCCTTGTTGGGATGCCACCTGTTTTCCAAAGTCGTCCAGGAAGAGCCTGGAGACCGCGCCACCCCAGCTAGTGACCTCGTTCGCTCATGGGTCTGGGGAGAGCCTGTAGTCGCCAGGCTCCCTGGGCTTCAGCTGCTGAGTGGACACCTCCTCGGCGGGAGGCAGGCTCTCTGTTA
>CM052661.1:104487228-104503469 GCA_028533165.1 Leontopithecus rosalia
GACACACACAGAGCCCCAGGGGGAAGGGACACACAGCCCCCAGGTGGAAGCCACTCCCCTTGCATTTGGTAGGGTTTGTAGCCCTTCACAGCTGGAGCTCAGAACAGCTAAACTCACCCTTCTCGAGAGCAGAGCTGCTGAGGACCAGAGGGGACTCTCTTGGGGGCTGTGCCCCGAGGTGAGGCACTTTTATCCTTTCCACCAGGTGGTATTGCCTCACCCCAGTTCCCCAGAGGGAAATCATCCCAAAGGTACCTCTCCTGAGCTGGCCCTGGGGACGTGGCTGGTCCCTCTTCATGCTGATGTTGTGGAGGGGTGGTTGTGTGTTTCAAACAGAGAGCAAGTGCACATGCTCCTATTCCAGACGTCTTTTGATCCATCCGAATGATACATAGACACAACATTTTGTTTCTGTTTTATTGGCCCTAGAAGCGTTCATTTTCCCCAAAAGATCCCCGCTATTCAGTGGCAGATCCCAGCATGGTCCCTTAGCCTCAGGCCGACACGTGAGGACACTCAGTCTCTCTGAGGGCCAGCATCTTCACCTGTGAGTGGGAGCAGCAGTGCGCACCCATGGAGTCTGCAGGAGGCTGACGCCTACGGAAGGACACCACATTGGTGTGGGTCCCTATGGGAGGGACACTCTGTGGGCCTGTTGGGTGCTCCCTTCCCTGCAATGTGGCTTTCATGCCCCTTTAGTCCCAGAAGGCTGTCTCCTTCTGGACTTTTCCATGATGAGCTGGAGAGATGGCACTGTCATGCCCAAGTCCTCTGCTCCGTGTCTGTACACGGCTGACCTCTCACAGCCAGAAACACTCCCTCCTCTGGGGCGAAGCCCACACACGATCGCCTGACCTGTTGATTTCAAATCCTTCCTTTGCCCAGTTCCCTCTTCTTCAGGGAAGTTCCGGAAAGCTCTTGCTGAATTGTCTAGACGCTCAAGGACAAAGCACCTGTCTTGAGAAGCCCCGGGTGACACTGCCTGTAGCTCTGTCCCTTGCAAACAAGTTTGGATTGTGATCTAAGAAAAGCAGGTGATTTTTTCTCTCAATTTGGGGCTCCATCCATAGATATAAACACTGTCAGAATACTGAATGGCCAGAGCACCCCGAAGGGAGGGGCCGCTTTTTAGCAGAACCTCCATTTGGTGTGTCGCTTTAATTAAAGGAGAACGTCTGCAGTGGGTGGTTCTCTCAGGCCTCTGCAGAGTGTGGGAGCTCAGCAGCACCCAGGACATAGCTGGCACAGAGGCCGGGGGATGGTGGCCGCCTGGGGTCCAGGGTTGGGGCTGTGCGGGAGGGATGCCAGCCATCCTGTGAAGGCTCCAGGTGGAAACTGCGACCATCACCACACTGAACCCATCATCTGGCCACTACTGGCTCTGCTCACAGGGTCAGGAGCATGCTAAGGGCGGGGAGCACAGGAAGGGGGGTGCTACTCTTACCTGTGCCTGCTGGGGTCAGAGGCCAGACGGTGCCAGCACAGGGAGGCTTCACCTGGCTTGGACTCTACATGGGCTCTGGGCCACCCATCCCACCCCTGAAGGGAGCAGCGTGTGTGCTGGGAGCAGGCAGGGGAGGGTAAACGGCCTGGGGAAGGGCACCACCTGGCACCTCAGCACCCTGGAGGGGTGTATCTCTCCCTTTGTGCAGGCAGGGGGTCTGCACAGGGCACTCTCCCCACAGCACTCCAGAATGCTGCCCAGGGCCTCCTTTGGAGAAAGCTGGGGGAAGAAGGCACTAACTGCGCTCCCTGAAAACAGCGTGGGGCATGTGCATGTGAATCAGTGTGTGAGCGTGGCTGTGAATGTGAGTAGGTGGCAGGTGGGTGCACCTGTGTGTGTCTGTGCATGTGTGTATTGTGTGAGTTGGTATGTAGATGTGTATTGTGAGTGTGAATTAATGTGTGTGGGTATGTGTTTGTGTATCCATGGCTATGTCTCTGTGCGTGTCTCTATGTTTCTCTGTGTGTTCATGTGTGTATTCGTGTATGTGTCTGTGGGTGTGTCCATGTGTCTGTGTGTCCGTGTGTATCTGTGTATCCATGTATGCCTTTGTGTGTTCCTGTGTGTCTCTCTGTGCGTCTGCGTGTGTTCACATGTCTCTCTGTCTCTGTGTGTTCACATGTCTCTCTGTCTCTGTGTGTTCACGTGTCTCTCTGTCTCTGTGTTCACATGTGTGTCTTTGTTTCTGTGGGTGTGCACACACAGGTGAAAGTGTGCCACATGCCATTGTCCTGGTCATTGTGCATGTGAGTTTTCTTCCTTAGTGAAGAGCGCATGATGGCAGGACCTCTGTGTTGGGTTCCATCCCCTTTTCCTCAGACGTTTGGTTTCCTTTCTTCCTGAGCTGGGCATTCAGCTGCAACCTGGCAGCTGAATGTCAATCAGATGAAGGTCTTCTAAGCAACCTCAAATCCCACAACACTTGTCTAGAAGAAGATGAGCAAGAAGGTGGGATGCATGGCAGTGTAGTTCATCAATCTATCTTTTCCCCAAAGCCATCTTTTATTTGTGAATTGTCCAGGTACCACAAGGCACTCTTGACTCTAAGCTGCAGTCAGGAGCGCATGGATGTGCTCACAGCCCGGCTGCCTTTCGGCTGGAATCCAGCTTCCCCCAGCAACCCAGCAGCCACAGAGTGGCCCAGGACTGCAGTCAGAGGGACTGGTAATATGCCACAGAGCCTGCTGCTCAGGAGAAGGCCCAGCTCCTTCTCTCATCCCAGGCTCAAGACGAGCCCCAAGTGGGCTCTGGACCATGTGTTGGCCAGAACCAGGGTTCCTGTCCACTGCTGAATGCATGCCAGTGGGCCCGAATTGCAGCAGCCCAGCAGGATGTCCACAGCCAAGACAGGGGTGACTGATGGCTAACCTGGAAAGGCAGCTCAGGAGCGGAAGCAGCTCGAACCCCTCAGGAGTCAGGGCAGAGAGTGGCCCAGGAGAAATGCCAGGGACCATGTATTCCTAAGAGGACAGGCTTGTGCTAGGGAGATGGGATGGGGTTATTGGGGAGCACTCATGGGACTTCCCTCCTTGAGAAGAGGGGCGTGTGACAAGGATGGCTCAGTCAGTACTCCCAGAACACCTGAGAGGGCCGACTTTGCCTGTCAACTCGGCTTGGCCATGGCACCCAGCTTATGGTCAAACCCTAGGCCAGATGTTGCCATGCAGGTGTTTTTCCCATGGGATGAGTATCATCTAATCGGTGGACTTTGAGTAAAGCAGATGACCTTCCATCATGTGCGTGAGCCCCATTTAATCAGATGAAGGTCTTCTAAGCAAAGGCCAAGGTTTCTGGAGAAGGAATTCATTAACTAAAGAAAAACTGAAATATTTTTAGAGACATGGTCTTGCTCTCTTGCCCAAGCTAGTCTTGAGCTCCTGGCCTCAAGCAATCCTCCTGCCTCAGCCTCCCAAGGTGCTGGGATTGCAGGCATGACCCACTGTAGGAATTCTGCTCCAGGCGGCCAGAGAGCCTTGGGACTCTGGACGATGACATCAGCTCTTTTGGCTCTTACCTGCCCTGCACATTTCAGACCCATCAGCCATGTGAGACAATTCCTTAAAATCTCTCAGCTGGGCACGTGACTCATGCCTGTAATCCCAGCAATTTGGGAGGCTGAGGTGGGCAGATCCCTTGAGGCTAGGAGTTCAAGACCAGCCTGGCCAATATGGTAAAAACCTCTCTCTACTAAAAATACAAAAATTAGCTGGGCATGGTGGTGCACACCTGTAATCCCAGCTACTCGGGAGGCGGAGGCAGGAGAATCACTTGAACCTGGGAAGCGGAGGTTGCAGTGAGCTGCACTCCAGCCACTGCACTCCAGCCTGGACAACAGAGCAAGATTCCATCTCAAAAAAAAAAAAAATTAAAACCTCTCCTCTCTTTCTGTACACACACACACACACACACACACACACACACACACACACACACACACAGTTTTGCTTCTCTGGAGAGCCCTGACTGATACAGCATCCAAAGTCTGATAAACTTTGTCTGGTTTGCAATTGCTTCATTTGAAAGAGACCCAACAGATTTGCTTGGCATCTGGGGAGTAGGGGTGGGTCCTTTGAATTTTGATCCCTATTTTTCAAGTTTCTCTCTGGCTTGGACTTTCCAGTTAGGTTATTAGACCTCTTCACATCAGTGAGTACCCTATAAATGATGCTCAAGCCGTTAAGAAAAACAGCCTTAAAGTGCTGACACACACACAGTTGAATCTGGACTGAAGAAACATTTTCTGATGGAAGTCAAGGCTGATGAAGGAATGCAGGCTCCAGATGTGAAAGTACGATATTAATAATTAAGCCACGCGATCATTACCTCAGGATATTATTTCTTAAATATCTCTTGCAAAGGCAATATGATTACATATGAATGATATCAATTTTCTACCAACAAAAAAATCTGCAGAAATAGGAATTGAATTACACTGTCCAATTTGCTGCAAAGTTCACTGTATGTGAAGAAATTAATCAAAGCCACCACCACCCATTTTTATGGGAACATAAAATGATGTGAACTTCCCTTTTTAATAAAGATGCATAGCACTTTTATGAAGACTGACTAATAGCACCGTAATGAACTGAAAATCTACTGATATATTAAGAATGAAAATTTTGAGGAATGTATTTACTGAGACTCTTTCATGAGAGGCAGTATTTCTCTGAAGTCTCTATTTGAGTCATTATAATGGCTCAAAACAGAGGCAAAATGTTCAGGGACAGCACAGCATGCGTGTGACACAAATTTATCCTCAGGATGTGAGAACACTTCCGGAACAGAGGTGCCTGGAGGACGGTGCTCTTGCTCCACTGACACCCGACGCCAGGTGTCTGGGCGATGGGGCAGAGCAGAGGGGGCTACCTGGGAAAGCTGCGGCTGCTCCTTTTTTCCTTCCTCCTTCACCTCTTCACCCTCAGAGCACAACAATCTGCTAGGAATTTCCTGGGAGCCACTTCCCAGAACAGAAGCCCCTGAAAGATGACGGGGTGGAAGGTTAGAGTTTTGCTCACAATGTGGCATCTTGGCGCAGCTCCGCCTCTCCCAGCTCGAGGGAGGGGCCTCGTCTTCATCCTCAGCCCCAGAACCTGGGAGGGGATGCAGACACATGAACAAAACAAATGCCTTTGACTGTCTGAGTCAACTCTACAGCAGAGAGTCACAGACTGGATAATTTATGAAGAATAGAAACTGGAGCGGCATGGTGGTTCACGCCTGTAATCCCAGCACTTTGGGAGGCCAAGGCAGGCAGATCACTGGAGGTCAGGAGTTCAAGACCAACCCAACCAATGTGCTGAAACCCTGTCCCTACTACAAGTACAAAAGTTAGCCAGGTATGGTGGCGCGTACCTGTAGTCCCAGCTACTCAGGAGGCTGAAGCAGGAGAATCACTTGAGCCCAGGAGACAAAGGTCAAACTGAGCTGAGATTGCACCACTACACTCCAGCCTGGGCAATACGGTGAGACTCCATCTCAAAAAAAAAAAAGTGAAAAAAACCCACCTCATATAAAGAACAGAAACTTATTTCTCACCATTCCAGAGGCTGGGAAGTCCAAGGCCAACGGGTTGCAGTTCAGTGCCTGGTGGGGGCTGCGGCTCGGTGCCCAGTGGGGGCTGTGGATCGGTGCCCGGTGGGAGCTGCAGTTTGGTGCCCGGTGAGGGCTGTAGTTCAGTGCCTGGTGGGGGCTGCTCTCTGCTTCCACGATGGTGCCTTGAACACTGCCTTTTCTGGAGGGTGAAAGGGCAAAGAGGCCCAAACTCACTCTAGCTCTTTTATAACGTCATGAATCCATTCATAAAGGTGGAGCCCTCATGAACTAACTGCCTCCCGTGAGGCCCTGCCTCCTGGTGGTGGTACGGGGCATGCCAGTGCTACTCTGAGCGGATGGAACAACTTGCATGGGCCCCAGTTGGCTCAGAGGCATCTGTAGGTATCAGAACACCCAGAAAGCCGACATCTCAGAATGTCTGTGCTCACACAATGAGAGGCTGCCTTAAAGCAAAGATGCCAACACCCAACACAGAGCTCAAGGCCTCATGGCTCTATCGGAAGTGGTACAAATAGGCATTTCTTAGTTTGTGTATTTTTTTCCTATTTACAGAATAAAAAATTCATCCATGCTTACCATAAAATGTGTAAATACAGAAAAATACGAATAAAATAACAGTGATCCAAAATTCTCCCTCCTGGAGATAACATCTGTTAGCATTTTGATATATTCTGTTTTATTCACACGTACGCACACACACACACACACACACACACACAGGTCTACATATGCAGACACACATATATGATCGTTATCAAGCAATCTCACATTTTTATTTTCTATTGCTTTTCAAATTTAATTTTGAATGGTAAACTTATATTCCTAGTTTGAAAACCGGAAAGTAGAAACGGTTTTTTGCCCTAACATTTTGTTATGAGCATTTTTCCAGGCCATTAACATTTCATAAACGTGTTTTTCAATGACTCCAAAATGTGACACGTGGATGCAGTTGAGCCACTCAGCCATCTCTGTGGGCAGGTGTTCAGGTTGCTTCCCGTTTTTCACGTCTGTAGCAACTCAGTTGATGAGCTCCTGAGCACGAGTCGGTCCTGCGGTTGGACTGTGCAATGGTCGACGAGACGAGAGAGTGGAGGGGGAGGAGAGGAGTGCCCACCCAGCCTGAAAATACACCTGTCACCCTCACCAGGCCCAGCCTTTGCTGCCGGCCCCGGGGGCTTCATGGAAGGGGTCTCCTGGGCTTGATGGCTGGGAGCCGGCATCTCCAGAGTCCCTTCCCCAGATGCCAGCACACACTGAAGGGGCCAGGAGCAGAAAAGCAGCTGTGTCTGTCCTGTGGTGGTCACATGGACAAAGCAAGCAGCTAGCACCAGCCCACTGGGAAGGTTGAGAGACCTGGAAATGATGGGACCTAACTCTGTTAGTAGACAGCAGAGTGGGACCTGGGACCAAGGAGCTGAGACACTTGTCCCCCGCTGGCACCGTTGGTTCCTAACCAGGTGGAATGCACCCCAGGTGGTCACCCCACCTTCCCCAGGTCCCCTCCCTCCTGTGCTCCACACTCTCAGAGCTGCTGTCAGTGCGGCACAGACATGCTGTCCGCAGGTTCCACTCCCTCCTAGTCCAGAGCTTCTGGAGTCCTCGCTCCTTGTCCCCACTCTGTCTCTCACTTTCTTCTGCCACTGTGTACGGGGTTTCCCTTCTGTCTTTTCTCTTTTATGCCCCTGTCTCTCTCTGTCTCTGTGTGTATCTTTCTCTCTGTCTCTCTGTCTCTCTCTATTTCTGTATATCTCCGTCTCTAAGCCTCTCTCTGACTCTCTGTAACTATCTCTCTCCATTTCTGTATCTCTCTGTCTCTGTGCTTCTCTGTCTCTATTTCTGTATCTGTCTCTGTGCTTCTCTGTGTCTCTGACCCTCTGTCTCTCTGTATCTGTCTCCTATTTCTGTATCTCTCTGTGCCTCTCTTTGTCTCTCTCTGTATCTCTCTCTCTCTCTCTCTACACACACACACACACACCCACCCACACCCACACACACACACACACACACACACACACACACACTTGTACTGGCAATTTCCTCTTCCTAATTTGTCCTCCTCTCCCAGCCCCAAGCCTCCTGCACATGATAAAATCCTCCTCATTCTTCACCTTCAAGTCTCCGCTCAAATGTCTTCCCCTCTGGGAAATCTTCCCTAACCTTTCCAGGCAGAGGGAAGCGCTGTCTCCCTTGGGCCCAGTGACGCCTGCATCGTGGCCTGTTACTGCCCTCGTGGGAGGTGCAGAGGGTCTTTGCCTCCTGCACTGGCCTGAGACTCTCAGAATCAGGGCTTGGCTGGAGCCTGGTCTGTGACAGGCATTGGGTACAAGCTTGGTGAATAATGTACTTCAGTAAAGACATTTTCCAGGCTACTTAAGTCTCAGACAGCTACGGAAACTAAGTTATTACCACAACCAAGCACAAAATGTCACATCTATGTCCTCCGATTCTGCATTAGTAGAAATCTTTGGTTTGGAGTCAGATGCTTGGGTGCCAAGACAGGGCCCTGTAAGTTAGGAGGGCATGGAGCAAGTGATTTCACCTCTGAACCTTGGTTTTTCTTTGAGGTGGGAGTAATGTCCTGCACACGGCAATGGTTAGACAGAATACAGAAGCCGTTCCCGGCAGTTAGTAGTGCTCAGCGCACTCAGTGTTATCACTGCTGCTGTTATTTACTAGGCCAGTTCTGTGATGGACAGAATAACGTTTCCCCCAAGATGTCCACGTCTTACTGCCCAGAGCCTGGGAGTCTGCTGCTTACGCAGCAAAAAGAACTCTGCAGTTGGGATGAAGGACCTTGAGATGGAGAGGTGCTCTTGGTGGACTGGATGTCATCACAGGGGTCCTCATGAGAAGGAGGCGGGAGATCAAAGCAAGAAGGAGAGGTGACTGTGGAGGCAGAGAGAGACTGGAGGTGCTGTGCCGTGGGCTTTGAAGACGGAGGAAGGAGCCGTGGACCAGGCGGGGCAGGGGGCATGCCAAAGCTGGAAGAGGCAAGGGAGTGGGTTCTCCCTGGGAGAGGGAACGCAGCCCCGCAAACCCACTCTAGACTGCCGACCCCCAGCAGGGTGGGAGAAGAAATGTGTGTCGTTTTAGCCACGACATGTGTGGTCATTGGTCACAGTAGTGTAGGAAACGGACGCTTCTCTGAACTGGAAATGCTGGATGGACTCCTCCGGCCCACCGGATGACTTTCCATCTCCTTACTGGAGCGTTTGGCCCTAAACCCACTTTCCAAAAGCCTCCCATTCCCCTGCAGGAGCTGGCGCTCTCTTCCCTGTTGCTACCAGAAGGCTCAGTCTGACAAGTTTTCTGACAGTGGGAAAGGACATCTGAAATTGGGACTCAGTCCGGAAGTGTGAGGCCAAACCCCTTTCCCACCCACAACGTTCATTTCAGCCAGTGGCCAGCGGTCCTTCCTCGGTGCTCCAGGCCACCTGCCCTGCACCTCAGCACTGCTGTGAGCCTCCCTCCTGCAGCTTCCTCACCCTCTAAGATCCTCCCAGACCCGCTTCAGTCCTCTGCTCCACGCTGCCCCTCTAGGACCTCCTCCTCAGCACGAGCCTTCCTGCTGTGGGCTCTGCTGGCTGCCACCTCAGGGTGCCTGCGGTAGCTCTGACAGAGACCGCGGCGCCTGCAGGCGCATGTCGGGCTTGTGTCTCACCTCTTCCTTTGGGCCACAGGCCCAGGAACACAGGCTCTGCCTCCACCAGCCCCTGCGCCTCCCAGCAGAGCCTGCCACACATGCAGAGTCGCTGGAGCACATGGCTTGGTCTTCAAAGGCATGGGTGGTTAGCTGGAGGATGCCCGTCGCAGTGGGGAAGTAGAGCTGGGGCACAAAGAGAAAACCACTAAACCGAGTCTCCCCTGATGCCTCCTCTTCCGTGGGCAAGAAGGGGAGAAGCAGAAGTGGTGCATTCACAGCCGGGGGTGACGCCCCCCTGGGCGACTCTTCCTGCAGACAGGGCTTGGAGAGGGTTGGGAGACGCATGAGTTTTTACCTCTCACATTTCTAGAAGATCCATACCGGAACTTTCCACATGCATTTATTGTTTCTGTGACATTCACTTTCAAAATAAAATCTTTCTCTAAGATGACAAACTAAGAAGCAGGCCTTAGAGGACCCATCAGCAACAACCTGTTTTTAAAAAATCACTTTCATTCCAAGGCTCATACACCCACGGTCACTCAGTTTCTTCCCACATGGGAGAGAATGGGTTAACAAAGTAGGAGCGATGCTTTAAACGATTTAAATTAGTGACTGATTCCTTTAAAGACAGTGCGGGATCTATCACTGGCGTGATAAGCCTCCCCGTGTCCTCTATCTGCATATAACCATGTAGCATAGCAATATCTGGCAGTGAATATGAAGAAAAATCCATTTTTTCTAGGTTCCAGCATATCTCTTGAGTCTGAGATATGCCTTGCTTGTTTTTCAAATATTGCCACAAGTAATTCAGCTCCCTTCTCAGGGAGGCCTGTGGACCGGTTACCTGTTGGAGTGTTGATGCTAATCTCATTTCTGAAATACAACCCTTCGGAAAAAGGCAGCGGCCCCCCTCGGAGGCCTCGGGCTGGGTTAGGGTGAGTGTGATGATAATTACCGCTGATTACTACCACAACAATTGCAATTTTAATAAAAACACCTCCTCCCCAACAGACAATTTTGCGAGGCTGCTCTTCTGTTTCTTCAGGCTGGGGAACGCCGCCTCCCTCCTCAGGGTGGGCCCCAGGGGTGCAGTGGCTCCTGCAGGGAGATGGCTGTTGCTTCTCCTAGTCATTTTGGCTGAATCAGTAGCACAGCTTTAAATTTGTTTTCTTTCTTTCCCTTTTTAAAACAATTTTTGCAAAGCCTTATGTTTATTAGGGAAACAAGCACATTTTGTTTGTCGATTTGGGGTTTAAGAAACAGAATCCCAGTTGTGTTGTCCACAGTTCCTTCTCTTTCTTACCTGCCCCGTTTACGGAAGGCCAGTGTCAGGTGGATGAGCTACCTGAACCCTCCGGGGGGAGAAAGGAAGAACACAGAAAATGGGTTGGATCGGCCAGGTGCGGCGGCTCAAGCCTGTAATCCCAGCACTTTGGGAGGCCCAGACAGGCGGATCACGAGGTCAGGAGACTGAGACCAACCTGGCTAACATGGTGAAATGCCGTCTCTACTAAAAATACAAAAAATTAGCTGGGCGTGGTTACACAGGCAGAAGAATCGCTTGAACCAGGGAGGTGGAGGTGTCAGTGAGCTGAGATCACACCACTGCACTCCAGCCTGGGCAACAGAGCGAGACTCTCTATCAAAATAAAAAAGAGAGAGAGAGAAAGAAAAGAAAAAAATGGGTTGGATCAATTACTCTACTTCCCGTGTGGAATGACTTGCACTTTGGCTGAGGTGTTTTTTTTTTTTTTAAGCAGGCCAAGGGTTTACTCTGTGGTCCTGGCAATGACCAAGAAATTGGGACCCAACATGTGTCTGAAGAGGGCTTTATCATGGGTGGAGCCTGAACTGTGATGAGCACAGATGCATTGTGGGAGAATCACAGTTTTCGGGTCTTAGCATCAGGTAGGTAGGGATGGTGCTGCTGGAACCTGGAGAGAAGCCATAGCCAGCTGAGCTGGCTCCTTGGGGTTTAACTCTCAGCCTCAGCCATCCTGGAATGCAGTAAGGTTAACAGCCAATGGCATGGCTGGATTTGAGGGTTATAACAACACCTACCTCCCTGAATATTCTAGTGTTTGCATTCTATCACCAGAAGTAAAGTTGTTCATCCTCAGCACACAGAGTGGAGGGAATATATTAAGCCTTCTCCATTACAGACTTCTTGGTATTAATGTTTTGGGGTAAACAGATTGAATGAATGTAATGTTGACATAACATTACAACAGGAAGGGGGTCCTTCCGCACACTCTGCTTCCCAGTTTCTCCCAGCCACCCTTGCTCCTCCACCCAGGGTGGGCTGCCTTCTGATATCCTGTAAGAAGCCACTCATGTAACACCTCCTCTGAGAACTCCCCACTCCCACCGTCTCCCAGGATCCAGTGCCTCTTGCTATCACAACAGGAGCCGCTCTGATATGACTGTGTGCTCGCAGTGCAGGCTTCCCCACTGCGCTAGAGTTCTGTAAAGACAGCAGTGGGGCCTCACATCCTCATTGATCCTACAAACATTTGCCATCTGTCTCATGTTTACCAGATTAGCACCATGCCTTATACTTGGTGAATACTCAGCTTGTATCTGCAGAATTAATGAATGAGAAGAGGAGAATTGTGGAATTTTAAAACTACCAGAGATCAATCCAAACCTCACACAGTGTTGGCAATTTAAAGATGAGTGAACAGTGACCCAGGAAAACCAAATGACTGAACCATGTAACATAAAGCCTCCACATAGGTCTGTGTGTTTTTATGCACCAGCTGTATGTGTCCTTGATATCATGTAGGCATTTGGTGTTTGTATTATAGATGGTATATACTTTCTATTTGGTGTTGCTTATATATAAATATATCATATACTTTTACACACTTATTTCGTATCCAGTGACCTCGCTACATTCTCATTGTATTTTTAGAGTTTATCTACAGATTTCTTTAGATTTTCTACATATACACTCAAGATACCTATGAGTAATAAGTTTTATGTCTTTATTTGCAGTTCTTATACTTTGTGTTTTTCTTGTCTTATTGCCTTGGCTAGGATCCCAATCAAATGTTGAGTACAATTGCTGGTTGTGGGCAATCTTGTCCCATTTCTTATCTCTGGGGAAAAGCTTTCAATATTTGATCATAAAGTATGATTTTTCTGGTAGTAGGATTTTTATAGATACTCTTTAACAGATTAATAATGTTAGATTCCTTGTTTGCTACGAATTTTTTATCATAAATGGATGAATTAGTCCATTTTCATACTGCTGATAAAGATATACCTGAGACTGGGCAGTTTACAAAAGAGAGATATTTAATTATTGGGGAGACCTCACAATCATGCTGGGAGGTGGAAGGCCCTTTTTACATGGCAGAGGCAAGAGAAAATGAGGAAGAAGCAAAAGTGGAAACCCCTGATAAACTCATCATATCTCATGAGACTTATTCAGTATCACGAGAATAGCACAGGAAAGACCAGCCTCCATGATTCAATTACCTCCTCCTGGGTCCCTCCCACACATGTGGGAATTCTGGGAAATATGATCCAAGTTGAGATTTTATTGGGGACACAGCCAAACCATATCAATGAGTGTAGAATTTTATTGAATGTCTTTACAGTTATTGTTTTATTAAATGAAATAATTATTTTCTTCTTTATTCTATTAATGTGGTGAATTATATTGGTTAATTTTAATGTCAAATTATCCTTATATTCTTGGAACAAACTCCATTTAAATGTCATGTTTTCTTCTTTTAATATGCCATGAGATTTGAATTGCTAATTTTCATTTGTGATTTTTAAAAATTTATGTTATGAGACATTAGCTTGTAAATTTTCTTTTTTATAACGTTCTTATTGGGTTTTGATACCAAGGTTATTCTGTCCTCATAAACTGAGTTGGGCAATGACCCACCCTTACATTTGGATAGCAGCTTTTTTTTTTTTTTTTTGCCTTACCATTCTCTAAATGTTTGTAAATTTTTTGCCAGTGATGCCTTCTAGGCCCAGAGATTTCTTAATGGGGATGTTTTAAATTTTAAAAAATGCAACTAAAAAATGCCACTTTAACTCTTATTTTAGAATCAGGGGTACATGTGCAGGTTTGTTACCTGGTTATATTGCATGACGCTGAGGTTTGGGTATGACTGATCCCATCAACCAGGTACTGAGCATAGTTCCCAATAATTAGTTTTTCAATTTTTAGCCCTCCTCCAGTAGTCCCCGGTTTCTATTATTGCCATCTTGATGTCCATGAGCATCCAGTGTTTAGCTCCCACTTACAAGGAAGAACATGTGGTATTTGATTTTCTGGTTCTGCATTAATTCGCTTAGGATAATGGCTTCTAGCTACATCCATTTTGCTGCGAAGGACATGATTTTGTTCTTTTGATGGCTGTGTAGTATTCGACATGTATATGTACCACAGTTTCTTTATCTAATCACCTGTTGTTGGGCACTAGGCTGCCCCATGTCTTTGCTATTGTTAATACTGCTGTGATGAACCTGCTAGTATATGTGTCTTTTAGGTAAAATGATTTATTTTTTTTGGATATATACCTAGTAACGGGATCATTGGGTTGAATGGTAATTCTATATTGCAGGTTTATTGTATAGTTATGAGTCAGGTAATGTGATGACTCTGCTTTGTTCTTTTGCTTAGAATTGCTTTGACTATTCTGCTTTTTGTTTGTTTCTTATATAGGAATTTTAGAATCGTTTTTCTCTAGTTCTGTAAAAAAATAATGTTGGTATTGATAGGAGCACCATTGAATCTGTAGATTGCTTTGGGAAGTATGGCCATTTTAACAATATTGATTGTCTCAACTCATGAGCATATAGTATTTCTCCATTTGTTTGTGTCAGCTATGATTTCTTTCACTGTATTTTGTAGTTCTCCTTGTAGATATCTTTCACATATTTGGTTAGATGTATTCCTAGGTATTTTTGTGGTTACTATAAATGGGATTACATTTTTTATTTGGCTCTCACTTGAACATTAAACATTAAGAGAAATACCTAATGTAGATGATGGGGGTGGTGGATGCAACAAACCACCGTGGCATGTGTATACCTATGTAACGATTCTGCACCATCTGCACATGTACCCCAGAACTTAAAGCATAATTTTAAAAAAAGAACTTAAACAAAAAGAAATGCTGCTTATTTTTGTATATTAATTTTATATTCTAAAAGTTTACTGATGTCATTTGTAGGTATAGAATCAGATCATCTGCAAGGAAAGACAGTTTGACCTCATTTCTAATTTGGATGCCTTTTATTTCTTTCTCTTCCCTGATTGCTCTGGTTAGCCCTTTCAGGACTACGTTGAAGAGGAGTAGGGAGAGTGAACATTCTTGACTTGTTCCATTTCTCAAGGGGAAATCTCCCAGTTTGTGTCTGTTCAGGATGAAGTTGGCCATGGGTCTGGCATAGATGGCTTTCATTCATTTGAGATGTTCCTTTGATGCCTAATTTCTTGAGGGTTTTATTATGAAGGGATGTGGGATTTTACTGAAAGCCCTTTCTATGTCTATTGAGACAGTCAAATGGTTTTTGTTTTTAATTCTGTTTATGTGATGAATCATATTTACTGATGTGCATATGTTCAATCAACCTTGATCCTAGGAATGAAGCCTACTTAATCATGATGAATTAATGTTTTGGTTTGCTAGGATTTGGTTGAGGATTTTTGAATCTGTGCTCATCAGGGATATTGGCCTGTGTTTTTTTCTTCACGGTGTCTTTGCCAGGTTTGATATCAGGATGATGCTGGTCTCTCCTCAGATTTTTACAATACATTCAGCAGAATTGGTACTAACTCTTCTTTGTATGTCTGGTAGAATTTGGCTCTGAATCCACCTGTTCTGAAGCTTTTTTTGTTGGTAGGTATTCTTAAATTACGGATTCAATTTTGGAACTTGATATTGGTCTGTTCAGGGTTTCAATTTCTTCCTGATTCAATCTTGGGAGATTGTGTGTTTCCAGGAATTTATCCATTTCCTCTAGGTGTTCAAGTTTGGTGCACAGAGGTCTTCATAATGGACCCTGAAGATCTTTTGTATTTCTGTGAGATTGGCTGTAATGTCACCTGTGTCGTTTCTGATTGTGCTGATTTGGGTCTTCTTCCTTTTATATTTTGTGCATCTAGCTAGTGGTCTATAGATCTTGTTTATCCTCCCAAAGAACCAATTTTGGTTTGAATTCTTTGTATGAGCTTTTGCTTCTAATTTTGCTCATTTCCACTGTTTGTTGTTTCTTTCTTCTGCTAGCTCTGGAATTGTTTGTTCTTGTTTTATCTAGTTCCTCCAGGTACTTTTGAGATCTTTTTTGCTTTTTGAGGTGGGTATTTAGTGCTATAAATTTTACTTTTAACACAACTTTTACTGCATTACAGAGATTTTGGTATGCTATGTCTCTGTTTTCATTTATTTAAAATGATTTTTTTATTTCTCTCTCAATTTTATTATTTATCCAAAACTCATTCAGGAAGAAATTGCCTAATTTCCATGTGTGGTTTTAGAAGGTTTCCTTGGTATGAATTTCTATTTTTATTCCACTGTGGTCCAAGAGTATGATTGGTATGATTTCAACTTTTTTTGACTGTATTGAGACTTGCTTTATGGTTGAGAATGTGATTGATTTTGGATTATGTTCCACGTGCAGATGAGAATAATACATATTTTGTGGCAAATGGGTAGCGTATTCTATTGATGTCCATTATGTCCAGTTGGTCAAGTTTTGAAGTTAAGTCCAGATTACTGGCTAATGCTGTCCAATGCCATCAGTGGGGTGTTGAAGTCCCCCACTATCATTATGTGGCTGTCTAGATCTTTTCATAGGTCTAGAAGTGCTTGTTCAACTTTAAAAATCAATGTAAGACTATTCGAGTTCATATTACTTTTTTTTTTTAATTAATTTATTTATTTTTTTAATTTTTATTGCATTTTAGGTTTTGGGGTACATGTGCAGAACATGCAAGATAGTTGCATAGGTACACATGTGGCAGTGTGTTTTGCTGCCTTCTGCCCCCTCACCCATATTTGGTATTTC
>CM052661.1:104503969-104528798 GCA_028533165.1 Leontopithecus rosalia
CAGGCTGGAGTGCAATGGTGCGATCTCGGCTCACCGCAACCTCCGCCTCCTGGATTCAGGCAATTCTCCTGCCTCAGCCTCCCGAGTAGCTGGGATTACAGGCACGCGCCACCATGCCCAGCTAATTTTTTGTAATTTTAGTAGAGACGGGGTTTCACCATGTTGACCAGGATGGTCTCGATCTCTTGACCTCGTGATCCACCCGCCTCAGCCTCCCAAAGTGCTGGGATTACAGGCGTGAGCCACCGCGCCCGGCCACTATCTGCAGTTTGGGGCATCCTGTGGGGGTCTTGGAATGATCCCCCGCAGATGAGGGGATGGTTGTACCACTGTCTCTTAGGCTCCTTCCCCTGAATCGTCTTGCCAGGGAGACCAGCGCCAATGCTAAACATCAGCTGCCTGAGCTGAAGGTCCTGCACTTGGTAAGGGCCATGGGGAAACCCCCTCTGCCCTAGGAAGGGTCCCTGAAAAGCAACTGGCACCAGGCAGAGTCACAGGAGAAAAAGCGTGCATATGTATTCCGTCATAGTTTTATATGACACAGGAGCCTTTAGCATGAAGACCTAAAGATACAGAAAAAAATACCCATTTTTTGCTTAGGTTCAGCACAGTATGGTAGCCATGTAGAAATGGACTGGACAGGAGGGCCTGGACAGAATGGGGAGCCAACAAGGCCCATCTGCCCAGGTGCCTCTCACCCACTCTGCGGCATGCCTTTCTCCAGGGGAGGGGCAGGTGCTCTCTAGAACGGGGGTCTCAGGACCTGCAATCCAGCAAGGGAGTCCAGATAATTTATTCAGGGCCAGTTTTTACACAGAAAGGCAGGGGGAAAGTTAGAGGAATATTGTTAGGTTTATGCCTGGCTTTTGGGAAAAAGAGCTCTGGCTTCCTTGACTTGCCTTGGAGAAAAGAGATTCTGGTTTCTATGGCCAGCCTAAGGGGACACTGAGGGACCAGGGTCAGGAGGGTAGGAGCAGGTGAGAAAGGTTTTTGTTTCTGAGGCCTTCACGGTGGGGTATCATTTTGTGAGCCCCAACAGCGTGAACAGACTTTGTCCATACAAGGAACTCCAGCAGAGCTGGACCTGGCACCCCGCCTCTCACCTGCTAGAGGCAGGCTCAGCAGCATTCCTCATCCCACCAGAGAGTAGGTAAAAACCTTGGGCCGAAGGTAGCGCTGCGTAATGACCTCCGGGACAGTCCTGGAGCCGAGTGGGAGCCAGGAATTCGAAGGATGATGTCACGGCTGGGACATGGTCGTTCCACAATGACACAGGAATGGCAAGACCCAGTGTAACTGTTAGTGTAATGGGGCCAATATTGTTCTTTGGGAGGAAATATGTTTTTGAATTTCTCATTAAAGGTCAACAGGAAAATGAGATATTATGTACAAAAATCCACTCACTTGCAAATTTCCAGGGATAGATTTGCCATAGAATGTGCGGTTCCTTATTTTTAAGCTGATGATTTCTTTAAGTGACATTATTGTAATTTAGTTCTTAACTTTTAAATATTGCCTTTCTTTAGAAATAACAGTGTTGCCTTTTAGAAAAGGCAACATAAATCAACACCATGAAATGAATCACTTTGGCCTGTACTGGGGACAACTCTGCATCTGCAAGGACGTCGCAGAGTCTGGGGTTCTGAGGGCTGATCCTAAGAGCTGAACTTGAGGGGTGGCAATGGCGCTGTGCTGAACTGCACAAGCCACAGCTCCTCGCCCATGAAGCGGGAAGCGGCATCCAGCCTTCGCGGCTCTCAGCCTCCGTTGGGGGGCAGCTGACAGGATCACAAGTGCTCAGGGAGGGCAGGAAACCGAGTGCCAGGCACATCAGGCCAAGTCCTCAGCCCCTCTGTATTTATTCCCTGCAGACCAAATCACAGTGACCATCTACAGCACATGTCAGTCTCCTAGGGCGGCCTTAACAAATGATGGAAAACATGGCTTAAAGCAGCAGAAATGTATTCTCAGTGCTAGAGACTAAAAGTCCAAAATCCAGGTGTTGGCAGGGCCCCGCCCCTCCAAAGGCTCTGCGGGAAGATCTTTCCTGGCTTCTCTGAGTCCTTGGCCTGCAGCCGCATCTTCCAGTGTTCGCCTCTGGCTTTTCGTGGCCATCTTCCCTGTGACCGGATCCACCTTCTTTTATAAGGACACCAGTCATTGGCTTAAGGCATACCTAGTCATCCTCATCTCATTTTAACTTGATCACAACTGCAAAGACCAGTAAGGTCACATTCACGGGTCTCGGGGGTTAGGACTTCAACATCTATTCTGGAAGGACGCAATCCTACCCATGGCAAAGCATTCCACCCCAGACACTTGGTCGAGCTGTTTCTTTGAATTGTTTCACTTTGTCCTTGTAAAAATCCAAGGATGTAGAAACCCCCATTTTAGAGACAAGGAAACTGAGACTCAGAAAGTCGAAGCCAAGTGCCCAGGGCCACACCACTCCCACGAAGCAGAGGAGATCTCAACTCCACATCTCTCTTACCCTCAAATCTTCCTCTTAACCACTGGACTAGATGCTACATTCAAAAATTGCAAGTCATTACAGCCTGGTTAGAATCCATTTTCTGGGTCAAATAACCGGTCAGATCTGGAATTAGAACTCTGAAGGGGTGTCAGCAAAAGCTCCAGTCTAGCGAGGGGGGTCTTCGCCTGAGAAGGCCGAGTGCATTCAACACGAGAACCCACACACGGAGGGCCCCAGCTGAACAATGAAGGCTCCCTGCCCCCACCCAGGCCCCTGCTCTGTAAATTATGGCCTGAAAGGGTCCTCACCCATCACACTCATTTAGTACCTTGTGAGGTTAGTACACATCCCCATTAGCTCCAGACCCTCCCTCACCCTGCCGGAGTCCCATTCTGGGCTGGGCATGGACCCATCGGTAAAACATGCCAGCATGCTGGCGCTCTGCTGACCTGATTGTAAAGCTAACTAAACTAATTAATCACAACAGATTAATAAGAGTGACAAGGTTAGAGAGGTGACATTCTCAAAAATCTCCAATTTGGTACAAGAGCACATATTTTTTAATCCCCACAGCATTTATTTTCGGTATAGCAAAGTTTCTCCAAGTATGTCCCAAAATGTAGTCAAGGTTAACTGTGCTGTGAGCTTATTCAATATTTATGATTCTTTTTATTTGTATTACTAGGACTTTTGAGGGACTCCAAAAGGTCCATTAATCAAACAGAGTGACAAAATGAGCCATTTGACAATTGAAACAGTGGCTGAATATTATTATGATTTTATATATATATATTTATTTTTTGGCTCAGGAATAAAAGAATCAACTTAACTTCATCAACAGTTGCTGATTAATTGTTACAAAGTGTCATCCATAAATTTCCCTTCGATCTAATAATCCTCTCAGACGGTTTAACAATATCCCCAGCGAGTTGGCTTTATTGAGGGCTGAGTTCCTGAGAGGCAAGCAGTGACACAAATAGCTCAAGAGCATGGAGACAGTCGGTGGCCAGTCTTCCCCGCGCTGACAGCTCTGAAATACAATTATCAGTGTGATCTGCTTAAGAATTCATCATCAGCTCCTGCCTTCTGAAGACTTAAAAAAATACCGAGACATACAAAGAGAAAGAGGTGATAAGAAGGCATCATTTTCCTCCAGCCTCATAACTGTAAATTGAAGAAAATTATTTTCTTTGCCTCCAGCTCATTGGCATATAGGCAGCATTATATTATAATTTCATAAGCATAAATCCTTTGAATAAATTTCAGAAGACTAACTGAATTAGAAATGCAAGTAAAGTATCTAAAAAACTTCACTGTCCTAGGCAGAGGAGACGTAAGAAGCAGAGGGAAAGAGAAGATTCCTCTCTGGCCACCTTCCCTGGGTTACCGGGGGCCTGGGACAAGGCCTGGCTCAGGGAAACGCTGTTCTTAACCCCACTCTGGGCCCGACGGCAAACAAAATAGCTCCCTCTCCTCTTCCCACTGGTACGTTCCAAGGAATTTGGGTCGTAATTCATCATAAATTAATTTTGGAGAAACAACAGGCTTGGGGCACGTTATAATTATTGTTATTTGTTTATTTATTATCGTGTTAACCATTATTTATTATTATGTTACGCATATGTGAGACCACAAAGGTTGCTCCCCGCGGTTTCCTGGCAACGCGGCCCTGAGTTCTTCACACCAAGTTATCAAGCAGTGCCCCGGGAAGAGCAGGTGGGAGGAGCTGGACACGGTTTGGGGTCCCCGGCTTCTGCGCTTTCCTGAGGGGACCCAGTGGGACGGCTGGTCTGGATGAAGGGTCTGTCTGGCACTGAGGTGATGGTTCACGGTCTGCACAGCAGACCGTTTGCAAACAAAGACCATTTACAGGCAAAGCTCTGGCCGCGAGAAAGATGCCAGGGGCTGGCTCAAGTTCAAGGAGGAAGAGGGCCCTTCTTGGTGTTCTGGGCAGCCAGCCACGGACACCTTCCATCCCACCAGGCACTCAGGGAGGAGGAGATGAGGACCAGGAGGGGCAGGGGAGCCCTCACCCGGGCTCTGGTGATCCTCCTCCCCTCCCAAAGGGGCCACCACTCTGCAGGGAGCAACCTTTGTGGCCTCACATCTGTGTGACATAATCATAAATAATGGCTAACACGATAATAAACAAATCACAAAAAAACATTCTCCGGGGATTCCAATGTCCAGTAGGCATGAATGTTCTTGTTGTTCTTCCTATTTTTTTTTTGAGTCAGAGTTTTGCTCTGTCACCCAGGCTGGAGTCCAGTGGCGCACTCTCTGCTCACTGCAATGTCCGCTTCCCGGGTTTGAGTGATTCTTCTGCCTCAGCCTCCAGAGTAACTGGGACTACAAGCGCACGCCACCACGCCCAGCTAATTTTTGTATTTTTAGTAGAGACAGGGTTTCATCTTGCTGGCCAGGCTGGTCTCAAACTTCTGACTTCATGATCTACCTGTCTTGGCCTCCCAAAGTGCTGGGATTACAGGTGTGAGCCACCATGCCCGGCCTAATTTTTAATTTTAAAATAACGAACTTGTAGAAAAATTGTAAAGCTAGCACAGAGAGTTCCTAAATACCCCTCATCCCATTTCATCTCTTTCCGTTATCAGTGTTCCTCTGTGCATCTGCCCCAGTTCATGGAACAGTATTGATGCACAGGAGTTCTTTCACTGAAGCCCATGCTTTATTCAGGGTTCCCTGGAGTTTACCTAAAGTCCGTCTTTACCATGGACCCCAGTCGGGACACCACATGACACTCAATCCTCAGGTCTCCTATGGCTCTTGTTGGTGGTGATGGTTTCGCAGACTTCCCTGTGTTGAATGACCTTGACCTTGGCTGTTCTGAGGAGGACTGGAGGAACGCTGGAGAATTGGATTTTGATGTTTTTCTCACAGTGGGTTGAGTGGAGCCTGTCTCTGTGCGTTCTGGGGAAGAAAAATATGGTGGTCGAGAGGACGTTCATCCCATCCTATCAAGGGTGCATCAGGTGTTGACCGTGATCACCTGTTTGCCAGGCTTCTCCACCTTAAAACTGCATTTTCCCCTTTCCATACTTTTTGGAGGAAGTCATTATGAGCAGCCCATGTGGCAGAAGTGGGGAGCTGTGCTTCCCTCCTCAAGGGCAGAGGATCTACATAAATTATTTGGAAGTCTGCACGGAAGATTTGTCTCTCCTCCAATTATTTATTTACCCAATCATTTCTATCAGAATATTCTAGTTCTATATTTTATTTCCCAATGCCTCCTTATTTTGCTGCTCAAATTGCTCTAGCTTGGCTGGGCGCGGTGGCTCACGCCTGTAATCCCAGCACTTTGGGAGGCCAAGGCGGGTGGATCACAAGGTCAAGAGATCGAGACCATCCTGGTCAACATGGTGAAACCCCATCTCTACTAAAAATACAAAAAATTAGCTGGGCATGGTGGCGCGTGCCTGTAATCCCAGCTACTCAGGAGGCTGAGGCAGGAGAATTGCCTGAATCCAGGAGGCGGAGGTTGCGGTGAGCCGAGATCGCGCCATTGCATTCCAGCCTGGGTAATGAGAGCGAAATTCCATCTCAAAAAAAAATTGCTCTAGCTTTAGCCACTGGGGGTTCTTTCCCTTGCCTCCCATGTCCCTTTAAAATGTCTGCATTATGGCAGCATCCCAGGTGTTTTGGTTTGGCTGGGTTTGGACACTTCCTGCTTTCTGCTCCAGGCTCATGTTGTCTACTCCCCTCCCAGTCCTAGAATGAAGCATTTCTCCACAGAACCTGCGCTCCTCATATGGAAGACTGGAATTAGCAACCACGATCTGGTGCTAGGTGTCAAGACTTTTCTACACTGATGCTAGCTTCCAGTATAAAGTAGATGTGATAACACAGACCACAGTCTGAATTTAAAATAAATCTAGTAGGAAAAACAATAATGCTACAAGGAATGAAGTATCAGGCACCATTTCTTAGGCACTAGAGAGATGGGTAGTGAGTGGAAGCTGCTAGAGAGCTACCAAATCTGTCCGCATTCTTCCTAATCACAAGACCGCAATGCGTGCTTCCCACAGCTGGGCATGCTCGGTGACTTTGCGCTCCCCAGTGGAACTGGAGAGGAAGCCCGATGCACCACCAGACCTAGGACTTAACCTGTGGATGTGTCTTATCCACACCCTCTCCCACTTTCCGCATGAGAACTCTGGCCGTGCAGAGATAGACATAAAGACAGAACAGGGATCTCACAGCTTGGACAGAGCCTGCTCCCTGAGTGACTTAGTTGGAGCAGAGCACTTGTGGAGCTGAAATATTACTGTGAATTTTTGCCTGAGATGGATAAACCTCTACACTCCTCTGAACACATGGGTCCATTTGTTACCCTAGGTGGTAGAGGGCACCCCAGATTTTACAGGGTTCCCAGGTCTCACTGGGTACCCCAGCTCACACAAGATGCCAGGCGCATGAAGATTGCCCCAGCTCATACAGATACCCAGCTCATACAGGATACCCAGCTCAGACATGGTACCCAGCTCATACAGGGTACCCAGCTCATAAAGGATACCTCAGCTCATACAGGGTACCCAGCTCATACAGGATACCCAGCTCGTACAGACACCCAGTTCATACAGGGTACCCAGCTCATACAGGGTATCCCAGCTCATACAGATACCCAGCTCATACAGAATACCCAGCTCATATAGGATACCCGGCTCATACAGGGTACCCAGCTCATACAGGATACCCAGCTTATACAGGATACCCAGCTCATACAGGGTATCCCAGCTCATAAAGATACCCAGCTCATACAGAATACCCAGCTCATACAGGATACCCGGTTCATACAGGGTACCCGGCTCATACAGGATACCCGGCTCATACAGGATACCTGAGCTCATATAGGGTACCCAGCTCATACAGGATACCCAGCTCATACAGGGTTCCCAGCTCATACAGGATACCCAGCTCATACAGGGTACCTGGCTCATACCGAGTACCCGGCTCATAAAGGATACCTCAGCTCATACAGGGTACCCAGCTCATACAGGGTACCCAGCTCATACAGATACCCAACTCATACAGGATACCCAGCTCATACAGGATACCCAGCTCATACAGTGTACCCAGCTCATACAGATACCCAACTCATACAGGATACCCAGCTCATACAGGACACCCAGCTCATACAGGATACCCGGCTCATACAGGATACCCAGTTCATACAGGGTACCCAGCTCATACAGAATACCCAGCTCATACAGGGTACCCAGCTCATACAGGATACCCAGCTCATACAGGGTACCCAGCTCATACAGATACCCGGCTCATACAGGATACCCAGCTCATACAGGGTACTCAGCTCATACAGGATACCTAGCTCATACAGGGTACCCAGCTCATAAAGGATACCTGAGCTCATACAGGGTACCCAGCTCATACAGATACCCAGCTCATACAGGATACCCAGCTCATACAGATACCCAGCTTATACAGGGTACCCCAACTCACACAGGATACCCAGCTCATACAGGGTACCCAGCTCATACAGATACCCAGCTTATACAGGATACCCAGTTGATACAGGATACCCAGATCACACAGGGTACCCCAGCTCACACAGGATACTCAGTTCATACAGGATACCTAGCTCATACAGGATACACAGCTCATACAGATACCCAGCTCATACAGGATACCCAGCTCATACAGGGTACCCCAGCTCATACAGATACCCAGCTTATACAGGATACCCAGCTCATACAGGGTACCCCAGCTCATACAGATACCCAGCTTATACAGGATACCCAGTTGATACAGGATACCCAGATCACACAGGGTACCCCAGCTCACACAGGATACTCAGTTCATACAGGATACCCAGCTCATACAGATACCCGGCTTATACAGGGTACCCAGCTCACACAGATACCCAGCTCATACAGGGTATCCCAGCTCATACAGATACCCAGCTTATACAGGATACCCAGCTCATACAGGGTACCCAGCTCACACAGGATACCCAGTTCACACAGGGTACCCCAGCTCACACAGGGTACCCCAGCTCATGCAGGGTACCCAGCTCACGCAGGATATCCCAGTTCATACAGGATACCCCAGCTCATACAGATACCCAGCTTATACAGAATACCCAGCTCATACAGGGTACCCAGCTCATACAGGATACCTCAGCTCATACAGGGTACCCAGCTGATACAGGATACCCAGCTGATACAGGATATCCAGCTCATACAGATGCCCAGCTCATACAGGATACCCAGCTCATAAAGGATACTTCAGCTCATACAGGGTACCCAGCTCATATATGGTACCCAGCTCATACAGGATACCCAGCTCATACAGATACCCAGCTTATACAGAATACCGGCTCATACAGGGTACCCAGCTCATACAGGGTACCCAGTTCATACAGGATACCCAACTGATACAGGATACCCAGTTCATACAGGATACCCAGCTCATACAGGGTACCCAGCTCATACGGCGTACCCAGCTCATACAGGGTATTCCCTAGCTCATACAGGGTACCCAGCTTATACAGGGTACCCAGCTCATACAGGATACCCAGCTCATACAGGGTACCCAGCTCATACAGCGTACCCAGCTCATACAGGATACCCAGCTCATACAGGGTATTCCCTAGCTCATACAGGGTACCCAGCTTATACAGGGTACCCAGCTCATAGAGGATACCCAGCTCATACAGGGTACCCAGCTCATACAGTGTACCCAGATCATACAGGATACCCAGCTCATAAAGGTAATACCCTAGCTCATTCAGGGTACCCAGCTCATACAGGTAATACCCTAGCTCATTCAGGGTACCCAGCTCATAAAGGGAATACCCTAGCTCATACAGGGTACCCAGCTCCTATGGGGAATACCCTAGCTCATTCAGGGTACCTAGCTCATACAGGGTATAACCTAGCTCATACAGGGAATACCCTAGCTCATACAGGGTACCCAGCTCATACAGGGAATACCCTAGCTCATACAGGGTACCCAGCTCATTCAGGGTACCCAGCTCCTACAGTATATCCTACTTTCTGCAGATCGCCCTAGATTGTACAGGGCACCTTGGCTCAAGCGAATTGCACCTCACTGAAGATCACTGACCTGAATCTTCTATGAGGTACCTGGGGTAGAGCTCAGAGAATGATGTCATTGGCAGTTTTCCTGGGACACTGATGTGACAAGAAGCCTTTCCATGGAATGGAGACTGGAACTCTCTCCCAGGGTTGCTAGGAAGTCAGGGCAAGTGAGACACCCTCACCCAGAAGGACCACTCAGAATGGTTTCCATCCACACCCTCTGATTGTCAACCTTTGTGGTTTAAAGTCCCCTCCTGAGGGTGAACCTCCTTTGACCGGGGAGCCTGGTGAATGCCCTGGGCACTTGAGCCATCTGCTGGTGCTGCCAGCTGTGGTCGGCCCTCCACAGATCACAGCACTGGGTGTCCACCTGTCCCGTGCCTCGGTGTGGTCTGTGGATGAAGCGTTCACTCACCTTGTATAGGAGTCACATTCAGTTAACACTGACACCTGCAGCCCCTGCTCTCGGGAGCTGCACACCACTTGTTCGATATTTGAGTTTGACCTGTCATGACCAGCAGAAATTTAACCTTCAGCCTTGCCTAGACAGCGGTCAGGCTTTGGGGGTCCGTCAATAAAGCGCATCAGTGGTCAATGGCAGGCTTCTTAACCTCAGGATAGTGACCCCGCAGGGAGCAGATGAATAAAGCCATGTCCCTCTGCACTCCAGAAACAGCACAAAGGCTGACCAGAATGTGTGCAGCCAACTCTTTGAAAGAACAGGTGCTTTGAGGGGCTGAGTCCCACATTGTGTGTGTAGTGGGGGAGTGTCTCCCCTTCCTCTGTCTCCCTCCTCTCTTCCTTGCTTGGAAAAGAAGCAATGAAGCATTTGCCTGGTGTTCAGTTAGACCGAGAGTCCCAAAGTCCCAAAGGCCTGTCCTTGAATCCAGGGTTCAGCTCTTTCTAGTTGGTGTCCCCTAGCAGGGGGCACATGCCTCTCAGCCTCCACTCTCCCAGCTGGACAACAGTGGCTGCATGAAGACCACTGTCCGTGACATCAGAAGCAGGTGCACAGAGCTTACTGCAGCCCTTGGCACAAGGCACACCCTCAGTGACAGTCAGTTCCTCCTGCCTCTTCCCATCGTCCTCCCCTTACCCCCAGGAAAAGCGGGCAGGCCTGAAATGGGGGCAGGGGGGACAAGCCTCTCCTTTCCTCATTCGAATAGCCTGGTTAGCAGCCTTAACCCTGGCCTGAGCTCAGCCCCACCCCCGGGAGAGGATTTCACCTAAGAGCAGTGCTGGGTTCGGTCTACCCAGTCACAGCAGCAAGACATGAAGCTTCAGGCCCAGTGCATCCTGCACCAGATGTCCTGTGCAAACCTGGGTGCATTCCGCACCTCACGTCCCGGGGGCCGCTTGCAGCCTGTTCTCTCCCGGCTCCCTCGTCACCAGCATCTCAACTGCAACCTGCTCTGTGGCATTCACTGGCCTCGTGACAATTGTTTACATGAAAGAAAAAAACACAAGGTGATCATCAATCACTCTGACTTTCTTGCTTGAGAATTACATTTAAGAACAAGAGTCTCTTTTATTTTAGAGGCCAGTTTTGTTGAGCAATGCTACCTTGGAGTCAGCACGGGAAGCCTGCTGCTGTCTGAGCCATAAAGTGGGATTTGAGAGGGCCCCGGGCTGGCTTTTAGGATCCAGGGACCAGCCAATCACCTGCCTTCTGGACACAGAGCAGCTCAGGGCACCTCTGCAGAACTGCTCGTGAACATCCCGTCGACCACACCAGCAAAGTGGTGCCACTCCACTGCGACTGGCTGGGTGTCACCATCCTGGGAGAAAGAGCTCTGTTGGCCAGTCCGTCTTTGGATAACGACCACAGCAGAAGGGCACAAGCACAGGGAAGACAGGGAAACTGGGGGATCCCTGCCAGCTGAGCAGGCCGCCAGTGGGTGTTCATGCAATTAATGAGCAGTCTCCATCCTTAAGACAAAGCTAATAATAATGCAAGTCTATTAACAAGAGCTTTTTACTGAGCAAGTATTATATGCAAGATATTTCACAGACACGATCGCTAACCGTCAGTCTAAACAACACCATGAAGTCAGTATGGTTAGACCTACTCAGATGTTTAACCCTCAGTCTAAACAACCCTATGAAGTAGGTATGATTAGTCCCACTCAGATGAGAAGGGGGGCCCGCAGGGGCCAAGCAATACACCCAAGGTGACACGGTCAGTACCTTTCAGAACTGAGACCTGAGCCCAAATCTTCCTGCCCCTAGCATGCATTGCCGGGTTTAGAATGCTTCACTGGTGTATGCGGCCCATGCGTGACCTTATGCATCTAGAATGGTGTGAAGGAGACAAGTGGAGCCATTCTTGTCCAGAGCTGCTAAGCCAAGTGTACGTTCCCCACCTCCAGCTGCCAGGACACCATGATGGACTATCAGCTCTCTGCAAGGAAATTCGGAAGCTCTTTGAAAGCCGGACCGCTCACTACTCCCACGTGCCTTGGTCTCGCGGTTCCCCTCCCAGTCTTCCCACCAGTAGGAATCCTTCAAGGTTCAGTGTTAGTGCTGTCACGGGAAGCCTGCCTGGGCTCTCTCGCCTTTCTGAATAGCAGCACTGACCATGTTTGGCTTTGCATGGAAGGCATTTTAGTTCACCCCTTACTACCAACATTCTTTCATCATCCCTTGGGACAAGGGAGACGTGGGCTTCCACCTCTTCCTGGACATGTTAGCCTCTTTAGCAGGCCCAGGGCAGGCTCTCCGCGGTTGCTAGGTTGAGTCAACAAATGCTGCCCTGCCTTGAGTCCCTCCCAGTGAAGGAAGAACTCTCCAGTCACACCTGTTCTTCTATCTGGAGGTGCAACTGGAGAGAGTTCTTATCTATTTCATCATCAATCCTTGGAGTGACAGAAAGAGACAGAAAAATTCCCAACATGTTGCCTGTGGTAGCAACTAGATGGGCTTCTTGGTCTAGTCCTCCCTGCACCCTCTGAAGGCAGCTGCAGCCATGCGTCTTGCTTTGGCCGAGGAGATATGGGAGGAAGTGAGAGTGCTTCTTCCAGGTGGAGCCTTCGGTCCTGGCATGCTCACTGTGCCCTCTTTCCTGTCTGGGTATCCCAGGAAGCCTGTGCCTGGATGGAGCCTGTCCCTGGGGGCCCCTGAGGGACAGCAGTCGACAGAGCCCTCCTGCTGACACTGGACATGCAGCATGAAGAAGAAAGAAGCTTTGCTGTGTGAAGCCACTGAGCGGCTGGGATCATTGTTACCACAACAGAGCCTTGCTGTTGCACAGATTCACATATCATGCCTTCGTCCCAGAATAATCAGCTCTTATTTACTGGTAGAAAGAGGGGTGGGAATAATGAGGTTAAATAATTGAGTGTGGTAACAAACTGTGTGTAATATAGCCCAGCTCTGCTGTGCAGTGTAATTCTGCACAAATGCGCGCGCACACACACACACCCCAAAGCAGAAAGTACGGCCCTTTTTTTTCGGCAGCAATTGCTCATGCTCTATGAAAGCTGTTAATTTCTCTCACTGGAGCTAGGCCAATTCAGCTCCGTTCACGAAGGCAACCATTGCAGAATTCGTCTAGCATTGTTTTCTAGAAGTTCCCCCGTGCTATCTAAAAGACTAGGTATTTTCCCTTAATGAAAAGATAGTCAGAATAGGGGTGAAATGCTTTTCCTTTCTTTCTTCCTCTCTCTTTATTCCCTTAAAAAAAAAAACAGAATGATGTTGTGATTAACTTGGATTTTACAGCATAGTGGATATGACAGTCAACCAAATTAATCCCATTATGCAAAACCCAGTTCACAAATGGTTTTGCATTTTTGCAAAATTATGTCAATTTTCCCATAAATTGGAGAAACCATGTCAGTTTTCTGAACCGCACGGAGATTTTTCCCAGTGCTGTATGTCTATATTTCTCTAATTCAGAAAGATACAGATTTTACCTCCACGGCACAAATTAGGATTCGTAACTTTAATGCTGATCTTTCTGTTTACGGGAGACTTGCATGAGACCTGCCATTCGTTTCACATTTATTTACAGTCTTCTTCCACAGCATAGTCGTCATGGTGGGAAAAACAGAAGAGCAGTAGCAGGATGGGGGAAAACGGTTAAAACAAAATTCTTAATTATTTTGGTATGAAGAACATGATTCATTCTTTCTTTTCCCTTCTCCAGCACTCAGCCGGGTGCCTGCAGCCCTCAACCGGAGTGGCTGTGCCTCTTTTTCTGTCTGTGTTCAAGTGATCAGGCAGCAGACAGAGCTTCCCAAATGCCATCCCCCTGGCCAGCCGCAGACAGGCTGTTGGTGGCCAAATCTTCCTGGCACTGACTGTGATCTGTGAATTCCCCATAACTGGACCAACTCGTCAAATTCAACCCACTCCTGCCTTGAGCTGCCGAACAGCCGGGATCTGGAAGGCTCGAACCCTGACCCCTGTCACCAGTCCTCCGAGCCTCGCACATCTGCTCACTGGATGCCGCTGCTTCGCCTGGTTCATTTCTAATGCAGAAGGCCCCCTCCACTCCCAGCCCGGCATTGCCTCCTCTCCATCTCTCTCTCTCTCTCTCTCTCTCTCTCTCTCTCTCTCTCTCTCTCTCTCTCTCTCTCTCTCTCTCTCTCTCTCAAACGGAGAAAGAAAAAGTCTCCTTGTTTTGAAGACTGGCGCTCCGAGGGCTAAATTACTTACTGAATTCGGAAAATCTGTTTTTTAATGGTTCTTCTTTCTCTGCGCAGCACTCTTTATTCCAGGAATGCTTTCTTGAGCAGCGAGTTGTTGACTTTGTGTGCTTTGGATTTATTAGACATGTGTCAAGTTGTCAACCTCCTACCGTCTGCATTTGTGTCCACCTTGCAAACAGCAGGGAAAAATAGTTTTTTTTCCACGAACGTTCACTTCTTGGCAGTTCTGAAACAAATTTTTGAACAGTTGCTGTTCCTATTGATAGCAATAGTTTGATGTTTCAAAAAAAACCAGGGTTTTATTTTCCCCTAAATTTTTGACATGTTCTGTCATATCATATCACATCAGACCCTGATGCATCAAAAACAAAAAAGAAGGGGAGGGTGCAGCCCGCTCAGCTCACATAGATCATGAGCCTTCACAGAACACCCACCCATCTGTTCACCGCTTTCGTCCTTTTGTTCTGTCTCGAATGCTGGTATTCCTCAATCAATTGTATTCTTGCTTCTTCTAAGCCGCTCCAGTCTCTTCAGCAAGGCTTCCTAATCTTTGTGAGAAATAGTTCCAAGGAATTTGGACACTATTCGCCTTTCCCTACTGCTAAGTGGCTGGAATCTAGATCCATCCAGGGTGCCAACTGCAAACCACAACAGCAAAGGAAGAATACACAAATGAAGTCAACACCCAACAGCCCCAGGCAAGTGTCACCTAAGATCGCTGAAACTGTGAAAAAAAAGTCCGCCGTCAAGACTGTTCCTCCCAGAGCTTTTCCTGGCCTCTGGCAGGGCCGCCAGGATCTTCCCCTGCCGGCGGGAGCACACTGAGACTGTGAAATGAAGCCCAGCGTGCTCTGCACCCCCGGCTCTGCCCTGGCAGCTTGTCCTCCAGAAAGGGGAGGTGACTCCAGGGTGGGTCCAGCCGCACCACTCCCCACACTGCCTGTGCTCTGGGAGCAAAGCCCAGACCCCTCCCGGACCACCCTCCTTTTGCTGCCTCAGGACCAGCCTCATCCAGGGTCTGCCCCAGGGCCTTCAACTCCCAGCTCCATCTGCATGGGAATCGCTGGCCCCGTGGAGCCAGTTTCAGGGACACTTTGTCCACTGCACATAGACCATGACCGTGCAGGGCAACGCTCCACTCCGCATGGGAAGGCCCCTCAGGGCATGCCTGGGCCTGGGGATTCCGGATGAATGAGACCTGCTGCCCACACCCAGAGAATAGTTGTGCACTATTCCTCAGGTGCACAGGCAGGCGGTAGCCTTGGAAGGGGACACGAGCTCTAACCCCGAGTGGGAGCAGAGTGATGGGGAGAGCCAGGGCGGGAGCAGTTGATGCTGCGGGGGCCAAGAATGGTGGTGGAGGGCAGCCTCCTGGAGGAGGTGACTGCGGCCACCTCTGTGTGGGCAGCAGGTGCACACTGCAAGTCCGAGAGCAGAACAGGTGGCTGTGCTGGAGAGGAAGGGCGGGCGATAACCTGAGAATGGCTGTGAATTGCACAACACTAGGAACTGGGCTTGGGTTTTCTCCTCCCACCTAGTGACACCATGGTTTTGCCCTTTCATCCAAGCCAGCGCTGAGGGCCCACACTCTCCTCGCTCCCGGCAGCCTCACGGGTGTGTCACCTGCACTGCCATGCAGGCCCCTGGGCCCAGCTCAGATGCCGCTGCTCCTGGAAATCTTCAGAGGCCCAGTGGGCTGAGGCAGGATTCCCCAGAGGGGCATGCCTTCCTTGTGTCTGTCGTTAACACAGCCGATCTGTCTGTCCCCTCCACCTGCTGGCCACAACCTTCAGGCCCAGCTGTGTCTTAACACCCTTTATCCCCAAGAGCCCAGCTGAATGAACTTAAAATGTGATGGGGAGCTGAGCTGTTAGAGGACTTTAAGCAGGAACGTGAATAGATTTGCATTTTAGAAAAGTGAGTGTGCTTGTGATGTGAGATTGTGAGTTGGGGTGTGGGGGCAAGACTGGGACAGAGCGGGGCTGGGAGGAGGTGGTGATTGCTCTATAGCAGGAGACGCAGAGGCCTGACTCCGGGCAGTGGGAGTTGGGATAATAAAGGGAGGCCAATTTGAGATATCCAGGTGGAAGAATCAGGACAATCAGGTGGCTCATTGGCAAAAGAGCTAGAGGACGGGCTTGGGAGACTGCTGGAGGCAGGGCACGCAGCAGGGAAGGCAGGCTTGGTGGGCAGGCCTGGTTCTGGGTGCCAGAAGTAGTTGTGTTTTAAAATTGGGACACCAGGTCAGACTGGCCATGCGGATTTGGTGCTCGTGGGAAAGTCTGCCGCACCATGCAGTGAGGGAACCAGGGCCGTGAGAAGAGCCTGGGCTCTGTGTGGGTCCACGAGTGGTGCTGGGTGGGCTCTGAGCTGCTGTGGGCTTCAGTTTCCTATTGGGTTAGAGAAGGGGGAGGCATGGCTCCTTACAGTATCCACATTCTGGAGCTCTGCGGGGCATCTCAGGGCAAGCGGCACAGCCTGGGTCTTGAGCTCTCAGTCAGATGCAGTCCCTGCTCTTCTGGAACCATCACAAAGTGCCAAAAATCCAGAGGCTTAAAACCAAGGAATCCACTCTCCCCCAGTTCTGGAGGCTGGATGGAGGTGCAGACAGGACCATGCTTACTCCGAGGGCTCCAGGGAGAATGTTCCATGCCGCTCCAGCTCCTGGGGCTCCTGGCAATCTCTGGCATTCCTTGGCTTGCGATGGCACGGCCCTTTTCCTCGTCTCCACCTCCACACGGCCTTCTTTCTCTGCGTGTCTCTGTGTCTGCTCTTCCTCTTGCAAGGACACCCATCCGTCATTGGAGTCGGGGCCCGCCCTCCTCCGGTAAGACCTCATCCTAACCAATGGCACCTACAAAGGCTCTATTTCTAGGGGAGTAAATGCGGGACGTGACTCAGGCCAGTCCACTTGCACTGGGTTGTTGGTGTCAGAGCCTCTCCCCCAACCAGGGCTCCCAGATGGGCCGCCTGTCTGCTGCTGCACAGGCTGGCAGGGAAACCGTGGAAATGCCACTTCTACATAGTCAACATATTTATTTTGAGGTAAGTTATATGACACCCATAATAAATTAGTACTGTGGTATATGTATATTATTAGCAAATAAATCCATGTACATTCACTGGGGGACTTACTGATTTTTAACATTGGGTCACACAGACAAAGTGTGGGGATCCCCACTGAGACCCGAGTCCTGGATGGGTGCTCTGATTGGAGCTGGCTGGATCCCGTCATCTACATCTGAGGTTGCCACGTGGTCGTGACTTAATATTGGATAATCACGTGGGATGGACTAGGAAGGAAACACCTGGCCCCTCCTTCCACCCATTGTGTGGTGCTGTGATGGTAAGCCGAGACCCGGAGTTTCAACCCCCAGCACTGCCAAGACTCTAGCCTCACCATCTTGGACTCATTACCAGACTGGGCTGCACCTCAGCCTTGCTTCCTGCAACGGGGATTGAGGACATGCTACTACCTCAGACTTGACACTTTATACCAAGGACTTCATACGATGCTCACCCCCAAAAAACTAGCCACTGCTGATATTGTCTTCATGAAGACAGCCGGCGGGATGGAGAGGCACAAGCTGGAACCTGCTGTCCACGCTCCTTCGCCCTGGCTCTGGGCCCCGAACCCATGCCTCTGCGAAGCTTCTGCAGCCCCTCCCAGAGCTCAGTCCTCCCTCCACTCACGCTAGACCCGAATGCTGGCCGCACATTTCCTACCTAAGGAAAGGAAGGCTTGGGAAGCAAGGTTGAGGGCCTGTTGGCTGCTCTGTTGCTCGGCATTCCAGTAACAAAAACATTTCAGATGTGGGAGGTTGATGGGTGTGTGTGTGTGTGTGTGTGTGTGTGTGTGTGTGTACAGAGACAGAGAGAGATTATGAGTTCCCATCTCAGGCTAATGAGGCCTGTAAGTGTGGGACAAACTCACACTGGGCCGTTTGGCTGCAGGATTGTGGAGGAGAATTATAATTAATTTGTTGTCCAACATTACCCATAGGCGTTTTTTAACATTTCAACTTTCCTGGCTGTTACTGTCCATTGAATTCCAATGTTTGGGGCTAATATCCTCTGGTTGCATTCTCCTGCCATTCTCCGCACCAAGCCTCATTTTATTTCTTGTCCATATTTCTGGGCTCTTCGAATGATTTCTCTGTCTTCACTGGTCTTGTCAACACCTCCCAATTTTGTACAATCTGTGAATTTAATTAACAAGTCTTTGTCTTCTCCTCCAGATAATTAACGAAGACGTTAAATAAAGCCAGACCACACTGACCGCTGCGGTGCCACGCAAGACCCCTTGCAGACGTGGTACACGGCTATTTATCATCATCTTTGCTTGTGGCAGCCCTTCCACCAATGCTGCCACTCTACATGGCAGCAGGAACCTGAGAATCTGGGGGAGTCCGTTTGGTGGGGCGCTGATTAGGGCCACGTACCCCCCGCCTCCAGCACAACCAGCTCTGGGACCTTCACTCAAACCCTGGGCCTTGGTCTCCATGTATTAAAGCAGGAGGCGCCGGCTCCCGTCCCTTCTGCATGAGGGGTCCATGTTGCCATTTCTCTCAGCTGGCACTTTCTCCCCCGTCCACAGTTCTTTCTTTCTCCAGAGTCTTTCCAACATTTGGATGTAAAGAGACCCTCAAACCTTACCCCTCCTCACCTCACAAAGCCGAGGGTGTCCCCTTCCCTCCTCAGTGAAGGCCACCCCATCCCAGCTCAGGCCCAGTCTTGGCGTCGTCCTTGACTGCGCTTTTCCTTGCACACCTGCAGCCAAACTATGAGCAGTTTTAGTGGCTCTGCCTTCAAATGCGTCCAGAATCTCACCACTTCTCCGTGCTGCCGATGCTGCTGCCCCAGGCTCGGCCACTGCACCCCAACACACACGCATCTGTTCTCTCCTCTTCTTCCTCGCTGGCCTCCCTCTCTCACCTGGGCACAGCAGCCGGAACCCGTTAAACTACAAGTCAGACTGCGTCAGTCCTCTCCCAGACCCCTCCACGGCCTTCCCGCCTATCTCCAGAAAAGGCCCACAGTCTCACAGTGATGTTTCCTGTGACTGCTGTGACAAATTTCAACAAGCTCAGAGGGTTCACCAACGCAAATTCGCTATCAAACAGTTCTGGAGGTGGGAAATGCCACTCGGGTCTCACGGCGCTAAAATCAAGGTTTTGGCAGGATCGTGTTTCTTCCGCCGCCTCTCGGGGAGAAGCTGTTTCTTTGCACATTCCAGACTCCCAGGGCCACCAGCAGTCCTTGGCTCGTGGCCCCACTCCGTTCCAGGCTCCATTTCCATGGTCACATCTTCACTGCTGTTCCTGCCTCTCTCTTCCACTTACGAGGGCCCTTGTGATGACATTAGACCCATCAGACAGTCCAAGATAGTCTCAAGGTCCTTAGCCCAATGAGGCATGCACAGTTCCTGTTGCTGTGGAGGGTGACACATTCATAGGTCCTGGGGATCAGGGGCCATGATTCTGTCAGCCACAATGGCCTTCAGTGTCCCCCACCGACTGGCCTCCTAATCACCTCTCTGACCTTGTCTATTCTCTCTCCCTGTGCACACTATTCATCCCACACTGATCCTGGGATGGGTGTGGGTGTGCGGGAGGGGGAGGGCTTGCTGCAGTGTCTTCCAGTTTCCCTGTTGTAAATATGCCCGTCATGCTGACTCTCAGCTCTCAAATTGGCATCACTTAACACCGTCCTGGAAAGAGGTGGGCACCATGAACTCCCCCTGCTCCACAGGGCCTCCAAGGCTCTGTGCTCGCCCTTCTCTCTGCTGTGACGTGCTGCACCAGAAGCCACAGGCTCACAGGGCAGCCTCCTGCCCTCACAGAGGCCTTGCCACTGCCCCGAAACCACACCCCTGCCCGTCCATATTCACCTTCCCTTCTCTACCTTCCCATCTTTGCACCCCATCCCCATCTAAAACTTCGGCATCTAAAAGTGCCCATGGTGCTTCTCTCATGTATTGTTTATCTCCGCAGAGGAAAGCAGGGACGCAGGGAGGGGGCTTTGTGAGCCCCAGTACCTGCCACAGTGCCTGGACATCAGAGATGATCCATTGGTAGCTATGGATAAATGGGTGCCTGGCCCCCGGCCCCACGTGGGACAGGACAGAGAGATGCCTTCCGCTCTTGCTGCTCCTTAGAATCTGAGCTGTCTTGGGAGCCATGCGCAGAGCAGTACGGCTCATTGTTCTGAAACATACAAGCGCTTTTCTAACAGTTCCGTTTTCTTCAGTGTTCATGGGTGCATTCCCTTCTTCTTCAGCGTTGGTCTCTTCTTCCTCTAGAGATCTACTTTCGATTTGCTGGGGACTAATGAATGAAACAATGTCCATGTGCTTCACAGAAAAGCTAACCAATCACTGTTCTCTAATTTGGTAGTAAATCTGCATCCTGCATCCTTTTCTATAATAATAATAATATTTGGTTCAAGGAGATCAAAGGAAAAGAATTAATCCAAGAAGCCCGCAGGGAAGCCTGTTGACGAGGCTTCTGTAAAATGCTCATTTCAATTTAGGGATAGGCTACTGAAAGGCGTCAGACGTGGCTTTAGGTCATCACTGTGGATAGCGGAGGTTCTGGAGGAAAGGTGATTTTCACGGGATAGGAAAGCATCAAGAAAATTTTGAAACTAAAACGACATAACATTCCTTGATTATGTATTAAATGTCAGGTGCCCAGCTACGTGCTTTACCTGTACATCTCAGAACAAATGAGGGAAGTCCACTCAAAGGTACCGATAAAGCACTGTACACAAGCAGCCTGCACGCAGTGCGACCGGGTGGCCACGGTAACTCACCCCACTACGCAACATGTGAAATGATCACGGCGCCCTCACACTTCTGGCCGTCAGCAGAGTTGCACTTTTTGACCTTTCATCTCAGGCCTTTTCTTCCACGCTGGCCTCCAGGCTGACCCAGGTCGCTCATCAATGGCTCTGTCTCCCTCAAGCCAGCCCTGAGTTCCTGGGGCCTGCAACTATTAGTAAAAGGCTTCAGCCATCCAGGCTTCCTCCGGCTTCCAGAGGTAGCTATAATGTTCACCAGATTTCTCAAAGTGGGTTTTTGATGGTATTAAGCCCTCTGAGAAAGAAAGGTTCTATGATTAAATAGGATTGGAAAATATAAGATGAAATGTTTCCCAGAGTTCTTTACTGCACGAGTCCTCGGAATTCTTAAAGCGCAATTGTGTCTGATAAATTATCAAGAGCAGAATATTGTGTACAATTTTCCCAAACATGGTCAGCATGTTTCTGTCTGTCTGGGTAGTATCTTTGATAATTACCCTACTCTGAAAGCACTTCGGGAAATACTGTTTCACCTATATCGTGCTATGTCTTCTGTCTCGAACCAATACCTGACATTCGGGTGACCACCTGATGGGAATAAGAGGGAGGGGATTCCTGCGGCAATCGGGTGGACAGTTCTAGGTTAGGCAAATCAGTGCTCTTGCCAAGAACAACTAGACAATTTAGGTAGATAGAAATACCTAAAATTGATGATAGATTACAGATGACAAATAATAGATTTAGAGTTATGTTTGATAGATGATATATACAATAGATAGATAAATGATAGGTAAAGATAGATGGATGAATATATACGTGTGTGTGTGCGTGCGTGTGTATTTCAAGAGAGAAAATGAGCTGTAGATATAGCTAAGTCTTTGAAAGGCACTGGTGGGTTACTGAGGAAACCAGAATTTGGGGTTCAAATCCTAAGAGGAGGAAAGTTCAGAGAAGTGAGCTGATGTTTTATGAGCTACACTTTCCCCCCAGGATAATTGTGGATTCTTGATATAAAATAATACATGAGAATCTGGGCAGGGAGCTGGGGCTAAGAGATGGAGAAGCCATCAGAGTTTCTGGTAATTTCACAGGGCTAAAGAGACAAAAGTTATATCTCAGGAAGGAAAGAAGATACAAAGAAGTGAGTTCAACACTCCTTGATTTCTCCACTGGAGAAACTTGTCAAATTTTCAAGCTGTGCAGGACAAGAAGCTAAGAAAGTAAATGGAAACTGACTGAAACATAAACCATAATCTTTGGCCAAGCAGCAACAGAAGATTTCTGGACCTACCAAGGAGAGACCCTGTTAAATACACAAGCTCCCATTTGGAACTTTAGGAAAGCCACACTCTTATAACAGTGGTGAAAAAAAGTTAGATACAGACTTATAAAAACTGTGATCCCCAGCTAGAAATAACGTGATTATTGACTGGATTAAGATGGTATTCCTCACGCTAACAACCAGAAGAAACCGTGGTTTATACACTGTATGTGGCATTCAGTAAAAAACCACTCAGCTGTAATCCCAGCACTTTGGGAGGCCGAGGCAGGTGGATCACGAGGTCAAAAGATCGAGACCATCCTGGTCAACATGGTGAAACCCTGTCTCTACTCAAAATACAAAAAATTAGCTGGGCATGGTACCATGTGCCTGTAATCCCAGCTACTCAGGAGGCTGAGGCAGGAGAATTGCTTGAACCCAGGAGGCGGGGGTTGCGGTGAGCCGAGATCACACCATTGCACTCCAGCCTGGGTAACAAGAGCAAAACTCCGTCTCAAAAAAAAACCAAAAAAACAAAAAAACACCACTCAGCATATCAAGAAATGAGATCAAGAGAAAAAGAAACAGTAGAAACAGGCAAACAGGTGAAATGACCTGACCTAATTATTAGAGTTGTCAGATATGCACTTTGAAATAAATTTGATATTAATGTTAAATAAATTAATATATTCAAGAAAATAGATGACAATATGGATAATTTCATCCCAAGATCAGAACCTACATAAAAGAATTAAATAAAAACTGTAGAAGTCAAAGATTTAAAAGTATATTTTTTTAGAGACAGGGTTTGCCATCTTGTGCAGGCCAGTCTTAAACTCCTGGGTTCAAGTGATCTTCCTGCCTCAGGCATCCCAAAGTGTTGGGATTATAGGCATGAGTCACTGTGCCCAGCCAAAAATTAAATGAATTGAAGGACTTAACAGAAGATTTAATTTGGCAAGAAAAGAAGATGAGTAAACTAGATGATAAATAAATAGATAAAATCCAGGATGAGTCACTTAAAGCAAATATAGTGAAAAACATGGAAAAGAGAATATAAGACAGAGAGGATATAGTGAAAAGTCCAATGTATACATAATCATACTCTCATAAGGGGAGGAAAGATAGAAGGGGACATAGGCAATATTTAAAGAGGTAATGGCTAACAATTTTCCAAAAATTATAAAAGATATAAACCATATTCAAGAAGCACTATGAAATGCAAGCAGGATGACTATGAGGCCAACCACACTTAGATACTTCATGCTAAAACTGTTGAAAACTAGAGACAAAGAGAAAATTTAAAGCAGATAGATTTAAAAGATGCATTATGTTCAAGGATGAAATGCTGTTGCTGATGATTGCTTTCTCAACAATGAAGGAACATTTTTAAAATGCTGAAAAAACTCAACTGTCAACCTGTAGAGTTCTATACCCAGCACAAATCATCTCCAAAAATAGAAACATGATAAATATATTTCCAATAAAATAAACAAATAAATAAATGAAAGCAGAGAGAATTTATCAACCTTTAGAATCACACTAAAAAATATAAAATATTCTCCTGGCAGAAAAAAAAATGATACCAGACATACTAACAATAGTACAGAAATGAATAAAGGGAATGTGGATGTAAATTTAGCATACATATATTTAAATATTGGCTAAACAAATTAATAATGATAATGTCATGTGTGGTCCAAAATCTGTAAGATAATGCATAATCTCACTGGGCTTATTCTCATTAAAACAAAAGTCTGGAGTAGGGAAATAATATAAAGATGCTAAAACCCGCATTGCCATGCAATTTCTAAAGCACTAATTTATATTATTCAGAGATTATCATAGAGTGATTATTTTTAAAAAACGTAAAGAATGTATAACCAACAAGCTATAAAGAAGAAAGATGAAATAATAAAAATATTTTGAAGTGAATTATAATAAAAATGTGGCTTATCAAAGTATGTGAGTTTCTGTGCAGCTAAAACTAAATATATAGCCTTAAGTGCATATAATTAAAAAGAAGAAAGCTGAAAAATCTATGATGTAAATGTCAATCTCAAGAAGTTATTTTTTAAAAAGCAACAAATTAAACTAAAGCAGAATGGAGGAAATAATAAGAATGGGAGACGAAGCAATGAAATAGAACATAAACTCATAATAGAATTAACAAAATCAGAAATTAATTATTTGAGAAGACTAGTAAAATTGGTAAATATGTGGCGAGACTGATAAAAAAATAAAGGCACAAATTACCAATATCAGTAATGAAAAAAAGAGATAATGCTATAGATTCTGATTCTACACATGTTAAAAGTTAAAAGAAAACATTACATAATGATGCCAAATAATTTGAAAGTCCAGACAAAATGGACAAATTCCTAGAAAGAAGTAACTTAATCAAACTTACAAAAAAGTAATATGCTTCTGCACGGCAAAAGAAACAGTCACTAGAGTGAATCGGCAACCAACAGAATGGGAAAAAACTTTTGCAGTTTACCCATCTGACAAAGGGCTGATATCAAGAATTTACAAAGAACTCAAACAGATTTACAAGAAAAAAGCA
>CM052661.1:104529298-104569298 GCA_028533165.1 Leontopithecus rosalia
AAATGTGGCACATATACACCATGGAATATTATGCAGCAATCAAAAATGATGATTTCGTGTCCTTTGTAGAGACATGGATGAATCTGGAGAACATCATTCTCAGCAAATTGACACAAGAACAGAAAAGGAAACACCGTATATACTCACTCATAGGCGGGTGATGAACAATGAGAACACATGGACACAGAGAAGGGAGCACCACACACTGAGGTCTATTGGGGGAAATAGGGGAGGGACAGTGAGAGGGGGAGCGGGGGAGGGATGGCATGGGGAGAAATGCCAAATATGGGTGAGGGGGCAGAAGGCAGCAAAACACACTGCCACGTGTGTACCTATGCAACTATCTTGCATGTTCTGCACATGTACCCCAAAACCTAAAATGCAATAAAAATTAAAAAAAAAATACAAAAAAAATGAGCTGGGCATGGCGGCGCGTGCCTGTAATCCCAGCTACTCGGGAGGCTGAGGCAGGAGAATTGCCTGAACCTAGAGGGCGGAGGTTGCGGTGAGCCGAGATCGCACCATTGCACTCCAGCCTGGGTAACAAGAGCAAAACTCCGTCTCCAAAAAAATAAAACAAAACAAAAAACTGCAGATAGTACTGAATGCTGCATACACGATGTATTTTCCCATCCATGCATACCTATGACAAAGTTTAATTTATAAATGAGGCACAGTAAGAGGTTAACAATGACTAATAATAAAATTAAACAATTATAGCACACATTGTAATAAAAGTTATGTGAAGCTGGGCACGGTGGCTCACAGGTGTAATTTCAGAACTTTGGAAGGCTGAGGTGGGCAGATCACCCGAGGTCGGGAGTTCAAAACCAGGCTAACCAACATGGAGAAACCTCATCTCTACTAAAAATACAAAAATTAACCAGGTATGATGGTGCATGCCTGCAATCTCAGCTACGTAGGAGGCTGAGGCAGGAGAATTGCCTGAACCCAGGAGGCGGAGGTTGCAGTGAGCTGAGATTGCACCATTGCACCCATCCTGGACGACAAGAGTGAAACTCTGTTTCAAAACAAAAAATAAAAAAATAAAAGTTATGTGAGTGTTCTCTCTGTCTTTCTTAAAATATCTTAATGTTTCAGAGCACGATTGATGATAGGTAACTGAATCCATGAAAAGGGAACCTCTTTGGGAGGCCGAGGCGGGTGGATCACGAGGTCAAGAGATCAAGATCATCCTGGTCAACATGGTGAAACCCCTTCTCTACTAAAAATACAAACAATTAGCTGAGCACAGTGGCACGTGCCTGTAATCCCAGCTACTCAGGAGGCTGAGGCAGGAGAATTGCCTGAACCCAGGAGGCGGAGGTTGCAGTGAGCTGAGATTCTGCCATTGCACTCTAGCCTGGGTAACAAGAACGAAACTCTGTCTCAAAAAAAAAAAATTTTGCTCGGATGAATGACTCGATGAGCAGAGTGCTGCATTTGTTTGAGAGGGAGAAGATGGTCCATAGATGAGCAGAGAAACTTCCTAAGGACCGGGAGATGAGACCCCAGACGGGTGGGGGAACATTCCTGCATGCGAGGACTGAGCGGCCTTCTCGCCCAGGTCCAGGGAGAAAAAGGTTTGCGGCAGGTGCAGGTGGATGCCAGCGTGGAGCACCAGCATTGAGGTCACCCCATCTGGAAGGTCCCTGCAGCGTTCTGGGTGGAGAAAGGAAGGCTTTCTATTGCCAGTGAGGAGGCCGTGGAGGGCAGAGGAGCTGTGGTCAGGGCAGGGGAGCCCGGAAGCCACAGGAAGCAGGGGAATGGAGTGTTGGAGTGTGAGCTGGGTGCACTTAGTAAGCAATAAACTGGGGTCAGAGGACAGGGAGGAACGGAAACTCTTAGAGTGGTGAGTCTTGTGTGCGGATATAATGAGGGGATCTTTGCACGAAAGGAAGCGGGAGAGCTGGTCTCGGCCTGGATGCTGGGGTGTGCACCGCTGACTGCAGGTTCAGGTATCTTATACGGAGATGACTGTTTACGTATCCTGCAATGCTGAGACGTTCTACATCCCTGAAGCCATGGGCTTGTTTGGAAGAGCAACCTAAAAATGTGACTGAGCACACTGGTTTCTCACTTGGCAGTTTTCTGAATAAAACAAAAACAAAACATCCCAAACAAGGAACAAGGAATGCACACGTACTTTGTAAAATGCTCAGATTCAGGTCTCTGTCCACCTGCATCAGAGAATAGATATTCCGGTATTTCACTGGCTTCCCACAACAGGTTTTCTTTCTCCAACACTGGACTGGAAGGAAGAAATGCATATTAGCAATCAGCGCCTTACTCATGGCCACTGCGGGAGTCGGAGTTCTCTCATTTTGGGACTCCAAGCTCTTTGAGGGACTGGGAGTGCTCTGCATGAGTCAGGGAACAGGACAAGAGAGATGCTCACTGCACGGGGTAGGGGGCTTGTCAGCCTGGCCTGGAAGTGGGTCGCAGCACTGAGGCTGAAAAGCAACGGGCCCAAACTCAGCTGTGGCAGCTACTCACTGCAAAGGGGGCTGGGAACATGGCCCAGCCATGTCCTCGGCAAGAGGAAGTGGGTTTGGGGAGCTGCCTGTGCAGCAGCCTCCCGGAGCCCCTCCAGGTCCAGAAATAAGTGAGGTAACAGGTGCTTGGGAAATTGGAGCCTTTTAGCTGACTTCTTGAATTTACAGATTGACCCAGCAAAAACCTTTGACAAAACATGGTGGACTGCTCAAATGCAAGGTGCTAAAGTGCATGTTAATAGGCCCCGAACAAAGGCAGTCGGTAATGATAATTAAATAAAGAGATGCTAAATGTATTTGACACTGAAGCTGTAGGAGTAGCCAGCACACACACAGTTCTCTAGAGCCTAGCTCTGTGGTTTGTAACTTTTCCATCCAGGACACATTTATGTTCACCAACTACGAATGTGCATTAAACACACTTGGCCATTTTATTTTTGCTAAATAAACATGGGGATTTTCAGTGCATGCACCGTCCCAGTTACGCAGGTGAGCGGCTGTCTCTTCTCTCTCAGGTGTCTCTTCCTTTCTTCTTGAGATGAGTGAATTCCAGGTGCTGGAGGCCCCTGAGTGGGAGGTCGTATTGCTAACGTGGTATCACAAAACATCCCTTAGCACTTGGTTAGGGCCTTAGGTGCTGGCAAAGGAGACTGGGGATTTTCAGATTTAGCCCCAAATAAGGTTCGAAGGTCCTGCAGATATTCTTCAACACACAGGGGAGGGAAGGCCTCTTCAGTTTAACCTGACAAAGCTCAGGGTCCCTGCATAGCCTCCCACAGAATTGGCAGCCCCTAAGGAGAAATTTCTGGGAAAAAGCCCCTCCCCAAGGAAGGGACTGTCCCCCACCTGCTTACTGATACCACGTGAGACCGAGAAAGGACTTGAGGCTGTGATGAATGCAATTATTAAAGTAGAAATGGCTAAATGACAATCCTTTTACAGAAACACACATGATTATTATAGAAAATTCAGAATGTACAGAAAAGCATATCCAGAAAACATGGAAGACACAAAGTGGTGATCTGTTTCTGCCGCTGCTGTAGAGAGTAACCATTGTCAGCATTTTAGCCAATTCCCTCCCAGGCTTTTTTCAACGTGACTATGCTTAACCCAAGTTAGTGTCACGCTGAACACACTGCATTATAACCTGAGTTTCCTCATTCATCAACGCATCAGGAACAAATTTTAATGATAGATTTCTAGAAATGGCATGCATGTGCCGAAGGGTACAGGTGTTGTAAAGGTGCTTGTCACCTATCACCACACTACCTACAGAAAAGCTGTTTCCACTCATACCCGCCCAGCCAGAGAAATGACTTTAATGAACTCAATGGCTCCATCAAATTGGCCGTCTTGGGTCAGAATGTCGAGCAGACACATTGTGTGTGATGAGCGTGTGAAGGTGTGTGCAAGGCTTTTACACTCCTCTTAATAAATGAAGTTGCAGAACCTCAGGGCAGGCAGGCAGAATGCTTGAAGAGCAATCCGGTCTTTAGATAATTCAAAATTCCATGACAGATCCTGAAAATATGATTAAAGAAGAGAAAATTTTTCTAGGTCAATCAGACAATGGCAATGTATTGTTTTTATATTATTTTTCAGTAATATTGGGGGGAGTGCAGGTTGGGGAAAGAAAGTGAAAGAAGGGGAACGAACGTGTGTTTTCCAGTGGAGAGCATGGATGAATGCCTCATTCCTTGTGGGTGAGTCCAGAGGCAGCACTAGAAGAGGTATTGAAGTCATTTCTCACATAAGGAAAGTGAGGCCAGGTAGGTGAAACAGCTCACCCACATCGCTTGTCTGGCTAACAGTCAGTTCCCAAATAGGCTTCCTTCCCCCTTCCTTCCGCTGTAACCAGGACCTGCCTGCATGTGCCTGAGGACAAGTGGTGGTTAGAACTGTGAGACTTTTATTCGGGCAACACACTATTTTTCTAGAGGATTTAATTATGTTTACTGTGTTGAACAAATTTTAAATGAATTTACTTGGTCACTTGGCATAATGGAGACCTAATTTAGGACAGTGTCAACAATTCAGCCCTAACTCAAATGTCTTTGGGTCATGATTTTTTTGGTTGTACTTGGCGTAATTATGAATGACATAAATGCACACTGTATGTTAGATGATCCGTGTGTGAGGAACACAGACCCTGGAGCTGTGCTGTGGATTCTGAAGCTGTGTCACCTTGGGCAAGTTACTTACCTTTCTTGAGCCTCAGTTTCCTCATCTGTAAAATGAGACGTGGCAGTTAATGTTATGTGTCTATTCAGCTGGGCCACAGAATGCCCAGATAGCTGGCTAAGCATTCTCTCTGGGTGTGTCTGCGAGATGTTTCTGGATGAGATTCGCACTGGCATCAGTGGACCGGGTAAAGCAGATGGCTGGGTATCCTTCAATCTGGCGAAGGCCTGAATGAAACAGAAAGGCAGAAGCAGGTTGAATTTGCATTCTCTGCCTAAAGGGCTGAGCTGGGACATTGATTATTTCCTGTCTTCAGACTGGGACTTAGACTGCAGCCTCTCCCGGGTCTCAGGCCTTCAGGCTAGGATGGAAACTACATCCCAGGTTTCCTGGGTCTCCAGCCTGCAGACAGCAGGCTGTGGGACTTCCCAGCATCCACAGTCATATGAGCCATTTCCTCATGCCATGGATACGTGATCTCGTAATGGCTGCTGCACTGGAGAACCCTGACTTACACATGAGGATGACGTGAGCTCTCACCTCAGCATCATTGGGATTCAGTCAGCTGCCACATGTCAAGTGCTTCACACCGTGCCTGGCACGTGGGTGAATGTCTGATATTCTGGACGTTGGTAATGGTGGTGCAACTTCAGAAGCAGCCTATGCAATAGACTGAACTATGTCCTCCCCAAATTCACACATGGAAGCCCTAATCTGCCATGTGATTGCATTTGAAGACAGGGCCAGGAGGAGGTGCCAAAGGTGGAATGAAGTCATGAGGGTGAGGCAGGGGGAGACCTTGACGTGACAGGGCCGGTGACCTTGTAAGAAGAGGCAGCAACACTGAGCCCTCTTTCCAGCATGAGGGTAAAGCTAGAAGGCAGCCATCTGCAGGCCAGGAGGAGGCCCGAACCAGAACCCAACTCTGCTGGCCCTTGGTCTCACACTTCCAGCCTCCAGAACGGCAGGAAAATACACTTCTGTTGTTGAAGTCACTCCTCTATGAGCTGTTGTTATGGCGGCCCCAGCCGACTAATAGAGCCCACCTACATGATACCCGGCTCTTGAAATCACCAGTCGAACACCGTATCCTGCTTTCTGTTCTCTGGGCATAGCACAGAATAGCTTGTCAGCAGGTGTTTGTGAGATGAATGATGGGCCAGTGACAAACAGGTAAGCTCTTCCACTGAACGCGCTTATCCCTCCTCCAGCGTTCACCTTATGGTAGGATCGAAGGGGTGCGACGGTGCCACCTGGTCATGAGGGGCCGCCGTTCACTGGACACCTCCCGGTGTCAGGTGCGCTACGATGCACAGCAGAACCTCATCATTTGCAGATTCTGTAGTTGAGAAATTCCTACCTGCTGAAATATATTTGTAACCCCAAAATCAATACTGGGTGCTTTCACGGCCACTCACAGACATGTACAGAGGGGTGAGGAATGTGGGTCTTGTGGCGTGCATGCGCCCAGGGGACACTGCCCGAGGCGTGGCCCTGACTTCCGATTGTAGCTTGCACCGCGCATGAGCATCCTGTTTGTGCTCGATGTATTGCCACATTGTGGGCAGTTGGGACCTTTTTGTTGGTGATTCTGCAGTTTAAAAGGATGCCCAAACACAGTGCTGAAGGCCTCTCTAGAGCTCCTATGCACGGCAGGGACATGAGGTCTGATATGGAGAAAATACACATGCCAGGAAAGCTTCATCAGGCATGGGCTGTTGTGCTGCTGGCTGGGAGTGCCAGTAAATGAATCAACCCTATATATTTGAAAAGGTGTCTTTAAACAGAAACATATATAAAGCAAGGTGATATATAGATTAGGTGATGAAAACCTTGTGACCAGAGGCTCAAATAACCCTGTATTTCCTGTAGGAACAATGCTTCAGTATTCTCGAATTCAGTCTTCACAGTAACTTCATAGAACAGAACTATCATGAATCCTGAAAACTGATTCCCCCTCCTCAGAATGACACTGTGGTGGGTATCGTCCCTGGTTTTCTTTTTCTTTCTTTCTTTCTTTCTTTCTTTCTTTCTTTCTTTCTTTCTTTCTTTCTTTCTTTTCTTTTCTTTTGAGACAGAGTTTCACTCTTGTTACCCAGGCTGGGGTGCAATTGTGCTTGGCTCACCGCAACCTCCGCCTCCTGGGTTCAAGTGATGCTCCTGCCTCAGCCTCCAGAGTAGCTGGGACTACAGGCGCGCGCCTCCACACCCCGCTACTTTTTGTATTTTTAGTAGAGACAAGGTTTCATCATGTTGGTCAGGATGGCCTCCATATCCTGACTTTGTGATCAGCCCGCCTTGGCCTCCCAAAGTGCTGGGATTACAGGCGTGAGCCCCTGTGCCTGGCTCCCTGTTTCTTAAGGAAGAGGACAGTGGCTGGAACGGTCTAATGATTAGTGCTGGAAAACATCGAGTCGGAATCCACTTTCGCCTCCTTGGGCCCCTTTGGCCTGTGCGTTTTCCAGTGAACCATGCCGCCAGTCCCAGCCCGAAACGTGGCGCTCCAAGCTTGTCCTGTTCTCTGCCCCTCCTTTCTTTCCCTTCACCTGTCTGCTTTCAGACAGTCACCAGGAAGCAGGAATAAACCTTGCAGAATGACTAGTTCTGCAAGCTCAGGAAAGCCCTGGGCCTCTGTCTCGGACACTCAAACCACACTTCCCAGGCAAGGGCTCCCCGCGGGTAAGACTCTGATTTTCTCAGCCAGCATTCAGTTAACTCCATTCATCCTTTGCTGCCACAACTTAACATCTCAAAAGCAGGATGCATTTTGCTTGTGACGTCTGATGTCCCGGTTGCTGTCCATTCGACCTCATCCACGGTTGATTCTTCTGGTGGCCTGACAGGCAGGACCCCTGCAGACCCCTAATGTGAGTCAAAAAACATTCAAGAGGCTGGCTGTGGGGGCTCACACGCATCATCCCAGCACTTAGGGAGGCTGAGTGGGAGGATCGCTTGAGTCTGAGGGGTCAAGGCTGCAGTGAGCTATGATAGTGCCATTGCTCTCCAGCCTGGGCAATAAACTAAAATCTGTCTCATATATATATATATAACTAGGTGATGTGGCTCATGCCTGTAGTCCTAGCACTTTGGGAGGCCAAGGTGGGCAGATCACTCAAGGCCAGGAGTTCAAGATTAGCCGGGATAACATGGCGAAACCTTGTCTCTACAAAAAATTAGCCGGGTGTGGTGGCACCTGCCTGTAATCCCAGCTCCTTGAGAGGCTGAGGCATGAGAATTGCTTGAGCCTGGGAGGCAGAGATGGAAATGAACAGAAATCATGCCACTGAACTCCAGCTTGGGTGACAGAGTGAGCTCCATCTCAAAAATAATATATATATTTGAATACATATGGACTATTATATAAGGATATAGATGAACTATTTTAGGAGGAATATGAGCCACAATTATAATGAAAATCTTTCCTGGACACCTTCAGATATGATCAAGTAAACTTGAAGAATATTGTTTGTGGTTGAAAGAAAGTTCTGGACTCCACAGCGGCTTGCTCCAGAAAAGCCACACCATCAGCTCTCTTGACAGCACAGAGGATGACAGTGTGTGGGAAACAGGGGCTGTGGTCACCCTGAGTGGCAAGGGGCTTTCCACTGCTGAGGCTCTGAACGTGAAACATTTTAGAAAGAGATTAAAGAACTTTTCTTCACGTGTATTTTCCGACGTGTTTGAAGGTTGATAGATTATAAAAATGTGTCTGAATAAGTCTGATTTAGTCTCAAAGATCTCTTTCAATAAACCTAAACATTTCAAACTGATAAGACAGCATCGTGTGATAGTTTAATTGGTGGTAGTTTTTCTTTCTTCGTGGTACATAAGTTAACAGTGCATCTCTTAAAGGTTAAGTCTCAAATTAGATAAAATACTACGTGGTTGGCATTAGGAAGCTAGAATGCTCCAAATCAGGACGAAAGACCATGTCAGAATAATACCCGGGCCCCATGCAGAAATGGAGCAGACTACCAGAACCCCGCACCTCGTGTCATCCAGTCACACACGGGCTGAGGTGCCACTCAGCGTTTCTAGCCAACTCACACATGTTGCATGGTGTAGCTGGTTCCAGTCATTCGATTTCAGTATTTTTATATGCTTGTTTTTAGTGTGTCCTTTGTAAACAGCCTATAACTGCGTTTTTAAAACAGTTGGGCAACTTTTCTGTTTAAAGTGGAGCAATGAGCCGACTTAGAGCAGATAGAATGAGGGGTCCGTTGGATTCATATTTGGTATCTTGCTCCTTGCTCTCCTCTTCCCTCCATCACACCCTAAGCCTGGTCTGGGTCTTCCTCTTTTTCATCTTCCTCATCTTTTTTGGCGGGGGGTACAGAGTTTTGCTCTTGTTGCCCAGGCTGGAGTGCAATGGTGTGATCTTGGCTCACTGCAACCGCTGCCTCCCTGGTTCAAGCGATTCTCCTGCCTTACGTTCCCAAGTAGCTGGGATTACAGGCATGTGCCACCACACCCGGCTAAGTTTGTATTTTTTTTTTTTTTTAGTAGAGACGGGGTTTCAGCATGTTGGCCAGGCTGGTCTCGACCTCCTGACCTCAAGTGATCCACCCGCCTCAGCCTCCCAAAGTGCTGGGATTATAGGCATGAGTCACTGCGCCCAGTCTCATCTTTCTTATCTTCTTTTGAATGAAGCTTTTTTCTTTTCATTTGATTTTTCTCCCCTTTACTACTTCTTTCAGTGAAAATCTAGAAATTATAACATGTACCTGCTTATTATTGAATGTAAATTTCCAAAGTACTTTCATCCTCTACCCAGATAGTACAAAGACTGTAGAATACTTTAAATCGGCCTGCTGATACCTGACATGTGGCTACAGAGATACTGAGGTACGTATCTCCTTTTAACCTTAGACACTGCTGCAGTTTGACGTGGTTACCATTCCTTTAGATTTAGCAAAATGCTTCACTCTTCATTCCTTCTCACATCTTGAACATGCTTAGGGATAACTTTGCTTCTCTTAAAGTACGGTTTCTTGACAATTTGCAATCTGCTTATGGTAACCTTGCTCCGTTTTTGTTTGTCTGAAAATATCTTCATTTGTCGTCATTCTTGAGAGAGATTTTTGGTGGGCATGGAAAGAGCTTGCCACTGTAGTCTCAGAGCAGACTGAAGATACAATTTCCTTGAGGCAGACTTTGCGGTTGCTATTGAAAATTCAGCTTTGGGTCTGTTACCACTTACCGATAATCGTTTTCCTCCTCTTCTCTTTGGTGTTTTTGGTTTCACTGTATGTGTCTAGATGTGAATTTCTTTGTCCCTACCTGGGAACCACTGGCATTCCTAAAGCCTTAGAGTTCTGTCTTCCATCCATTCTGAAAAACTCTCAGTCACGATTTCTTCCATTATTGACTCTCCACATTCCCTTTTGTCTCTTCTCCTGAAACGATTAGAGCTAAGTGAGACCTCTTCCCTCTGTCTTCCTTGACTTTTAACCCTTATTTCATATTTTCTTTCTCATCTCTTTGACCCTCTGTGATGCATTTCTGAACAATTTCCTCTCATCTATATTTTAGTTTATGAATTCTCTCTTCAGCCATATCAACAGTTAAAACCACAAATTGAATTAATTTCAGTTATATTTATTTTAATTAGTAAAGTTACATTTTTGTTTTCAACTATTCAAGTTAATTTTATTGATTTTTTTTTCTTGAACTTTATTTCTTTAAAGGTAGTAAACATTCTTATTTTATGGTCTGGACCTGTTAGTTCTAAGGGTTTGTGTGTTTGTTCTTTGCTCTTTTGCTGCTGTGGGCTCTGACTGCTGTGGGCATGTTGCTTTCTCTGATGCTTGAGGATTCTGAAATGTAGTCTGCTCACTCTCCATGTGGGAATTGTTTGAGTTTTAAGATGAAGATCCATTCCTTCAGAGAATACCCGCTTCTGCAGGTATTTTGGGTGGATTAGTTAGGTCCACATTGTACTGAATTCATGGGTTTGAGTTTTTTGGACTAACTAAATCAGGTGAATTTGAGCCACAGAATTGAATTTGAACCACGCCAAGGGGTGTGTGGTTCCAATGACTGGGGACTCTTCTTTTCTCTTCGCCTTCTCTGCTCAGTACTGCAGCTGCTCCCCTGGGGTGGGGGGCCTGGCCTTTGTCTGATGGTCACCAAAATGCTGCAAGGCTGTGGAAAATGAACCTCAAATGCCCCGTTCTTGGCCAGTCCTTTCTAGTAGGAGCAGCTTCAGTCCTCTGCCTCCATTTCTGTGTTTCTATTTCCTCTTGGATTTTGGCCTAGTAATTTATTTTTACCCATTTTGTCAGCTCTTGATGATTTTATATTTTTGTAAAGTTTCAGTGGTTTTCAACGGGACAGAGTTGGTAGTACCGGCACCTCTATTATCAGGAATGGAGGTCACGCCTGCCTCTTTTCCAGGGTATCCAGGTGGTGCTTGCTGCCAGTACTGCCAATCACAATGTCCCAGGTCGATCCTCGGCCTCACCCAGTGCTCTGGACATTTCTGTGCCTCTTATTTCCCCGAAGATTCACATTATCGTAGGTATTAAGTTGGACAGGACCTTGTCAGTCATCTAGGCCACACATAAGCTCCCACCAGAACCATTTCGGAATGTCACTGGGCAGGCGGGAGGCTCTGGGGTCACTGCCTAGCCCTAAGCTTGGCTTCACCACTTACTGTGTGACCCTCCTCAAGTCACTCAGCCTTTCTGTGCCTGCCTAGTTCTTGCTGTAAAATGGGATATTAGAAACCATAAATGTGTTTTGAGAGTGAGATGAAAGATGAGTAAACCCTATAGTGCCTTGTCCCAATATTAAGGGAACTGTTGTTATTATTCCTATCAGAATTTCCCATGGAACTTCATAAATATGCACAGTCAGGTTCTCTCCTGGATCCCTCTGATCTGCAGAATTTAATGTTCCTGAGTGCTGCCTGTTGGGGAAGCCCAGCAGCCTCTGTAGAGAAATGCAAGCCGCAGCACCCAGTGGAAACTACCTGTGTGGCCAGCCCTCCTTTCACTGAGGCTGAGTGTCTTACTCATGTCCAAGGAGCCGGTCGGTCTAGACTACTCCCCAGATCCCTGATCCCACCATGACCAGGAATCCCCTCTGCCCCTCCTTTACCACACTGTCTTCTGCCTAGTCTCATATTCTTAGGACTCCCTCTTTACCAGGTGAGAATCCCTGTAAACCAGCTAAGCAGGTCCGTGACTAGGTCAAATGTCCTGCAGGTGAGTCACCCTCCTGCAAGCTACAGTGATGACTTTTCTCCACAGAAGGCGTGTCAGGGATGCACCTGTGCCCTGCAGGCCAGGACTATGCTCCCACGGCCCCATGCATGCCAGGGCACACACATGCTGGGCACCGAAAGCCCTTGTCTTGTCTGCCACCCATGCCCCAGTGAACTCTTTCATTTGGTCAACAAACACCGCTCAGCTGGCTGTGGCTACAGGCCGTGTGCTGCGCAGGGGAGGTGCAGGTGGCAGGGAAACCAGTTCGGTGTGTGCTTACCTGAGGTGTACAGTTGGTGGGACAGACACGGTGTTTTGAAGACTTCATGCTAGTACAGTAGGTGCCCAGTGGATGAGGGCTGAATGAGCTAAGGCATGAGCAAAGTCACACAGAACGGTCACCATGTGAGTGCTCATGGCGCGATGCCCAGCTCTGCAGCAGAAGCAGGTCTAGTGGTTCTGGGCCATTGGCTTCTCCTGGGGCTGCCCTCCCCATCGTCACTGGAAGGCTGGAGGACTCCCCATTATGGAGCCCAGGGGAGGTTGAAGACGTCCCTGCGCTGCCCGCCCTGTAAGCATCCACCCCTTCATTTACACAGGGAGGGAGGGGGGCTTAGTTCCTGGAGGGGTTGGTGCCAGATTGTTGAAAACCACTGGGTTTCTTACGGCTGCTCAGTGGTTGAATTCGATATAAAATACATGTTCCTGTTCATTGCCATTTATGTGTTAGTTATCATTAACAGCCATTATAATTTTTTCCCAGTAGCAATTACATTGATATTACTATATCTAAATCAAAGAGGACATTACAGCAATTACTGTCATAAGTTGATTGGGAACCACCTAATTTTTTAAGTGACACTATTTTCTTATCAGCACGATAATTTTCCTTCGCAATAAATAATATACCAGGAGAGTTGTGCAACCACAAAGCATATTTAGCCTTGTTTGCAAAGAGAATCTCACATGCCATCTTACATACGGTTTTTTTTAAAATAAACGGTACTGTACTTACAGTTTCTTCCTCATGTAAGAAGAATTACAATTAAGATCTGAAATCCTGGGATTTGAAAATATTTAACAGATTTTGAACCCAACAGCTGAACTCCCCAGGGGTGGGAAGAGAAGGAGCTTTTCATGCTTTCAATCTGTTCCTGAAGTAGATAAAGAGGAGGGGGCAGGAAAGGAGGAAGTGGGATCCAGGACGAGGCCTGAGTCAGGGACCTCCCTCCCCGTCCCCGGCTCTTGCTTCCACACCCAGGACCTGCGTGGGTGCTGTCCAGATGGGCTGCAGAAATTCAGGCAAGGTTCTTATTGCTCTTCTTTCCAGACCACCCCAGGCGTGGGGAGCTGTGCTGGCCGCAGCCTTGGGGCGCAATGGGAGTTCTGCCTGCTGGTGCCTCAAGTTCCTCTCAGCTGGACCAGAACCTTCCATCTCCTAAGGGGTACTCACTCAGACCGTGTGGGTGAGTTCACAGTGGAGTCAGTGGTCCCAGAGGGCTGGTTTCCAGGAGGCGAGCTGCTCTCTCCTGGGGGTTTGGAGAACAATGCTGCCCCACGGAGGGCACTGGGTGGGTGGGGCTGGCCAGCAGGGAGCAGAGGGTTACCCTGAAGGGCAGGGGGTGGTCACTGTCTCTCTCCTACCCACGGTTCCGCTCTACCTCAAGCCCTCCAGAGCCTGTGGCCCATTACCACAATGCCCTCCCTCCCACCTCATCCCCTTCAGCTCAGTGGAAGGAGGCAGCTGATCCTGTTCTCTGAGTTCAAAATATTTTCTTCATCCTGATATGTGCAAATTTCAGCTCAAACACTCCCTGCACCTCTGCATGAAGCTGGCTGCAAGCAATCCATCCTTCCTCTGAACACCCACTGGAGCACTTCTCAACTTCCGAGTCAGGCCGACCTGGCTGAAGGACTTGGAGATTTTCCAGCTGTATGACATTTGAGAATTTCCCTGGCTTCTCCGAACCTCAATTCGATCAATTAACGAAGAAGAAGAGAACATCTTTGGTCATTTATGCTCTGAATGCTTACTGAGCACCTGCTATCTGTAAGGTTTTGAAAGGCTTTGGGCCCCACTGGGAAAGCTGCCTGGTCCCTCCCCAGCTGTCCTATTTACTGGCCCTGGAACCTCACACCTGTCTCTTCAGTGCTTTGTGCCTCAGTTTCCCTATCTGTAAAATGGGGGTGATAGTGATGGATCCTACCTTAGGGGCTAGTTATGAGGATTAAAACATAAAGCTGTTGGATCAGTGCCTGGCACGCTATAGAAATGTTAGATTCATGGACAAAAAAAATGGCACCTCTTCCAGATTCTATGTTGATTACAAGTTGGAATGATAGTATTTTGGATATATTGGGTGAAATAAAATACAGCCCACCATTTTAATGTGCCTATGAGAGGATTTTAAATGACATAAGTGGCTCACATGTGTGGCCCACGTTACTATCCCGATTGGACAATGTCAGCGTAGAAGACACTGCTGAGGATGAGGTGAAGTTACACGCACCAAGCGCTTAGCACACAGTAAGCCTAGAGCACAGTAGGGGCTTAACAGTGTTGTGTCTCTCCGCCCTGCCTCGCCCTCTCCCAAAGCCTCTTGTTATTTGTGCACTTGCGTTGCTCCCTCCTCGTTAAAGGCCTCATGAGGCCTTTGCGGGTAGGATTCTGCCCGGGTCCTCCTGCCCCTTCTGCAGCCTCAGAACCTATAGGCAGGAGATTTGGATACTTGCAGTGGGTGGCTGACGCCACTTTTTTGGAGAGGGTATTCTCCAAGCTCCTGGCAGAACTGTCACGTGGCAAGGCACTTCCCTACTGACCATACTGGAACCCAGGACCAGGGTCTCCTGCTCAGCCAGGCCTCAGCCCCCCCTTCCCCGCTGCCTGCTCCCTGCAAGGTCCCGGGTCCCACCTCCATGCACTCTCCCAGCTTCCAGGCTCCAGAGGGCTCACGACATGGGGGAGGGGGAGGAAGAGAACAAACAATGTTGTTGGTTAACATAATATTTTCTCTTCCTTCATTGCATTCGAGGCTGCAGGAAGGGCCTGGAAATGTGCAATAAACACACGTGTGTGATAATTGGTGGAAAGGCAGCTTGAAAGGACCGGGACCAGTTAAGCTTGCTGACTTACATAGGCTAGAATGACAAGATGTCAGAGCCGCCCAGCTCATTCATATAATAGGGTCCTGTCCCACTCAGCGAGTGTGTGGAGTGGGCCTGTCAGCCCGAAAGTGAGCGTCCCCATTGCCAGGGACCTGGGCCTGCCTCCTCCTCCTCCTGACTCCTGCTCCACCAGGCCCTGGTTCTGTGGACTGCCACGAGCAGACACCTGTGTCCAAAGACTCTCCGAGTCCATGAAAAGTTGTCCTCTAAAGGAAGTGCACGTGTCTGCCCGAGTCCTGTAGTTACAGCCAACATACCTTAGGACATCAGCAGTCTGCCCACAAACCTCAGTCAGTGCCCTCATGGTGCTCCCAATAATGCTCCTGTTCTTGCATACCTGGCACTGCATAGGCAGAGAAGCGACACCCTTGACAACGTGGCCTTTGAAGGCTTGGACAAAATGAGCAAGCGGTGTTCCTGGGGCTTGGGGCCTCTGAACTCAAACACATGCTGAAATCCAGGAAACTTGACAGGATGCTGCCTATAAGTGCAGCAGGCATGACGCCTACACCTGCTGTTTCTTTTTGGAGAAAATGAGGATCTTAAGCTCAGCTTCGAGGCTTCCCCAGCTCACAGCCTTGTTTGGGGGCAGCTCCCACACTCACATTCCTTCCCACTTCCAGGAAAATGCAGAGCTCAGGGCTCTTCCTGGCTCTCTGTTAATATCCCTCTTGCGAAGGGATCCCAGCACGCAGTGAAGGGAGGCCATTTCCAGGCACCGCCTTGATGCCTGATATGGGTTGGCTGTGTTCACACCCAAATCTCATCTCAAATTGTAATAATACACACGTGTCAAAGGTGGGACCAGGTGGGAATAATTCAATCAACTATTCTCGGGATAGTGAGTGAGCGCTCGGGAGAACTGATGGTTTCATAAGGGGCTTCCCCCTTCACTTTGCTCTCATTCTTCTCCTTCCTGCTACCATGGGAGGAAGGATGTGTTTGCTCCTCCTTGTGCTGTGACTAACTTTCCTGAGGCCTCCCTAGCCACGCCGAATTGACTGTAAGTCAATTAAACCTCTTTCCTTTGTAAATTACCCCATCTCGAGTATGTCTTCATTAGCAGCCTGAGACCAGACTAACACCCTGCCCTTTAGCTGATCATGGGGTCCAGCTCTCATTCCTAGCCTCACGGAAGTTCTTTCTCCCCCAGCATTCGATGATCTGACTAAGCAGCCAGATGAGGGTGAAGCAGAGGGAAAGACATTCATTCTTGCCCCTCGACACTGGCTCTGGGTGGCTGGATTCCCAGGACTGTATGCAGTCACCAGCATTTGTCATGCTGTTTGTGTGGGTTGTCTTTCCTGGTGAGGAGGAAGATACACACGGGAGGGGCCAAGACAGCCATCAGAGGGCTGTCTCATCCTGGCCAGCCGATGACACCGATGCTACACTTGGTTCTGGCCCTTGGCTCCTGATTAGGGGCTGATGTCGCTCACCCCCATGGCCCCATGGGGTGATGCTTGGGGGATGGCCCGTCCTGGTTGAGCTTAGGGCGGTGTCATAGCCGGTCACACATCCTTAGCAATCACGTGTCCCCTACTGTGGACAAGTGAATGAAGTGTTTCAGTGGAGCACAGCCGGCCTGTGATGTGTGGCAGGAGAACGCCTCTCTGTGATTCCTTTCCCGGTCATGAGCTTTTCAATGACAGAATTTCCCACCGAATATTTTCACAGATTTTCTGCCGTTAATACATTGGGTGGATGACCTTCGGATAAAAAGCTCTAAAAAAAGAATGCTGTGTATTACTTAAAAAAATAATTGGAAGTGCTTTATATTATGCTGGGAGAGTACATCAGGGAGAGGCTCACCCAAGGCTTGGGTGTGAGTGGCAGAGTGGTGTATCCTAGGGCAGCTGCCATTCCTCCCTGGGCCACAGTTTCTCCCCTACAAACAACGGAGGGAGACCATACCATATTTAAGGTCCCTCCTGGATCGGCACGTCTGTGCTTCTGTTGTCACAGTTATAACTTAGTAGCATTCTTTTACCCCTTGGGGACGCCTGCAGAAGCAGACACTGAGGGGAAAACATGAGGATTGTGAACCAAGGAACCGTGGATTTGGCAGGGTGGAAAACTCCTCATCTTCAGAGAAGTAGTGTGAGAAACAAAGTCCCCTTTCGCCCCACAAAATGACTAAAAACAAGCCACTAGTCATTTCATCAGAGAGCCTGCATTTGGGGAAAGTGATTAACTAAATTTATCTTTAAACTTTCAACCATTCAGCACCATAAGACTAAGGAAAATAAAAATCAAAAACTTTCAACCAGGCCAGGTGCAGTGGCTCATGCCTGTAATCCCAGCACTTTGGGAAGCCAAGGTCGGGGGACTGCTTGAGCCCAGGAGTTTGAGGCCAGCTTGGGCAGCAGAGGGAGGCCTTGTTTCTACCAAGAAAAAAGAAATTAGCTAAGCATTGTGGCGTGTGCCTGTGGCCCCAACTGCTTAGGAGGCTGAGGCAGGAAGATTCCTTGAGTCCTGGAAGTCGAGGCTGCAGTGGACTGGGATTATGCCACTGCCGTCCAGCCTGGGGGGCACAGCAAGACCCTGTCCCTGAAAAACAAACACAAAACACTTGCAACCAGTCTCTGTTCTATAATAAATGGACGCTCTGAAAGTTAAAATGATGACTGGTGTGTAGTAAATGAAGGGTTCTTACGGTCAGCATCAAAGACATTTACCTGGTGTCACCTGGCTCAGTTTTAGGCAGGGTGAGAGGTCCCTGCTGGTAGAACATCCCACGGGTAAGCTTGCTCCAAGGGATTCCCTGTTGGGGGCTGAAGGCAGGCACCCCACCTTGTGCTGGGGAGACAGCTGCTCACCTGGCTGCTTGCCTGCCCCGTACCCCTTCACCCGCGAAGCCCTGGGACTTGGCTGGACCTGCGGAAGAGATGGCAAAAGTCAGGGCCTGCTTTGGCGGCTGGTGTTCAGGGACCTCCTTGACAGGCACCTGAACTCCAAGGGTGGCTGGAAGGTAAGGGAGAAGGAACAAGGAACTGCCGTATGGGGCGCGTTAGATAAGCTTGAGCCCCAGTTTTCTTGTTTCTTCATTTGTGAAATAATGGTATCATCTCCTTTGCTGAAGAAAAGACTGCAGAGTCTAAGCTTGACCAGCACCCCAGGGCTGCCCCGCCTCTGCACTTATGTAGCAGGGAGTGGTGAGTGGGGGCCCGGGACAAACAGAAGCTGGGTCCCAGGCCAGCCTCATGATGCAGCTGTTCACTCAGCCTCGATTTGGTGCCTCCACGCCCAGTGGGACCCTCAGTGCAGGGATCCGGCAGTGATGCCCTTGGCCCCCTCCCTCGGGGCTCTTGTGGGACTCACCCTGAAATGTGTGCCTCATGAGGACATCACCTCAGTCCCAGAGGGGACGGGTGCACTGGGCCGGCCCTGTCTTGTCATGGTTGTTCTGGAATTTTCCCTTCACAGCGACCATTCTGTCTCTTATTCTGTCTCATGTCTTAACAGCAATAGAAGTTTCTTGTGGTTCAGGAGGGATCGGCCCCTCCCCAGAGAGACAGCTGCTGCTCTTGCCAGGGGTATACTTAGCCTGGCCCAGCCTTGTGTTGGAGGGCGGTGTGGTGGGGTTTGGGTGGAGTGGAGGCAGATCCTGTCCCGCAGGCAGCTGTTCCATGAAGCAGTCTGAGATGACCCGGAGGACAGCGTGGCTGAGGACATGCCCGAGAAAGGGAGCTGGGTGCGCGATCATCTGTGCCAGGAAGCTGTCGACCTTGGGACCCTCCCCTTCCACAAGCTCTGTTATGGCTTATGTCAGTTTCAGCTGGATTTGCTGATGCTGGCACCCTAATACATCCTGTTAGATTTAAATATAATCCACTGAGGGCCTGTTACAGGTTAATTTTATTCCCCCTAAAAAAAATTTAGTCTCTTCCACCTTTGGATGATAGGGATCATAGGGATAAGGAATTAGCAAAACTTGCTATTCACTGAGTGGTATCTCCTCTCACTTTTCCTACTCCCGTCTGAAAACCCATAAGGGCTACAACTACTGTCCTGGCATCAGGCCGTATCGAGCCGTGCACACCTCCCTGACTGCCGTTTCCAGAGCCCGGGAGCCTGTGCACACCTCCCCGACTGCCGTTTCCAGAGCACGGGAGCCTGTGCACACCTCCCCGACTGCCGTTTCCAGAGCCCGGGAGCCTGTGCACACCTCCCCGACTGCCGTTTCCAGAGTTCTCCTCTGTGCCTCTCTCATTCCAAGGGGAACGCAGGGACAGGAGCTGGTATGATTGAGGGCCGGGCATCGGGACAGGTGCTCTCTGCTTTACTGGATGGCTTCCGCAGGTTAGGGTTATTATTCCTCATGCATAGATGACAAACGAAAATGGAAAAAACAGGTTCCTGTTGGTTAAAAATCTTGCCCAAAGTTGTGACAATCGATGGAAGAGTGGGATTTGAACTCAGGCCAGTCTGACTTGCACGCATATGTACTCGAGACCAAGTTCCATCACCCAGTGGAGTCTCTCTAGCCAGCACTCTTGTCCATTTGGAATGGGGTCCTCACACGAGCCAAGCGTGGTGGCCAGAATCCTAAAGAGACACTTAGTGGAGGGATGAAAGTTGGTCTGGTTTATCTTTAACTGATAGTCCTTCTTACCTTTCCAAGGATTTGGCATCCGTTGTTTTGTTCACTTGCTGAGTCCTTCAGCTGACACACTGACAGCCTACGATACATTGGGTACTTCTAGGACCTCTTCAGTCCCAGTGCAGCTTTCTCTGACTCGTGGGGTCAGAATAGTCCAGAGACTCCAACCCCAATGCCCAAGTAATAGGCACTGCTGAGACCTCTGACATAGTCCAGCACTCTGGGGTGTGTTCTGGGGAGTGCTAAGGAAGCACAGGATATCGCTGCCAGCAGAACATTACAACTGATCTGAAGAATAAAACAGGCATTTGTTGCACCATCAGGTAGACACCCTAGACCTGCACGATCCATCCTCTTTGGGCTTCCCAGGTACTCAGATCGGTTTACCTGGTTTTTCAGGTGAGCAGCCTCTGGCAGACTGAGGGCCCATGATTTGCCTGAGGCTGTGACGTGGGATTGACAGGATTCAGCACCGGCTCTTAAGGTCTCATTTACAACTGGAAAACACTGTGGAGTGCCTGTCCTGAAATCCTGCAATAGTATACACTTGTGAGGCACTGGGTATGGACTTTTGTTCTGTTTTAACATGGAAGTAAAAAGCATATGTTATGCTACAACCCTGCAGTAAAGAGCTAGGGATACAGAGGGGACAGTGAGGTGAGACGGCTCCTGCCTTCAAGGAGCCCGCCGTCTCCAGGGAGACAACACACTGTGGAAGGCATTAGAAATGAGATCTGAATGAAGTGCTCGTGGAACCCAGCAGTGACAAGATATTTGCCTCCATAGAACTGGGAAAGTCGTGAAAATAAAGTCACTGAAGTTAGGTGAGTGACAAACTGCCTATACTGTCACCCACCATTATTAAATGATGGCCACATCTTTTTAATATTTGCTGGTCAAAGCAGCAAAGGTCCCAGCTGGCAGCCAGAGACCCCAGGGCTCCTCAGTTCTTGTGTGTAGTCTACAAAGGCCCAAGAAGCTAACCTTCACAAGCGGTCCAGCCTCCCTGTCCTCACCCCGCTCAGCCCAGCCTTCCTAGAGCTTTCTACTCCCGTTCTCCCCACCTGGCTCCTACCTTCCCGGCTGCCCCTGATTTTCTGAGGTCATCAGTGGCACTTCCAGTCCCTCCTCTTTCTGCCTGAAGTCTGTACTGGACTCTGGCGAGTGCCTAATGGAACTGCTCACTCTCCTGCCGACCCTGTTCATAGGCATCTCCCCAGACCCTCCCACTCGGCTCCACAGCCTCTCCTGTGGGTTGTGGCACATGAAGAAAAAGCACATCAAGCATGGCTATGTGCTCCCAGGAGACTATGTGCTGTGCTGACCAAGCCGGAACCACACGTGAAGGATGAAGGTCAGGTGCTCTGGGGCACGGTGAGGGGCCTGCCCGATTCCCATCGAGCAATATGTGAGAGCCCAGAACAGACACTGGTTCCCTGGCTGGGCATCCAGGGCTATCTGCAAACTCCAAAAATTAGATTTTATCTACAACTTAATTGGTTCCTTTTTGGTAACAAGATGTTTTCTTGCATTTGTCCTAGACAGACAGGTATTATTCCAATGACCACGGCGATGTATTATGAGGCATTTGTATGGTTCATAACTCTTCTCTTAGGAAGGCTACAGCCTCTTTCATTTCTAGAATTTCTGTGGGCCAAATTTTAAATAAACGCTACATATGTTGCCACATCACTTGTTCCAAGTGACCCGGTTCAAAGGTGACAAAAATTGGACGTTTCTCTCCTGTGTCAAGATAATTGTCAAGCATCTTGCTAATGATGACATAAGCTGAGTGGCAGCAGACCCCGCAAAGGCCTGCTAGTTTTACGGACCACTCCAGCTAACGGAGTGAGGTTTAATTGGTGATCCCAGACCAGCAGGGATGAGAACACTCGCATGACAAAGAATTAGACTGAAAAAGCGTAAGGAAAACACCAGCAGAGTTTAGGGCCTGCTGAGCCCTGCCTGGATTTGAAAGGCAGTGAAGCTGGAGGTCTAGGGCCCGCTGTAGGCCGCTCCTATTATCTTTCTGGACTTACTTCCTGCCCTATTTAGAAGTGTATGAAAACCAGTGCCACCAGAGCCCTCCAAATATCAGACACAGAATCAGGCATCACAGCTGAGTTTCAGAAGGGAGGGTTCCTTTAACAAAGCTGAAAACGTGGCGATAAAAAGGAACCATTTTCACAGTTAATTCAAGCCATTGTTTTCACAGTTAACACCCAGATAGCCCTCGGATTGCTCTGAAATGCCTGATGAAGCAGCATTTTGCAAGATGGGAATCTCTCCGAAGGCAGCCCAATAATGCAGGACCTTGCCACCAGCAGCACGGGTGTCACATGGGAAATGCTGACTCCCAGGCCCCCTGGAGCTCCTGAATCGGGACCAGCATTTCAACAGGTGACTCGTGGGGACATCAGCAGCTGAGAAGCACCCTCTCTAGTGAAGAACAGCCTTGGTCTGAGAAATATCCACGGACCCCGCTTCTGCTCAACGAGTGACAAGTGCTCTTGGGCAAGTCATTTCTCTGGGCTTTAATTTTTCCATCTCTAATGGGAATCATTCGTCTCTACCTGTTTAACAGTAGAGAAGTGAAGGCAGCAACATTGCATTCAAATACTTCCAATGCGTAAATCAGTTTCAAAACGTTACAAAATGTATATGCACAAGTTGAAAGGACAAATATTCTCCAATACTGATAATGGTGGCATTTTAATTTTCCTGCTGCTGCAGAATGAGCATTCTCTACAGCTAGCTTGACACCAGGGCTCCTTCAACTGGCCCTCATTCCACAAGTAATTCCCCAAGTTACTTTGAGTAAAAACCCTCAAGGAGACAATTCAATTTCCAAATGTAAATTCCAACAACATATACGGGAACACTATCACTACCAGTCCCCTGGTGAGAAATGAGGTTTCTACAAAATGTGATTGCCTTTGACATTGTTGCCGTTCCTGTGAAGTGGTTTTTCAATGTTAAAAGAAGCTGTTTCTATTGGGAAGGGATTTGTTCATGTAAAGTTGAAAGTTTACGCTTGTTATGCATGAGTTCGAGGGAAGGAAGGCAGAAACGATGTGGAAAGACATGGGTGTTCAATGTCATGTGGTTTTGAAGGGCTTGTTTCTGACCCTTAATTATGATCTGTCATGAATACAGAATATAGGGTTCCTGCCACAGGTGAGCATGAAACGTGGACCCACGATGACTTCCTCACACATATCCCCTTCACCTTAAAATACCTCCTGCCATCAATGAATGAATTCACCCCCCAAGGAGCTGAGTCTACAGGATCCAGAATTTGATTTTGGGTGGAACAGCAAATTCACATTCTAGATACTTTGCTATAAAGGCAAAGATTATGACAGTCAAACATTATCAGCTTTCTACAGGCAAAACCAAGGAGGTGAAATCCTTCTAGAAAATGAATGTTCTACACGTGATTTTCTCTATTTGATTTTCTTTATTTGATTTATAAGAACACATTGATAGACCTTCCTTGTAGGATTAAAACTCAACTGCAGGTATCCAGCCATGAATTCCACTGAGGTTGGTTGGTTTGTTTTTTACTTTCAGGATTGTGATATTTAGATGACACAGAACGAAACGATCTGGAATCCGAATTGTGCTGGATCCGAGCTCAACATGTTCATGGTCAGAACCGTGGTATTTCTACGGGGTTTATCAACTCCACAACAAGATGCGTAACAAAGGCTAACTGTTCTGCAAACGCCTCATCGGCTGTATCCCAAAGGACCTGGGCAGATGGTAAAGGGGCTGCAGAGAAGTGGCCTGGCGGACGGGCGGGAATCGGCCAGTGTTCCAGCTTCGCTTCTGCGTCCAACAGGCTCTGTGACCTTGGAGAGGGCAACTTTTCTCTCTGGGTCCCAGTGTCTTCATTCACAAAATGGGTAGAACTAGGTTATTCTTCAAATCCCAAATTTAACAGTTTAAAAGGCAACTGGGGTCAGGTGCAGTGGCTCATGCCTGTAATCCCAGAACTTTGGATGGCCGAGGCAGGAAACTCACTTGAACCCAAGAACTTGAGACCAGTCTGGGCAGCAAGGGAGACCTTGTCTCTGTGAAAAATAATTAGCCGGGCATAGTGGTGCACACCTGTGATCTTAACTACTCAGGAGGCTGAGGTGGGAGGATCGCTTGGGCCCAGGAGGTCAGGCCTGCTGTGAACTAAGATCATGCTACAGTACTTCAGCCTGGGCAACAGAGCAAGATCCTTTCTTAAAAAACAAACAAACAAAAAAATGGAATTGAGTCTTCTCATTTACAAGGGCCAGAGATGGGTGCAGGCTGCTTTCAGCTCTAAGTCTGTGCTGGTAACAGCCACCGTGGGAGCAAGCATGGACCTCCAGAGCTTCAGCACCTAGGGAGTGCCTTCTAAGAACACCATTCCTTACCCACATTTCAGCATCTCCCACCCACTAAAGAAACCACCCATTCGATCATCCTAAGACCCTGTTCAGATCTTTATGTGCCAAAGATAAAGCAAGACAATTTTATAAAAATTTTTCTGAGCTCTAAGCATAAATCCATCTTTTGTATTGGATGCTACCACCTGTGTGCAGGATGTTTTAATTATTATTTTAATTTAATTTAATGTCATTTCAAAGGTACCATCAGATAGTGCTCCTCAAGGGAAACTGTGGCTTGGGCTGGGAGGCACGTATTCAAATTTCTGTACCTAGACCGGGTACGGTGGCTCATGCCTTAATTTGAGCACTTTGGGAAGCCAAGGTGGGAGGACTGCTCGAGCCCTGGAGTTTGAGACCAGCATGGGCAACATAGTAAGACATCTCTACTAAATACAAAAAAATTAGCAAGGCATGCTTGTGCACACCTCAAGTCCTAGCTGCTCAGGAGGCTGAGGTAGGAGGATCGCTTGAGCCTGGGAGGCTGAGGTTGCAATGAGCCATGATTGCACCACTGCACTCCAGCCTGGGTGACAGAGCCAAAATCTTGTCTCAAAAAAAAAAGTCTGTACTTTGGCCGAGCGCTTTGAAGGATACATGAAGACATATTGGTTCCCCAAACTGTGCTCTTCACTGTACTTACCGTATGGCTTGAGGGCATCTGACACGCTTCCTGAGGACATTCCTGCCTCCTGGGATGCGGGGCGCTTGCATGCACCAATGGGCAGATCTGTAACAGGTAAGAACAGACTCGAGGACAGTGTGGACCACGGGGCCCCTTTAGTCTTGCGGCTGTCACACTAGCTACTCAGCTAGGGAAAGAATTAAACAGGATTCCAGAAGACATAATTGAAATGTGCCCTTGACTTCCTGTGACTATCAACTACTACCAAGTATCATTTGATCTGATACATATTATTAAAATACAATTTGTGTGTTTTACATAACTTTTTTTTTTGCCAATGTTCCAAAGTTTGTTCGTGGTAACAGCAGTAAGGTTCTCAGGGCAAGCATTCTTCCTTTTATGAGAGGGACAGCATGATGCTGTAAGCCCAGGAAAAATAAAATTCAAAGTTTAAAATGAAAAAAAGAAGAGTAAGACCTACTATTTGACAGCAAAACAGTGTGACTATAACCAATAATAACTGTACATTATAAAATAACTGAGTGTAACTGGATTGTTTGCAACTCAATGGATGAATGTTTGAGGGGGTGGATACCCTATTCTCCATGATGTGCTTTATTTCACATTGCATGCCTGTTTCCAAACATCTCATGTACCCCATAATATATACACTATGTACCACAAAAATTAAAAGTAGAAAAAACATGAAAATGACGTTTAAAATGACCACACCAACTGTACTGGTAATCAAGTTGAAAGTGACCTCAGCAACCGTATTGACAATCCAGTTTTGCATTCTGACTTCTGAAATACGATCATAAACATTTAATTCTGGGCCGTAACTGGGAAATTAGTTACCGAACAACTAATTTTCAACAAGATAACCCACAAAGTTACATAGATCATTCTTGTGTTTAATAATAAAATATTTAATAAGAGAGTAGAAAGTATAGAGAAGAAAATCATGAATTCATCAAATCAGGCCATTCTGCATCCAGATTGCATTCAGAAAACTTGCTTAACACCTAGGAGATTATTGTCCAAAGTTGCTAGTGTTCCGTCTTTTCTTCGTTGCTTTTGTTCTGAAAGCTGTGCATTACTCATCTATTTTTATATGAATCTGAAATACAGTATTTATCCCATATGTCCATACGGTAAAGTCATCAAGAAGAGTATCTTCAGTGCTTGGCAGCCTCACCCCAATTTAAAGGAAACCCTGACTGCAGTAAATGCATGCTAATGGAGAGCTCGGGGAAGGGGTTAAAACGTTACCAGGTACAAGTCGGGTGGCCATTATAAATGTTACCCAAATAAAAGCCAGAAACAGGAAGCCAAAAAACAGGTCCCTAAGGCAGGCATGTGTCTTAAATGATATCGCTTGTCAGGTTTCCAGCACCTTGTGGTGGTGAACACAGAAAGGAGGTCTGCGTTGTACCGAGGACATCACATCCTCATTAGCTGGAGTATTCCTCAAGTACATAATGCAGGATTTTCATTTTAATAAGCAGCAGCTACTTGTCACTGCACTTTCATTAGATAAACACAGAGTGTAATACTAATGACCATTTACAGAGGCTCTATTCTACTCCTGAGAAACTTCATCCAGATGAAATCATATAATGACAATTTATAGAACACATCATGCAAAACTTCATTTCTTTGCAAACTATTCCCTGAAAAATTTTTTTAATGGTGAAGTCAGTGAACAGCACTAGTCATCATCAAAGGGGTCTCAAATTACACTGTTGGTATTTTCTGCCTGCAGAACAGGTTTGAAGGAAGAGCATTTGGCTCTTTAGAAGTCATAACCAAATGGTAACAGATCACTGGGCCTCCTTGGTTTCTCAAGAGGCAAGCTCCTTCCACCCTGCCCGGCTGGTGACCTTAAGCCCGACATGCAGAGAAGTCCACACTGAGAAATAATTTATCCACTGGGATTGTTCCACCCTGGCCCCTTCTCTAAAACAAAGACTGACAATTGCCCTGAATTATGGATGTACTTTTTGTGATATGTATTACAGTTCAGAAGAAAGGTGTTCAGACCATGGGACCATTTCACCTCCCATTAGACGCCGGTCTTGAACAATAATCCCAGAAGATGAAACTGATGCTGAACTATGACCCTCAATTTACAAATCATTTTTCAAAAGAATAAGAAAAAAGTTTAAACATATTTTTGGCATTATCTGAATGGGCGGAATCGTTCATGCTTGTTTTCTAAGAATAAGTGAAAACAGCATGCGGTGCACTTTCTTAGTTTGGGGAAAGAGAGAACATGAGGTTTTCAGATTATATTTTATTTTAATCCTGGATGTCTGAATTTTATTTTTACATAGCTGAATTTAGTTTATTCCCTCAAAACATAATAAATTTCTATTCTGTAGCTTAAGGGATCCATCAGTTAAAATGTTGGTCTTTCATCTTTATTACCGTCCCATTAAAATGAAAGAAACCGGGACTCACTTCAGTTTCGAAGAAGCAATTTAGTTGGTAATGTCCTTACTCCCCAAGTCTTTACAAAGGGAGAAAGTACATTATTGCTTAGATTTCACACATCTATCTGCATAAGAAGCAACTAAGCCTTTCGGACATATACTACGTGAAATTTAATAATATTCTTCGATTAGATTATTTTATTACAACATTTTTCCGTTACCAGCCATTTCCTGCACAGGGTTACATTCATAAACCCGCTCCCGCCCCTCCTTTGTTTGTTTGCGAATGTAAAAGCCAGGCAAAGTCTCTTCCCGTGTTGCTGTGGCTGTTAGGTCTGAAAGGGACAGATGAATAACTAAGCACCACCCTGGACAGGCTTTCCGAGTCCCCTGCACCAGTAACCCTTTGCTATAATGAGGACACAAAGAGCCTCGCATCGGGCTGCTACCCTTCTTCATAACTCAAAAGCGTCACAGTGGCAATAGCCTCTAGTGCTATTTGTCTTTACTGCAGTTGTGACACTTCGGCATGATCCATAATTTGGCAGCTATTTACCGTGACATTTCCCTTCAGTGCAGCCATAACATTCAGTGAAGCCATTATTTGGTTCCATTTACCATATAAATTGTATTGTTGTGCATGCATGCTAGCAGCTACATTAGGTACCTGAAAATGAGTAAATCTTGTAAAATAGATACTAACAGCTATTCAGCAGTAGGATTTCCTGGCTCCTCAGATGGAAGGAAAGAAAAATACAGTCCCTAAGTTTCCTGGAGCGTCTTTAATTGCGTCCATATTTATTGAACAGGTTAGATACACCGAAACCTAAGACTTGGAAAAATAATCTGGTGGGCTTCACCTTCAATTAGAAGGGCGCCGTGGGATGTCAGTGCAATGGGGACAGCGGCAGCAGTCTTCAGGGCACGGAAGGTTAAGAGGGAAGCAGATGAGCCACAGGCATGATTCAGAAGGGAGGGTGCAGGTTTCGCAGCTTTTCCTGTGTGGTCGGTGGGTGAGCGTGGGACACCAGGCTACCATGCCAAGGAGCATCTCATTCCACCAGAACATGTGAACAGGGAAATGGGAATGCAGAATCAGTGGCTGCTATTCTGTTTCCAGAATCAGAGGTAACACACAGCTTTTAGTTTGAAAGCCTCCAAGGAGATGCGAATGTATTCTGATGACTGAGGTCCCTACCGTGCACAGGGTGATGGGACACACCGTACCTCGGGCAGTGGAGCACGCGGTCACCAAGGCCTTTCAGTGTGGTGTGCCCCGAAAGCACCTCCTCCCAGGACTGTTGTGGCAAAGCCTCCCTGTGAATGCAGTGCATACTCTTCTCTTTCCTAGGCCTCTATAAATTTTCAGTCCCCCTAATGCCTGTGGTTTCCCTTTCCAAAACCTACTTTCTGTCTATGTAAGTTTTCAACATTAATTTGCTGCTTCAGAGGAAAGAGAACATTTCCATCTCACCTGTGCCTTTCCAGGTTGATGGGAGATAAAAGCCATTATGTGATACTTCTTCAAAACACATCTGTGTTCATGGAATCATTCTTCTAATAGCAAAATCAAATTTGGGAGGGAATTCCCCCAAATTTCCATTTAGATAGTTGGTCAGTGATTTATAGGAAAAAAAAAGGACCATTTCCTGAGGATACAGATTCTGAAAATATATGGCTGGCTTTTGCTATATTTCTCACCCATGAACTGCTTATTAGCATAAGACCAAATTCTCCCAAAGCAAAGAGGAATTCAGGAACCACTTTCAAAACTGATTTTAAAATCTCATCAAGCTGAAGACACACTGGCTCGGTCAGATGTGGCGTCAGGAATGAATTTAGCTCCCTGGCACAGTAAAATCTGGAATGAGACCATCCATGGCTAAAGAACTGAACGTAAACGTTTTGCCTCTTAGCCATGGAGGGAAGTTTTATTAGCACATTTCTTCTCCCAAGGGAGGAGGAGGAGGAGGAGAAGGAGAAACCTATTCATTAACACCTTACTTTTGTTTTAAGAAATATTATATCCATTACCAACTAAAAATAAATTGATTTGAGTAATTCTGAGACATAAAGTACCCATTTTCTTTCCCCCTTGATTTATGTCATTGTTCTGTTTTTACAGCTTACTGTTGACAGAGTGAGGTAATTCAACTACAATTTTTCCAGTGTTTTTTCCCATGTACATGTAATTGACAGCACGGAATATGGACTCCAGGCCAGTAAACCTGCCCTCTGGAGACAGATCTCCAAGGTCTACCTCACAAACCAGGTCTCCACTCACACACATCTTGAGCAAGTGGCCCATGGCTGCTTGATACTTAGAAAGGTAATGGTTCAGGAAGAAGCCCTGGATGCTGGCAGATTTCTTGAGCAGTTTGCCTGGCAATGTTCCTGCTTTCACAGGCGAAAGGCCAGTGGGAGTTTGGTAGCCAGAGATAAACCCTATTACTATCAAGCGCCCTTTGGTCGCCAGGGCATCTACAGCCAAGTCAAACATGGCTCCCCCCACAGATTCATAGACCACATCGATGCCTTCAGGGTACTCCTGCTTAAGGACAGTACCTACGGGTTCAGTTTTATAGTTGATGGGACGATCACAGCCAAGAGATTTCAGAAAAGCAGACTTTTCATCAGAAGAGCACGTTCCAATCACATGGCACTTTGCCTTCTTTGAAAGCTGCACGGCAAACTGGCCCGTTCCCCCAGCTGCTGCTGTCACCAAAACTTTCTTCCCTTCCGACAGTTCTGTGAGCTCTTTCAGGCTGATGTATGCGGTGGTGCCACTTACCAGCAGGGTAAGATACTCGGGTTTCACTGAGGGCACCGGAGTTGCAATGTTGGCAGGCACAAGTGTGTACTCAGCAAAAGAACCAGGTGCCATGTAAGCCACAGCCTGGCCAACTGTGTATCTGGCACTAGCAGAGAGGCCTAGGGCCGCCACCTCCCCGATGCCTTCGAAACCTATGTCAAAGGGAGGCTTAACTGAGGGGTCATAGCGGCCTGCTGAATAGTTGATGTCAGATGCATTAACACCAACAAATCTAAAAGAAAACAAACAAACAAATATATTATGATGGGTTTTCCGTTAAGCCTTTCGATTCTGCTTAGAGGAATTCCTCTATTCTGGTGACTGTGGAGGGGTTGCTAAGCTATACAATCTGATAGAATTCGAGAAAGTTAGTCCTCCTGCTCACATAAAAAAAGAAATGAAACAAGTATTAGTTCAATGTGCTTGGTACCGAGTTTTGGCATATTTTATCCTTTCATGAGTTTAGAAATTATTTCATATCATTTTAAATGGCAAGTTGTTTGCTTCACATGCCATTTATTTCTGTCCTCTTTCTTTCAAAAGCAAAAGGAGAAATAAGCAAAATAAAGAGAAGAAAAGAAAAGAAAAAGAATCAGGAAGCCCTCATTATATATAAACTTCACTGGAGCTGTGAGATGGAAATTAATTGGCCTCTTAACAAAGATGTTAAAAACAACACTGGGATAAAATATGTTCAAAGAAGTGGACTTGTATTGATTCTGGCAACAATTTAACACTTAAGATAATAATAGTAATGACAATGATATTATTAAAGATTGATGGAATGTGCAAGGTCACTGGTTGCTACATGTCCCTGCAGGAGTTGCTCCAAGCACTGTTAGAGTGGCTGTCACAAATTTTCTTTCTGATGTAACTACATCCAGTGTGAAGACACGCATTTTGATTAATTGAACAAAAATTGGGTAGAGCGATTTTTATGAAGCATTCAACATTTCACAGTCCTTTTCAGATGAGAAGAAAAGCAAATCGTCACTGTGTTTTTCCTCAACAAGAAGCAGAGACTTAACTTGATTAATACCAGATGATTATTTTCATTTTGGTATCAGGAGTCAATTTAATTGGGAGGCCACTATTTTTCCCAGCTTTTTTCCTCTCAGTATACCTCATAACAAAAATATCCTGATACATAGGAAGAAAAAAGCCATCTACTAAGAATGTCAGGAGGTGGCTTAGGAGGACATGGAAGACCCTTAAAATGTCATTTCTACCTGTAACAGTCAGTATGAAAAGGTGTAGGGACTGGTGGCAGAAGGAACGCTGTTAGCTAGGTCATTTTAAAGAAATTCACCTTTAATTTAACTTAACCAAAACTGCCCTGTATTGATACACTTTCACTGTAATAGAGAAAATACTCTGTGTTTATAAATGCTCACTCACCATCATCTCTCCTGTATCTGCAGGACAGAAAAGTCTCTGTATAGTGGAGAAGTAAGAACGCGGGGAGCAGTTGGTTTCTGTTATGTCAAGCTGCCTTCAGACCCAGCACACCACACAGCCTCAGTCACACCCCACACAATTCCGTACCCATGGAAGATATACAATCATGAGAGTGGAGAAAGATGAGTTTTGTTGGTTTCTCATTTAATATCAAGATGCCTAGGTTCTATTTTTTTTTTCTACATTCTATTTTCAGAGAAGGGAAAGAACCTGCCCTCTCTCCTTTAAATTTACGTAATTCTCAAGGCCTGGCGTTGTAAAAAGGGCCGGCTTCCCGGGAGCTTCCTCTGGACTTCACAGCAGCAGCCCAGGGTAGAGCCAGCTGGAGCCCGTCTCGGTGCCTCTGCCTTAGGCTGTGAAGCAAACGCCAGGAAAGGTGCTCGTGGGGGTGGAAGTGACGGAGGGTTTGCTCTGGAGGTGGGGGTCAGGAGCAGACCCACTGCCAGTTGTGTTATGTGGGATTCTGGCCCACGATTAACTCTTCCCACGCCCCTCATCCCTCCAGGCCTGTCCCCCTGCGTCTCCGAAGTCCCAAAGGCAGTGGCCAATCCTCTGCAGGGAGATTCCGCCTTGGGCTGGGGGGACGCCCGGGCTGTCAACCCCTCAGAGACGGCAGCCCTGGGGGTCCTCCCCACCTTGGAAAGGGCATGCGCCGGGGGGCTCTGTAGAAGGAAAACTCAGTTCCCCCTCTCCCCGCCCCAGGCTGTGGTTTGCCACTTCCCGGGAAGAGGTGGAGAGACGAAGCCGGACACACACCGGAGCAGCCTGGGGAGCTCGCACTGGCGCTGGACCCGATTAGCAGAGGTCAAGTTTGGGAGGGGGAAGTGGGGCTGTGCTGGGAGCCGGGATGGCTGCAGCCAGCCGGTGGCTGCTTGAGTTTGCCAGGGGCCTTTGCTAGAAAAGCCACACCACACATCGTGGTGATTCGCACGGGCAGGCGCTGGTGCGGTGACAGCAGCCGCGCAGGGCCCGCGCGCCCGTCCAGGCTCTGTCCAGCTCGCCCTCGCCCTCTGAAGTGCCACCACCGCCGCTGCCAGCTCCAACCGCGCAGTCCTGGGGCCTCCCCGCCAACACGGAGAGGGGGATCAAGAACCCCAACTCCCGGGCGGGCTGGGAGCGCGCACGCCCGGCCCGAGGTGGAGCCTAGGCTACTCCGGCCTGCGACCGTGACCTCGGCCTCTCTGGGCCGGGCTGGGGCCCCGGCAGGCGCACACAGTCCGCGCCCTTCGTCTCAGCGCCGGCCGCGCAGCTCCGCCGGGGTGGACAAAGTTCTGAGTTCCGTGCACGCGGCGCGCTGGAGCGCAGCGGCCGCTAGACAGGGCCCGGCGGCGACCTGACCGTGACCTTGGCCTCGCAAGCACCCCCATCTCTCACCCCCACTCTCCCGCCCCGCTGTCTCCTAAATCGCCTGTGTTGTCGGTGAAGGAGGGTTGGGCGGGCTGACGACAAGAGCCCGCGGTGGCTGGTGGCTCGGCTGGCTCCTCGCACCGCGTCCTCTCCCTGGTCGCCCAGCCCCCGGTTCGCGGACCCCCACCTCCAGCGGGATCCCCGCTTGGACACGGCTTCGCCCCCGCGGCTGGCAGGGACCCTCCACAGCCCGGGACCCGCCCGAGTCCTTACCTCTGCGCGAGGGTCCGCAGCTCGCGCCTCCAGCTCCACCAGAAACAAGTTCAAGCGCAGCAGGCGCAAAGGGAACCGGGCCGGGACAGGGAGCAGGGACGGAAGGGCCAGGGAGCCACAGAAAGGCAAGAGGACACGCTTGGGAAGGATGCGCGCATTTGGAGACCCTCCCTGTGCCCCCCTTTAATTGAAAATATGTGCGTGTAATAAGCGAAGGATTCTAGCAATCCGACGGGAGGATCCACTTAAAAGACTAAAATCCAGGAACCCCAGGAAAAAAGAATAGGACCGGTGCAGGCATTCTCCAAATCTATATCCTTCTAGAGTCACTCGGCTTACTTGTACTAGAAAGTGCTAAACCCCCTCTTCATGTTTACTGAGAAGCAGAGCGATCCCGCTGAGGTGAGGAGAGCGCTTTCCTCTGAACAAAAACCAAAGGCGAGGATTCAAGTCCAGAGTAAAAGCCTTCAATACTGGGAGACAAAACAAACTCGTCCAAATCAGACCTGCCTTAAAAATAAAATAAAAGAAAGAAGGAAGGAAGGAAGGAAGGAAAAGAAGGCAAGAAAGACAGGAAAAAAAGAAAGGAAAAAAATCTCGGCCTGGAGAGTCAGCAGAAAATACCGTTCCCCTCCCGTAAGCAACAAACCGTTTATCAAAAACGCCTCCCCCACCCCCACCTTCTCTTAGCCATTCCTACAAACTCTTTGCTCCATTATCTTACACTTGAGCAGAAAATCGTTAGAAATATTTGGAAACGAAATAATCTGTCACCTTCTTAGGAAAAAAGCTAAAAATAGTACATAAACTGACTTAACCTGGGGTCTTTCTTTCTCTTTTCTAAGCACTGAGAGTAGAGGGGGAGATGGGAAGTTGTTCTCCGATACAGAAAACAGTAAGGTAAGAACTGGATAAAGGGCCATCAATTACACATTCTATAGGGATTTTACACGCCCCTTCTTACATCTTTCCTAAATAGTAAACTTTATTATTCTAAATGAACGTCTAGCTTACAAGCACGTCCCTCCCTGTGAATGAAGAATTTGTATTTTCTGCTAAGATGCAATGAAATGTGCAAATGGTTCACTGAAAGAAAAAATCAGGCAGACACAATTAAAACCTCCAAACAGCTTTCCAAACAAGTGAATTTAGGCTTACTCAGTTCATCCTAGAGCAGATTTTATGATAATAAAAATGAGAAGCACTTGCATAAAATTTAAAGCACTTCACATTGCTTAGGGGAGATTTGGTCTAGGATTAAAATGAACTAACCTGCAGTGAATCATTAAGCCTCTATTCTTAAAAAATTCGGTAATATGTCACATCCACTGACACTGTTTGCAAGAATACAGGATCTTCCTACAACGTGGTGGTAGGAGCAGATTTTCCAACAGAGTAGGGAAAGGGGGAGGCACAGATTCTATGCCCTCCCAACTCAAAAGAAAACTGGCCCCTTTCTTTTCCGTGAAGGATTCAGGGTAGAAACTGGAGGTCAAGTAGTTCATACGGAGATACTATTTATATTAAAAGGATTCTTAACATGTGTGTAGGGAAAAAAGAGACAGAGATTTGAAAGTGGGGCACACTGAGGAGCTCCAAACAGGGGAGGCTGCACTCCCGCGCTCTGACCACAGAATTCAGGGATCCACGTGTCTCCTGACTCGGACCAACCCTGGTGACCCGGAGCAGGCAGTGCCTAGGCACCCAGGCTGTGCCACTGACGCCAGGGGAGAACAGCTCTTTGGGGAAGGGGAAAGGGAGGGGTCCCAGGGCAGCAGTAAGCCTGAAGGGAGAGGAATCACAGGAGAAAAAAAAACACACCAGAGTTGATTAACACTCGCAGCTCTAGAGAGGCCCAGGAGGTCCCGCGCAGCCCTGCGGGAGCCCTCTCCACCTCTCCACTGAAGGCGGGTGGTCCCACCAGGCTGTGGCTTACAGTTCTCTAACGACCCACCTTCCCCCTGCCCTTCCTCTCTCTGTCACCCCCTCCCATATCACACCATTTCCAAAAGAGCTTTTATTCACAAACTTGTGTGTGTGTTTATACTAGTGTTTGCAGTCGAGTATACTTCATCAGAAGGAGAAAAAGGAAAAAATCCTGTGTGGAACTTCTTGCCCATTAAAGTTTGTTTGGAAATCTTTTCAGTCTGGTGTCGTCTCAACTTCTAGCAAATCACCCCCGCGTTCTATATCCTTCCCGAGAACACACACTGAAGCCTTTCCTTTTAGCCTGGCCGGGTGCACGCTCTCCCAACGGCACTGGCATCTCATCCCATCATGAAGCAACCCTCTGCTGCGTCCACAGCCAATGCACACATTTTCAAGGATCCCCACTCATTCCAGACCAGCCTCCCACCCCCGCCTCCACACAATCCCACCCATGGTTCAGTCATTCTTTCCAAAAGGTTTCCAAAAGTTTTATATCCTGATCAGCATTCTTCAATGCTACAGTCTTTTAGGAAGGCCGCTAGGAATCTCGAAAATGGACAGATTCAGTGCTGCACCAAGCTATTTAGGAAGGGTACATTTTGTCCTTCAGTCCGTGCAGGGGACTTGCAGTACTTTCCAGCACACAATTTACAACATAGTTACAGCCAGAACTTACTCCTCCCCTTCGATATTATTATTCAACTTGAAACCGGCAGCGCCGTAACCCTTTCGACGGGACTTTGCAGGCCAGAGGGCACAGAGGAGCGCCTTCCCAGCCAAGTAGGGCAGCCGGGGACCCACGGAGCAGAGACCCTGGGGGCAAGGCTCCGATACAGAGTGAGGTCGGTTTCCTCCCTGTTGCTTCGCCAGTTACTAAAGATGAGTGTGGCGGAAACACACTACGGTGGGGAGCGTAGGGGGAGGGAAGCCAGAAGGTCTCCCAACAACCAGGGTGTCAACTGAATGTCTGCGAAACGTGCGGGCAAAGGCAGCCATGCCTCCACCCCGACCCTGGCCCAGCTGCCCGGGCCACGCGCCACGCGGCTGTCGTTACACTCAAGGGACAGACAACAGTCACACTGCACTGACAACACGCAGACTACACAGGCGAGGTGCACACCCACACACCGAACGACAGGCTCCGCCACTGCGAGGCGGCTGACAACCTGGAGGGCACAGGAAAAGCCAGCCGGGTCCCAGCCTCCTTCCTCCAAAGCATGTTTACCTACACGTCGCGGTTCGCGTCCAGGCTGCTCCCGCTCCACCCTAAAGATTATGTCAACGCAGGAACTGTGGGTGCGCGCGGGTGGGCCGCCGGGGAGCCTCCCCTTCTGGGTCCCGTCGGTTTTATTTCGGGAACGGGAGGGGGAGGAGGGAGGGCTGGAGGAGGGGAGGGGAATCCCAAATTAAAATAACCCTCAGTTATGAGGACGTTCGGTGGCATCGGATATTCACACCAGCAACAGTCACATCACATTCGCCTTCGCCAGATGGCGGCGGGTTCAACTTCCCGGGATCTCGCAAAGTCAGGCTGTGCGCCCGAGCGCGCGCCGCAGAGTGGGCACGCGGGCGGGCTGGGGACGGCGGGAACGGCGCGGCGCGAGCCAGGGGCGAGGACTGGGGCGTGGGGCGGGAAAGGGGGCGCGCCGGGCTCACCGGTTCCGGACGAGGAGGTCTCCGTCCCCGGGGAGCGGGACCGGGCAGTCTCGGCGCAGCGTGACGGCCTCGCGGAAGTTGGGGCTCAGCTGGGTCACCACCAGCTTCTGCATGGCGTGGGGAATGGCGGAGCCCTGGAAGTCCAGGAAGTGGCGGGCGTACGACATGTCCACGATGGTCCGAGCCCCGGCGGCCGCCAGCCGCAGCATTGCCCGCGCCTCCGCCCGCGCTCTGCGCCGCCGCTGGCCGGGGTCGGGCCCCGCCCGGGCGGCTCGGCTCGGCAGTGCTCGGCGCGGGCGGGTGGGTCCGCCCCTCCTCCGGCCGGCGCCCTCCCTCGGCTCCCCCCTCTTTCCCGCGACGCCTGCTCGCGCTCCCCCCGCCTCCCCGGCGCCGGCGCAGCCCCCGCGAACCCGGGCGCGCCGCCCCGGGTGTCCCGGCCTGGGGACCGCTGCCGCCCCGGCCGCTGCTCCTTTAATCTTTTTGTTTTGGTTTGAATCTGCTCGGCGCAGAATGGCCAAGGATCCTCTCCGCCCTCCCCCTTCCTCCTGGAGCGGGAGAGGCACCGGATATCCCCACCCTCCCCGGGCTCGAAAAGCCGGATTTGACTCCTCTCTGGCGGGGGGGTGGCCGGCGGGCGGCGGGGGGGACTCGTCCGCCGCCCCGAGCCGGCTGCAGCCCCGGGCGTCCCCGGAGCGGCGCGGCGGCCGGCACTGGCGCCTCCCCTTCCCGTGCGAAGCGTTCACTTCCTTGCAAGGTGGTACGAATCAACCCCGAGCGCGGCCCGGGCGGCGGGGCACGGCCGGGGGCCCCGGGCCGGGCGGGGAGCCTTTGCCGCCGCCGCGGCACGCGCACCCGCACCCACACCCACCGCGGGGCGGGGAGAATCCCAGAGCCTCCCGCGCCCCAGGCGGGTGGCTTCCTGTCCCCGGGACGCCTGGCCCGCGCCTTCTGTTCTCAGTCTGTCCCATGCAAGTTGCACCAACTAAGCCATTTTATTTATTTTGGCCTAGATTTCATGTTTTTCCATGAACGTTTTAAGTAGCTCTGTAAGACTGTTACAGGTTCCCCATTAGGAGAGAACACACATATTGAAAACCAGAAGGCCAAATTCCCAGAGCATAGACACATTTTAAAGTTCTAGCTGGGGATGCCAAGGGACTTAACTGAATTGGAGACGTTGCACTGATGTAGGAGGACCTCCTCTTCGAACCCAGCTAGAAAGATGTGTCGTTCCATCGTGTCCGTGTTCTCCCTACTGGCGTGCATTGACCAAATATCATATTCGCTTTTCATAGAGGGGCCAAATGAAATATTTCCACACCTTTCTGTGATGAACCAAGTCCATCTTTAAATTTTTTATTTAAATTGTAAATTCTAATTTAAAAAATCTCTTGTTTTTTCATTTATCCACGAATTATAAAATAGAAAAGCCACATTGGGCTCTTCCCCGGCCAAATCTAACCCCCAACCTGGGATTGCAAAAGCGACACAGGTATTTTTTTCCCTTCCAAATGTAGGACATGCTTCACCCAAGGGTAGTTTGGATGCACGTGGTTGCGTGTGTATGAATGTGCAATAGTGTGTGTGTGTGTGTGTGTGTGTTGGGGGGGAGACTAACAGGTTTAAAAATCTGCAGGAACTAATGTCTACTTAACTTAGAACACATGGGTTTTACCCGGTATCAGCCACTGGATTTCAATAACAACACTGAATGTCTTCCTCCAATGTACGAGCTTTATGTTCTGCTGTATTAAGATTTCTTTTTTTGTCATATTGTTTAGCTCCAAAAAAAAAAAAGAAAACAAAGCAATTAAAAAGATTGACAGGTATGGTTTGTGAGAGACCTATTTGTAATTGTCAGGGTGACGTTGGCGAGAGGAGGAGGAGTAAAAACTGAAGCAGGAAAAGCAGCTCGATGTGTCTGTCTATCAGTTGAGACTGTCTGAAAGCTCTGCGATCCGAATGTGTGTTATATTTCACTGAAAAGAGGAGAGAGCGAGAGTGCATCTCCCTCTCTCCCAGGAGTTTGGGGGGGGCACAGTCCACGCTCATCGCGCCCACCCAGTGAATGTCTGCGCTTCACCCCCTTTGCACACACTCTCCGGGTTGTAGTTGCCTTTTTTTTTTTCTTCGAGGGGGGGTGCTTTTTGTGTATTTTTCAAATTTTTTTCTGTTGGAAGATCAAGACCGGCCAAAAATCCATGATCAAAATGTGTTTGCATTAGATTTCGCATTGGAAGAAGCGGCGATCCCGGCGGCTAAGCCCCCCGGGGGGGAAGCGCGGGGCACCAAGTGGCGCTCCGGCGGGGTGACACTGTTTGATCTGTGACTGTTTGGAAGGTGGAGCAGCGCCTGACATCTCCCCCCGGCGCATGTATGTACGGGGGCTTCACTCCTCTGTCTTGTTTGCTTTCTTCCTCTTAGACTAAGTGCGGGGAGGAAAAGGACAGCCTGGATCGGCCTCGCTGGCGCACAATGAGAAAGCTGCGACCCGCGCACTAGAAACACTCGCCGCGACCCCCGAGCAGCGAGGAGAGGGGGAGAGAAAGTTGCGCTCGGCGACTCTCGGCTCGCGGAAGAAGGCGCAGGGGAGCGCCCGGAGCGGCGCGCCCGAGGAGCGCCCGCCCAGCAGCAGCGCGGCGGCGGGGAGGCGGCAGCATGGAGCGCGGGCCGCGGGCCGGCCCGCCGAGCGCCCGCCGCTGCGCCCGCGGCCCGCGCCGGGGATGACTCCGGGCTCGGCGCCCAGGCCCCGCGCGCTCCGCCCGCAGCCCGGCGGCCGGGACGCGGCCCGCACGGCCGCCGCCGCCTCCTCCTGAGCGGCCCCGGGCGCGGCGGTCCATGCGAGCGGCTCCCCGCGGTCCGCGGCGCGCCCGGAGCCCGGAGCCCGCGGGGACGAGGCCAAAGTTGGGCGCGCCGCGGAGTTGCGCCCGCGCCCGGGGCCCCGCGTCCCCTCGTCCCCGCGCCCCGCGAACTCCGGCGACGGCTGCGGCGGCCGAGCAGCATGCCGAGGAGGAAGCAGCAGGCCCCCCGGCGCTCGGCAGGTAACGGGCGCGCGGCCCGCGCCGCGGGGAGTGGGCGCCGGGAGGAGCAGGAGCAGGAGGAGTGGGCTCCGCGGGCCGAGGTGCGGGGCGTGGGCCGCGGGCCGCCCCACGCTGGGGAGGGAGGGAGGCCCAGCTCGCGCTGGCCGCGGCCGTCCGGAGGCTGCGGTCGCCGTCCTCCCCCGCACCCCCCAGCCTGGGCCGGCGCGTGGAGCAGAGAAACTTCGCGGGGCTTCTCCGCGCTGCGGGAAGCCTGGAGGCCTGGGGGAGGCCCGGGGCGCGGGGCGGCGGGTGTTAACGGGCGACCTCGGGAAGGGGCGTGCGCAGAGGGGAAGGAGTTGCTCCTCCGCG
>CM052661.1:104576798-104660624 GCA_028533165.1 Leontopithecus rosalia
AAGGTGGTAGTTCTTTGCACTGTGATGCAAGCTGTATATGTGTGTAAGTGTACCTTGTATTGCCTGCTGGTTACGTGCTGAAGGCACGCACAGGTGCGCAGAACGGGACTCGCTCTCATACCTGTAGACGCGGAGGCACCTGTGATACGTGCACAGTCATATGTGACCAAGCCCGGGGTTGTGATGCCATGCGGTCCAGTTGTTTATGCAGCCCACACTGAAACAGAAAAACCTCAGGAGTGTCAGGAGCAAGAGGCCTCACACATTTTCCCCGGAAAACCGCGTAAAGAGGAGTTTTGTTACATTTTAAAATCCAGTGTTCATATTTACTGTTAGAGAAGCCTCCCGGAAGCATGGAAACCTAAAGACTTATGCTTGCAGTCAAGGTCCTTCTGCACTTAAAGCACTGTGCACCATGGAGGGCTGGAGTGATGGTTGAGAGCAACTCAATCAAAATACTAGTTTTTGTGTGTGTGTGTCTATTTTCTTAGGGGATGTAGAAAATGGTGAATTGCAAATAGGTAAGCGTCCTGAAACAACTCTTTTGTTACATTTTAACTTCACTGAAGAGATATATTGTTAAATTCATGTACTTAGAAAAAGCTAACAGTGTGGCTTACTGAGAATTGGAATAAACAGGCCTCCAGTTACCATTTTTAATGGTTATTGTCAGGCAAGGAAAAGCGGATCATTTCTTGAGAGATTTTTGAGCTCAGTTATGCTTTGGTACTTCCTCCATTAAATCACCTGCTTAGATTTTCTGGTTTGGGAATATCTGGATTGGATTTCTATTTTAATTAGCATTAAACTGTTTATAGATTACATTGTTCACAGTAAAATAAAACTAAAACATTCAGGTGGAATCACAACTGCGATGTTCTTTTCAGTTCCTATTTCCCAGGAAGGCCTATCCGCTAAGCCGCTTGTTTAACCTTTTCGTGTTTTCCTGCTCTCATTTCTGGGTTTGCTTTTCTTGTTCATCCACCACACTGCTGCAGCAGTAAGCAGTTTTCCTAGATGATAGACATTTTTTTCTTTCTATGTCCATTGTGTCTTTCTGAAATTCTGTGCCAACATGAACGAGGATTTGTCTTCTGTTTTTAAAGGAAAAAGAGTCAAGAATCAATTACATTATTGTAGGTTTTACCATTTTTATTTTCTCTGCAAAATATAAGCCAGGCTTTCCTCACTCTTGTGATCGTGGCGCATTCTGCAGGAAAATAACCAAGTAGAATCCCTGCATGCTCCTGGGCACAGGCTGCTCCCAGCTCGGCCTCCCAGCAGAGCCATCTACATACGGAATCCGATGTGTGCCATCTACATACGGAATCCGATGTGTGCTTCCAAATTTGAAATGTAGGCCTTTCTGCCTCAACTCGCTGGCTGCAATTTTAAAAGGTGTGTTCTGTAGCTCCTTTCTGGAGAAAATTAGTATATGGTAAATATAGGTCACGTACTTACACGCTTATAAATTCCACTTTAAAGCTGGCTCGAGGGCATGTGTCTATAGGAGCACGTGACGGGCACAGAGTGCGTTGAGTTTTAGAAAATTTGGTTGCAAAAAATATCCTCAGTTTTTAGTTAAAAGTAAAGTGCATCTTCAGCAGGATCATATGATGAAATAAATTAAATCAGCAGTGAAGGTCAGTATACATTCTGACTTGGGAATGTGAACTTTTCAGAAACCTGTATTTATTACATTTTACTATTTTTAAAAGCCAGCTGCAAGATTCATAGCGAGAAATGGCACGACATACCAATGAATGCTGAACTGAAGTGAAGGCTCTTTTCAAAGTAGTTAATATGCCTTATTGGCAAGTCATCCCTGGTGCCTGTGTCATTGTTACAGTTGGCTTTAAAATATATGGATTTAAAACGCACGTATTGTGACTAATATTTATTTCAAGTACAGAATGTGTCACAGCAGTGGGGCATCCTATTATTAATGCAGTAAACTGTGTAATACTATATAAGAGCCTGCCCTGCTTCACTTCTTAGCTACATGAAAATAACAGTAAAACATGTCTCTTTCCCTCTGCCTTGCTTTATTGTACCTGGGAAGGTACTGGCATCAAGAAAAGCCAAATCTGGGCAAATAGTATGGCTACAAACAACACTGTAGTGTTGCTGTGCTGAACGCAAATCTCCTGAACTGCCTCCAAACTTTGGGAGTATATACATATGTATATGTACTAATATGGGTGGATATATTTTAAAATTTTTAATTGAAGGAAGCGGCTATAACTCCAGAAAGTAATGGGAAATAAATATTTGAATAAATATTCCAAGTCAGCCAGGAAGTAATTCAGATTGTTAGTGCTAGGTGCATTGTCTGTCTATGAAACACTAATAATCTTAATGAAACTAGCACACTGGCGGTTTTAGAGGAAGAGGCACACAAAGGTCTGTGTTTTGTGGCAGCGCGGCTGGTGTGCTTGCATTTAAGGGGGGTCGTGCTACCATGCGGCATTTTATTTTGCAGCAGAAAAGTTGCCTGACTTTTTTTTTTGGCAGGTATTGAACTTGTTTTATGTGTCAATTTAAAATCAGTAATGAGAATTTATTTGAGAGAAAGGAAGCAGAAGGGATTTCCTTCCTAGGTGGAGAGTAGGTGTGTAGAGGGAGTTTGTAACTTGTCTTTTCTCCCCACTTTTCATTAACTGGAAAAATTAGTGTCTCAAAAACTGTTGAGGAGAACCAATGTAAAACTGTGAGGTTCACAAAAGATCCTTGTCTCCTTTCTCTCCTCAACTGCTCCTCCCCTCTCTATGCAGAGCTTGGAGAAGCTGGTGGAATGGAGTCGAGGGATGGTTCAGGGCTTGGGTGCTCCAGGAGCTCAGGTTCAATGCTGGTGACGGCCACCCTGTCCTGACATCATGGGAGGGTGCCTCCCGTCCTCCTCCTCCTCCTCCTCCTCCTCCTCCTCCTCCTCCTCCTCCTCCTGGCTTACTCTGAATTCTTCAAAATCAGATGCTAACTATTTGCTCCACGCAGACTATGTGTAAACCCAGTTCTCAAAGACTCCCTCTTCCACCCCCCTATTTTTTGTGGAGACAAATTTGAATCCAGTAGGTGCCCGTGTACATGGTAATCGAATCCCAAGGTTCTCAAGCAATTTTCTGAAAGTAGGATCTTGTTGTGATGTTTGGCTAAATTTCTGGGAGTAAATGGCTGAAGGCATTAGACTACTGAGAGTCTGGCCTATTCCCAAAGGGTCTCTGCAGATTAATCACCCTGTGAGCGAAATTTGTTTATAGACATATTTGGAATGGAGGAGATCCACATGGGATCATTCCCTCCATTTGCTCTGCAGAGCACCTGCTCGGAGTATTCTGTGGCACGCCTCCCCACTGCGCTCACACTGCGGCACTTGAGAGCTCATGATGGGTGTGAGGGTGATGATGAAGATAATAATACATTGATTCCTCCGTTCTTCCTCTTGGGAATTCACGGCACTCAGTTATCTCAACAAGAGTGGAGGCGGTACAAGGGATTTAGGGATACATGGAAATTATATATATATATAAATTCGTTTGTCTGTTTCTATAGCAATTGCTTCTTAAAAATAATTTAGTAGTTTAATACAAAAGCGGTGGATGGGTTTTTATGTGCTCGTATGGGGAAGACTTTTTTAGTTTCACACATGTTCAGTTTTAATGGGTAATAATTACATCTTTGTATTTGGATGTCAGGCTGGTTATGAGGCCTAATTCTGCAGGCCGCCTCCTCATTGATTTGCTCCTCACTGCTGATTTTAGAGAGAGGGAGTGCAGACCAGGATCCCCTTCTGTTTTTCAGACAAGTTAACACAGAAGCAGCTCCTTCAGTTCCATTTCTGCAGACAGTTGCTTTCCTGGCCTGTCTTCTCCAGGCCCCGGAATCGAATATACATATGGTTTTGCGGTTGGCGCTTTCTTGAAAGGCGGATTCCTTAAAAAAAAATTGTCCCCCACTCCCCCAGCCCGCCTCTCTTGCTCGGCATCCTTTTCCCACCTCCTCACTAGAGTTTGTAGTTTGCAGGCCTGATTCTCTGCAGCCCTGGCCCTGCATGTGCTGGGAAGGCAGTAAAAATGAGCACTAATCAATCTTCCAGAGAGAAGCAATGGGCATTAGAAGGCCACTATCCTGTGACTAAACACACCCCCTTTATGGAGTGTTGGTACTAATAAAGGCCAGCTTATTACTGAGGCAGAGACCAAAGCCTGGATGAGGTCAACCATGACTGACAGTCATCAGTCATTCTTAATGATACTTTTTCCCGTGCTTTCTAAGGGATTCTGAGCAGAGTGCAAATCATTCGGGGTCATTCATAGTTCATGTACCCACAGATGGCAAAGGTTTTGAAAGACTTCAGTTTAAACTTGTAAAAAAAAAAAAAGATCTTCACTTTTTTTTTTTTTTAAAGGAAGGGAAAATACCCCAAAACAAAACATAGATTTTTCTTATTGGAACACTTTCATGTTCTTTCAACCTAATAGATGTTTTACACACTACGGTGCTTGTGCATTATTAAAAGAGACATAAATTTATGTTTTATGACGTCTGTCTTCTTTAATTATTACCTTTGATGTCTATTGGTGACTAAAGAGAGCTTAACAGGATTTCTTTCTCTTCTTAAATTTCGCATCGTGAAACCCAGCTAGTCCCTGACAGATGTCTGTTCCTCACCTTCAGGATTATTTTATAAATCCCTTTCTGATGAGCGGAAGTGTCAAATCAAGGACAGGTCATAAAGTAAAAGTATAAACCTTTTAAAGAGAGACCTTGGTAATATATAAACATTCTGCACACTATCTGAATTTTTTATGGACTAAAGAAAAATTATATTTCAGCTGGAGGAAGGGAGAAGTTTAAACATCAGCCCAGATTTTAATGTATGATCCACCCTCCCCGCAATACTCTTATTTATAGCCGTCTAAGAAACCATTGGCTTTATCGGCTCTTTTAAACATTTGGACTCGATTTGGAGCCTGCCTGTTAATTGTCCACGTTTAAATTCAGAAGGTTGACTTTGAATCAGTGCTTGCACACAGTATAGGATATGGGGCGGTGGGGGTGGGGGGAGGTAGGAGTTGGGGGTTGGGCATTGGATGTAGGGTAAGGCCTGGCTCTTTGTTCATTCACTGATTTCTTCTTCCTTTTTCCTTCTCAAGCCTCAGTTTCATTCCCTGTACACAAAGGGCTTATATTATTAGGGAATTCCTAACGTGAGCTGTTCTACAACCACTCGATTCATTGCACCCAGCTTTAGCACCTTGAGTTGGAGGAAGTTGCCATCATGAAGCAACAGCTGTCCTTTTTTTTTTCCTTTTTAGAAAAGCTGGTTGTGCTTAGATAATTTGCTTTTAGTAAAATTTGAGTTTATTTCTACTTATAAAATTGGAAATAAGCTGAAATCGACAACTTCTGGGCCCTCTTGCCATCTTCACGTCAAGGCATATGGAGATGTGTCACTGCATACAGGACGCAGAAGCCTCACAGGAGCGCTCTTGGGTGTGGACGTGCATGGTGGGTGCACAGGCCTCTAGGAAATGCTTCCTGGGTTCCTGGGCACCTTCAATCATGGATGATGAGGCTGGAAACTCATGTATAGCTTTTTAAAGAGAAATATTTTGAATTGAATCCAGCAATTTCTTGAACACCTACTGTGTGCGAGTGAGGCATGGCAGTTGGTGAGCATGGCATGGAGCTCATGGGGGTGATGGAGATGGGATTGCTTCTTTCTGTGGGTCAGCGTGATGGCCCATCCCCGTTACTTTCTCCTGACTGTGTCCTGGCCCGTCTCTGTACGCTTGCCCCATGACTTCAGGCTGCCCTTTGGAACTTCAGAAGACCCCACAACCTCCGCATGACTTCTGAGCACTAGAAATCAGAACCCCACCATCGTGGAAATAAATCCATCATCCTGCAGGGCTGATGATGAGACAGCTGACCATCCTCCACATTCCGAGCCTGAAGGGGAAAGGTTTTCTCAAGGAGAGCTGGTGGTGGGCTCACACGCCATCCTGAGCACAGCAGACAGCAGCTAATGGAAGACTGTATCCTGGCAGTGGGTTTTACTTAATGTTCTTTATTATGAAGAACAGCGATACCTCAAAGCCATAAATTTTTCAAGAGTAGCTTCTCCATGTTGATTTTTCTTTGGATGGGTCACTTAGAACTCAGCCAAAAGAGAGCCAGTGGGTGGAGAGGCAGGTTTACACTTTGCCCTGTTTTTGTCTACCTGGATGTCAAATGTCAATTTGTTTGGTATAATGCAAAGCTGAATTTATAATGTGTGCTAAGAGATGAGTCTGGAAATAAGTGCTATCTCTAGGAAAATCCCCTTAGCAGGCATCAGATTCAAAAGATGCAGCTCAGTAGGTGTGGGGGTAAAGCTGCAACATATTTTCAAGGCAAAGTCTTTCAAATATAAACATTATATGGAATATAAACATATGTTCGCAGTGTACAAATGTCTTGCATGTTCAAAGCAAGCAAGTCCTGATAGAGGAGAAAGAAGTCTTTGGAGGCAGCCGTCGTGTTGAATTTTCCTCACACAGTCGGTAGACACTCTGTGTCTGCAAAGGGTTGGTCTCTTCTTGCTTCCCACTCACCCAACTCTGTGGTTCTAGAACTTTCTATTCATTCCCATGGTGAGCCCAGGAAGTCTTTGATTCCTTCCTGATTGCTCTCTGAAGATGCCTATCAGGCACGGCCTTATCTGTTTGTAAAGCAGCTCAGGCCCCAGATTTAAGTCATGGGCCTGGCTACAAGTTGGAGTGTGATTAATAATTGACTAATGTAGCTTTTATTTATCACAGGCTAGCACACTTCGCCATTACTGAGTTAATTTATGTTAAGTGTAAGCTGTCGTTCAATCTGTTTTTCAACTTTTTTTTTTTAATCCTAAGTCTATCTTTCACTTTTGGAGAAACAAAATCCTCATCCAGGGCACAGACACACTCGATGCCAAAAAGTTGATTTCCTTTTCCCTGGAGCCATGCATCACCAGCCCTCGCAGCCGCAGTGTCAGCCCCTGACAGAATGACATGTGTCATTTATCAAAGGGGCCAGGCCAGGCCTTGGGAAACGCCGCCGACAAAGCCTGAGAGAGTTCATTTTGCAGTCCCTCCTACCCTCTGTGAGCCCCTTGCCAGGAAAGCCTGTGCTGTTTCTGTCTTCAGAGCATTACTGTAAGTCCTTCAACCTTCACAGAATTAACCCTCCCCACCTCAGCCCGCTGCAGCAGCTCCCAGGTCCTGCCCAGAAGGTTCTGAGACCCAAACGAGTGATCGTCCCAAGCCAGGAACGCACAAGCCCCCGGCTCTGGAGAGACACCCCGTGTAGTACCTGCTTTTCCTGTAGAAAGCTTGACCTTGCGCCCCCTGTGTCTCCCCACTTTCCAGCAGGCTTTAAGGATTCCAGCCTGAGTACTGCTCAGTGAGACAAGGTCAGAGGCATAAAGAACCAGCAGCAAAGCGTCTCCCTGGCATCCAGATTCGCAGGTCCCCCGCTCCTGCGGCACAAGTTTGGTCTTCTGTTTTTTTAGAGTCTGCCTAATAAGTGTTTTACTCCAGGCTATTTTTGAAACCACCTACTAAACCCGATAGATGTTTCTTCTTTTTCTCTGTTGCCTAGAATTTGTAACCCCATTCCCGCCTGCGTAAAGACAGTGATGAAGTTCGAATCTAAAAGTTGCTAGAAACGGTACTTTGGAGGAAGAAGAGAAAGGGATGTTTTTACCTCCAGATTGTTTACTTTTCATCTGAGCTCCCAAACCCCTAGAAAACCACCAAAAAGTGCAAAGGGAAAAAAACAGCCAGAGGAGAGCATGCTGCTAAAATATAAAAGCGTTTGGCTAAAATAAATGTTTTTTTTTTTTTTTTTTTTTTTTTTTTTTTTTTTTTTTACCGTGAAGAGCAGAGTTTTGCATTGTAATCGTGTGTGAGATGTGAGAAAACTTACTGTTTCTCTCATCCCCGCCCCTTTGTACTTTGTACTGTCCCTACCACGCTGGAGTTATTTACAGCATCAGATCTCATTTAAAGAGATAGTGAAGGAGACTGTTGCCTTCGCCAGGAACTTTCCAGAAAGAAGTCCTATAAATTAGCCATTGCTCAGGAGTGGCTGTTTCCTAGGCGGAGCTAGCCCTTTCATTTGTCTGCATAGGGCTAATTTATTTTTGCAGCCAGATGTGGGCTGACAGCCATCACTCAGGGCTTCCTTCCCCCGCCGTTAGGAGGTCTGGAAGACAGTCACGTTCTCCATTTTACAGAATCCCCATCAACATTATTGAAGATGGATGTATCTTTAAAGCAAAGATTGATTGTGGATATCGGAGTTATGGTGTCATTTATCATGGTGAATATTATTTAGACTTGGGTTGTACAAGGCTGTAACTTGAGACACAGCCAGGGGAGGGCCAACCTGAAAACGCGGATCCATGAACTTTAATGGATGGATGCTTTTTTCAAAGCTCAACTCACTATAGCATGATTTACTTTTCTTACTGCAAGGAAACAAGCATTTCAGTCTTAAAGGGACAGTGTGCCGGCTTGTCCTGTTCATGGGTTCCACGCTGGAAGGCATTACCGAGGGCAGTCAGAGCCCAGGCAGAAATGCTGAGAAGGCCTGAATGGTGCAGCAGACTGGCCACGCACGTGTGCATGAAAGACGGCTTTCCAAGCGGATCTCTTCCGCTCCATCCTTAGAGAACCCTGATAGTATTAGAAATGGAGATGTACCCCAGAGCTCGCCATTATCAGGGCAGCAGTTAAGATGCTATTTATTTGAAGCCAGCTAACCTCTCCTAAGTGCTACAGATAGCGGCCATTTGTATTTAGGAAGACAAATGAAGCCCATGCTCTCCCGTGTCAGGAGCATGGTGCTGTGGGGAGAATGCACAGTTAGCTTCACGTGCCTAAAGGTAGTAGCATATGCAATAGAAGCAGCCTCGTCGACCTAATTAATATCCGTCATTTTCATTTTGCTTCAGGATGGCAGACTTATTGACATTTGCTCAGCAGGGAGTTGGTTCTAAGGGAGCTGGGTATAAAGGATCGGTGTAGCCAAAGCTGAACCTCTCAATGACTGGTCCTCACATCGCTAGTCCTTGAAAATGGTGGAGCAGGATGGTCTAGGGCGTTTGTTCTTCCTTCGTGGAGCACAGATCCCAGAATCTAGGCGTTCATGCAGACACCACGGAACAAGGCGCACCCATCACGAGAAGCTTCGTGTACCTGAAACCTGGGCTTCTGGTAGCTATTAGCTGCTTAGGTCATGGCCCTTCGGCTCCTAAGTCGTTTTTTTTTTCTTGTTGTTAATATTGTTTTATTTCGTCTTTCCATTACAGGGATTTTGGTGCATATGGTGGATGGAGGAGCTCTCTGAGTGAGTGAGGGGGTTGGTCACAGTCAGCCTGCGTAGGGCAGGTGTTGGGCGTGCAGCCCTGACCTGCCTGCAGCCTTGCGACACGCCTTCCCCAGAGCAGTACAGGAGCTGGGCTACCGGTGTGTGCCGCCTGACCTGCGGGCCCTCCCCAGAGCCCACCTCAGCTCTGATGCTCAGGGAGTGTGGCTTGCACTACAGAGCTTCCAAGCCCTCTTTGGCTTTTTACATAGAGAAGGTTTCTTGGAATTGTACAGTCTATTGAACGAAAGTAACTTTCTTTTTTTTTTTTGAGACGGAGTTTTGCTCTTGTTACCCAGGCTGGAGTGCAATGGCGTGATCTCGGCTCACCACAACCTCCACCTCCTGGGTTCAGCAGTTCTCCTGCTTCAGCCTCCTAAGTAGCTGGGATTACAGGCACGTGCCACCATGCCCAGCTAATTTTTTGTGTTTTTAGTAGAGACGGGGTTTCACCATGTTGACCAGGATGGTCTCGATCTCTCATGATCTACCCGCCTTGGCCTCCCAAAGTGCTGGGATTACAGGCTTGAGCCACTGCGCCCGGCCAAAAGTAACTTTCTTTCCAGCACTGCTGCTTCTCATCCTTGGGAGCTCCCAGTCTGATGGTGTGAACTCCTTTCTAGTGTAAGGGCATACACTGTACGTACCACGCAGGGGACCCATCGGCACTCCCGGCTCTGTCTATGAAATGGATCGCTGACTTGTTCGTGTCCTAGTAGACACTGTGCTCCATGAGGGCAGGGGCCGTCTTGTTCTCCTTCCTCCATCGGAGCCCAGTACGGTTCCTGGCTTATGGTCAGAGCTCCTGGTGCTTGTTTGGGGACTGAACCCCTTCCGTGGGGAAGCCCGGGCTCTTGAGAGGACAGGTGAGTGTGACAGGCTGTGACATGTGGCCTGTGACGTGCCGACCCTGGGTGCTGGCGATAGTAGGTGGAAGAAGAAAGCAGGAAGCTCTTTCCGGTTTCAGAGTGCCAACCTGAGGCAGGCAGTGGATGGTTTTCTGGAAGCTGCCTTCCGTGTGACATCAATCTAACCTCAAATAAACAAACCAAACCCGGTGTAACAAGAACGGGGGGCAAAGAAAGATGGTGAAAGGAATTGCCTGAGCCTCCTTTTGACTGTTAGCTAAAAACAGGAAAATACCATCTGGAAAACTAATCTGTTCATCATTAGACGTCTCCTTGCGGCAGCGCTCATAATGGTGGTGGTATTGGGTGTTTTAAAGGACAAATACCAAGACCTCCTCACAGTCTTATTATGGTTTATAGGTCTGTGTTTATTTGCAAGTTAAAAGCACATTCTTGGCCTTTTAGGAGCAGATGACATGTCTACAAACAGGAAGTAGTTCATCAAATTCCTATGAATCATGGCATCTATAATGTTGGCCGAGGTCAAACCATTACACTAAATGTATTGTAACCGTTATTAATGCCCGGGGTCCCCTGCCACGTTTGTGATGTAGGACTGCCGTTTCCTGATTAAACGCTGTTTGGTGATGAAAGGTTCCGCAGCTCCTGTCCGTCCTGGAGTGACTGACAGGCGCCCAGAGCTGCAGCATGCTCTCAGGAATGCACCTTACGGAGGGTCCCAAGCACCAGGAAATACAGGAAACGGGAAACACAAACAGAAGTGACTCAACTTTAGCAGCCACAACTGTGCGTCCGTAAGGAGGCCAAATTCATCACGGCGCGTTATGGAGCTCAGCAAATGTCATGAAAACCATTGTTTTTTAATTTTTTTCTTGGAGAGTTTGAATGAGGTGATTTATGGTAGTTATTCATCTTAAGGGTCATCCATCAATTTTTAGTTGCTAGGCAATCAACCCAGCAGCTGTTTGCTTTGAATCAAGCTGAAAAGTTGTCAGTCACCACACTCAGGTATGACCTTAGTGGTTGCAAACATCACGCGTGCAAAATTAAAGAGACGTCGTCTCTCCTCGTTGATTCCCCTGACTTCCCCGTGATTTGTGGAAGTGGTGCTAGTCCTTCCCGGCTACTACAAGAAAAATAAGAACAAAGGAGTGCATGGAAAATTTTATGACTGGAAACTTGCAGATATTTTTCCAACACTATTTTACCCAGGTTCCCTATTTGAGCTGCATAGGATGGATTATCGAAGTAACTGCCATCAGTGGATAGGAGGTGAACCACTCAATTTATAATATTTAAATAAGCCAGTTAAGAAAACCCATTAGCTCCCTTGTGAGGACAAAACCAAATACTAGCATTTTTCAATGTGCGTCCCAGGTTGGAGGCCAGCCTAACAGTGTTTTTGGGTTGGTGGTGGGTGGCATGTGAGGATGCGGTTTCTCTCCAGTAGTGCAAGGTGGGAACTGCACAGGGTCCTGACAGGCTCTGGGCAGACGAGGTGCCATGGGTGCCTGGCCCCAAGCCTGGCACAGAGTGGGTGCCCAACCAGTGCCCACTGGCTCCCTCTGCTGAGATCTCGGGCAGCTCCACTGGCAGGGGCAGCTCAGGCTGGCATGGCCCTGGAGCCAGGCTGCCTTTGCTGTCACCACAAGGTTGTGATCCCACTCGGGACATGGTCCTGCCAGAGGCAAATCATTTCCATGGCCGCTTGGTGTGAGTCCTTCTCTAGCCTGGAGCTTCTCCCCAGATCTTTGAATTTCTGTCCACTCCCGTGGACATTGTGAGTCTCGGTCACATCGTTGAGCCTGAGAGGACATTTCTAGATGCCTGTTCCATGCTGGCTAATGTGTAAACAGTGTTTCCTGCCTGCACTCTGCAATATTTATTTATTTATTTATTTATTTATTTGAGATGGAGTCTTGCTCTGTCCCCAGGCTGGAGTGCTGTGGTGTGATCTTGTCTCACTGCAGCCTCTACCTCCTGGGTTCAAGTGAGTCTCCTGCCTCAGCCTCCTGATAGCTGGGATTACAGGTGCCCAACACCATGCCCAGCTAATTTTTGTGTTTTTAGTAGAGATGCTTGGTCTTGAACTCCTGACTTGGATGATCCTCCTGCTTCGGCCTCCCAAAGTGCTGGAATTACAGGTATGATCACCACGCCTGGCCCACTCAGCAATTTTAGATCTTCACAGGTCTTCAAAAATTATCCATAGGAAGGAAAATAAGTGCATGTGATGCCTTATTTATTTATTGAGACAGTCTCGCTCTGTTGCCTAGGCTGGAGTGCAGTGGTGCGAACTCGCCTCACTGCAACCTCTGCCTCCTGGGTTCAAATGATTCTTACGCCTCAGCCTCCCGAGTAGTTAGGATTACGGGCCACCACATCTGGCTAATTGTTGTATTTTTAGTAGAGACTGTGTTTCATCATGTTGGTCAGGCTGGTCGTGAACTCCTGACCTCAGGTGATCCACCTGCCTCAGCGTCCCAAAGTGCTGGGATTACAGGCGTGAGCCACTGCACCCAGACTTTTTTTTTTTTTAAATAATCGAGGTCTGGCTTCCCTCATCTGTGAAGCTTTCAAGCAGGAATTTTACTTTGCTTCTCAGTTGAGTTTTAATATTTCAAAACAGGTAATTTTACACAAATAAAGCGAAATTTTAGGGGGCTGTGTATTGTACCCTAGTACCATTTTACATTTGATGGTTTCAATGGACTTGGTTTTGCTGATGGTCTTTTAGACTATGTAGCTGTAAGATGTTTTGCATATATTTTGGAAAGTCTAAGATAAGTTTAATTTGGAGTTAGGTTTATCTTTCCCAAACTTTCCATTGATATATATATAATATATATATATATATTTTATATATATATGTATATATTTTATATATATGTATACATATTATATATATATCAATGGTATATATATGTATACATATATATATCAATGATATATATATATCAATATATATACTATATATATACTATATATATAATATATATATTATATTATATATAATATAAATATTATATATGTATCTTATTTTTATTTATATATATAAATCTATATATAAATTTAGATATATAAATCTTATTTAGATATATATAATTATATATATATAAATCTTATTTTTTTTTAGTAGGTATTTCTGAGGGTCTGAGACACGTCCTTTTAACAGATAGTTGTACACACTCAAAAAGAGAGTTTTCTGATCTGGGCTTTTCAGACAGCAGTTCTGTGTCTGGACTGCAGGTGAACCCTAAAGGCAGGGGTGCGTGCTCCCGATTCGTTCACATTTTCAAGAAGACTCTACATCTTTACTTGAAATCACTGGGGCCAGATATGCTTTGGAATTCAGAACTGCAGATTTTTGAGAAGAAATTTAGTGTATATTTTGCAACATCCTCAGCTTAAACATGAGTTTTTCTACAGATAAATGGATTAATCATCACAATACTTGGGTGAGCAGAGGCCGGCAGTCAGCTCATCCCCGTCTGGTCAGGTTAAGTTTGCCTCGCAAAGTTAGGAAGCCTCTTCCCGTTGTCAGGGCTGTCTGTGGTGAAGGGACTGGGGGTCTGTGTTAGCGCACAGTGCATTTCACAGGCCGTCCACCCCGTTCCCTGGAGGGCTGGTACCCTGCCTCCGCCCAGCGGCCTGGAGCAGTTATAAGCTGGGCCACAGCCTCAGCAGCTCTGGAACTCCGGGCTGCTGTCAGAGTTTTTCTCTATCTTAGGAGTTCTCTTTGGCGTCTTCTCCACGTTCACATATGAAAGTGGTATCAGTCATACCTGCAGCCTGCTCTGTTATCTCTTTAAACCATTGAACTGTGGAAACATTTTACATCCCAGTATATCCTCATGAGTCTTGTAAAGCACAATCTTTTCTCACTTTGGGCGGAATTTGGAATTAGTATTATAGCACACTTAGGAAAAACCTGAAAACTTCCCCTAACAACGTTCCAGTGTTTCCGCTGATTTTCATGGTGAATGTACAAATGTAGCCACAATACGAAAAAGAGCACCTTGCCAGTCACGTCAGCTCTTTAGGAAATACAAGAAGACGATGCGAGTGTTTGTGTGTTGGGTCTGGATCCCTAGTCACTAACATCTGAGAAGCACCGATGTGTTGGGATGGTTTTGTATTTTCTTTTACTTTTTAGAGTAGGGGGACATAGTATGAGTCAGCCTGGTGGATTAATGTTAGAAATCTGCAAGCGCTCATGGCTTCAGAGTTTACTGAATGCTGAAAGAGAAACTACCTGTTTGCTGGTCTGATAATCCCTTTCCTAGTGGCCTTCCTTTCTGGGGAGCGATGTGGGGCTTCCTTACACTTTTCACTTGGAGGGCCTGTTGTGTCCTCTGAATTGTTGTGGTGCCTATCCCTGGTGAACACCTGCATGCCTGCCCTGTGCACTGTGAGGGAGGCAGTTCACTGGGTGGGAAGGCGGTCGCCATGTACTGGTTGGGGAGGATTCATCAGTTGATTTTTAGATGCTTTTACAAACCCTTTTGGTGACTTATATTTGCACATGTGCTGGTGTTCCTTTCTGCCGTCTTCAGAGCTCTTTGACATGGAAGGCACACTGGAGGCTTTGTTCTTTACATTCCATTTACCATCATTTAGAAGGTGCTAATTTTAGATGGGCTCCTCTCTGCACAGAGAGAGAAGCTGAAATCTATTCTGCAAGTGTTGGGGAATCGTGCATGGCAACAGCCACAGGGCCAGTGAATATATGATGGCCAGAGCTGGAGCCTGTGGGCCGGAGAGAAGCGGAGCCGCCTGGGAGCCCTTTATGCAGACCTGGGATTGCGCGTTTCCTGCACATCTTCTTCCTGGGGCTGTCCTGGGTCCTTTCCTGAACTCCTTTCTTTTCCTTTCCCTGCTGTCTTCCTTTCCATCCACTGCCTTCTCTCTCCCCTGCCACCTCCTCTAGCAATTTCCAGTGACACGTTAGCTTTAGAAGTGTTCCTCGTCAAGTTTTTGCGCAGTTTAAAAGTTGTAATATTTTGTAGTAGTTTGCATTCTTCAGAGGACAATTGCTCCAAAAATCTAATAAGTCATAATAAATATAGTTCCGGGAGACGGGATAGTGACGATGTTCTGGGAATGGTAACTGCTCTGCCAGGGCTTACATGTGGTTATTTGAAAGGGTTTTTTTCCCATTAAATTTTGCATCTTTTGTATATGAGATGGCTTCATTATTGTGTTTTTATCATATTTGGTTGGTTACCAACTCAAATGAAAAAAATGCTGTGAGGTTCTGGATGGTTCTGTTAATGTTTCTGTTAAATATGATACGTTCACACATACATGTTTCCATAAACTTAGTTCAAGGGTATCAGTGAAAATATTTTTCCTCCTCCCATTTGCTGTTCATAAAATACTTGAGGGAGAAATTGTTTCTCTGATATTTTAGATGGGTTTTACAATAAATTTTAGATATTGTGCTACACCACGGCGCCTTTTATTTCATTTTCTTGGTAGACCCAGCACATCGAAAGATTTTGTCTATTGAAAAACTGCTTTTGATAAGTAATAATCATTAGGTTTTTTTTCCTAGTAGTAAAAGTGTAGACCCCAAACCCCAGGGTTCCTGCACTCATGAGCCATCAGTGTGTCACGCCCGTGTTGCAAGAAGTTTCCATGCTTTACCTCCTGTGCGTGAATGTGAGGGTTTAATCAGCACGGCCTTCATGAGCATAAATCATGCTGCCTTAAATCCTTCTCAGAACCAAGGCGGGGATGTAAATAAGAAATAAATATTGATATGAAACGTTTAATCCCCTTGCTTTCCTGACATGTGGCGTTGGGTTCCTTATGCTCATTCTCGTCTTTCTGGAACCTTCCAGGCGGACCACCGGTTGTGTGTTGACAGTGGCTTTGACCTTAACACCACAACTTCCTGGCTCTGTACCTGCAGAGAGGTGCATCTTTTCTTTCGCTGTTAGATTTCTCAGCTATAAATCGGACTGATAATACCTGGGACTGATTTCTACCTTGTGGAGTTCATGCGCTCATTTCTTCAACTACTGACCCATTCATTGGTTTATTTATCCAAACATACCGTTTTGAGTACCTGCTTGTTGCCAGACAGTTCAAGGACAAAGAAAAATAGCTAAGAAAGCCCTTGAGGTGATGGATCTCACGGTGTAGTGAGAGTATCTTGAAGACCGACGTGGTTATCAATATTAACTTGGTATGAAATATTTTATTATGCATCCTGTGGATGTAAAAATTTCATTGAGCAATGAAATAAATGTCATCAGGATTGAATATGGGAGTTCAAAACTCCATTTTCCAATCATCTCAGTTGTTGCCTCCTCCATGCGTCCCGTGGTTTGCCAGCCTCTCACCTCTGCCTCCTCCAGCGTCTGTCTGGCTCCTTCCTGCTCTTCAGCCAGCTCTTCCAGTCTGAGAGGGGAGGCCACTCCTGTGCTGTGCTGCTGACGCTGTTTTCACTGTCTTCAGGTTCTGTGTTTCAGGCCTCACCTCCATACCTGCATTGAACCAGCAAGCTTGTGTGACAGGAAGCGTGCATATGTAACATTTGTGGGGAGCTGGTCACCACCCTGCGGCCCTGCAGGTGTCTGAGGGTGCTGGGGCCTCCCAGGTCTTTCCCATCTGACCAAGGGTGTGTGTCTTGGCTGTTCTTCCCCTTGACCTTCCCACAAACCATCACAGGAGGTAGACAGGGTTCTTTGGGCAGAGCCAATTCTAACAGCTTCCCCTTTCTTTAAATCACACCGCACTGTAGCTGCGTCTTCCCCACGCCTCTCACTGGGAGGGAAGGGGCTGGGCAAGAAGATGGACACACGTCAGGTGCACCTCTTCCAGTGATATTCCAAAGTCACATTCGCACCTTTGAGATTATAAAACACATTGAAGGGATGACGTTCATTATACATTTATAAATATTAAATGTAGCGTTCTTCTGTTTTCACTGTGCCCTTGTGAAGTGCCGATATCTGATAATAACAATTGCTATAATACTAATAACAGCACAGAGTTTGGAATTTAAACCCCACAGGGACAGAGGCTTTCTCTGTTTTGTTCGCTGCCTGTATATGATGTAGTGCCAGGAACACCAGCAGTACTGGGTGGCAGGTGACAGGTGCTCTCTAAGTATTTGAAATTGCTGAATTGACGGTTCCTGGTACACTCCACTTGGTTACTAATTTCAGTTTTACGGTTATCTTTTTCTCCTCATTTACAGTGAGGCTTGCAGAGTTCAAGGTTCTATAGATAGCACACATAGGTTGATGCCATGAGGTCATTTAGAGTAAGACAGATATGGTCATGTAAGTTAAGCTCAGGAAGCTCTGACTCCTTGACCTCTCAAACCATCCAGAGGTTGTTAAAGGTTTAATTTTTGTCATCTGTGTCCCTAGACTTTTTCTTGGGTTGTTGCGGCATGGGTAATAGCAATGGTGTGGGATTCAGGGTACCTGCATGAGCCCTGGCCTTTCCACTAGCCAGCTTCTGGGTGGCTGTTAGTGCCTCAGTTTCTTCAGACGTGTCAACAGTGAGTTCACCCAAAGGATCCTAAGATCTGTTCTTGATCGAGAGTTGCATGTCAGGGTGGTTCCTGCACCTTGGTGTGAATCTGTTATGCTCTCTCTGTGTGTGAAATAAGAACTGTCAGCCAGGTGCAGTAGCTCATGCCTATAATCCTAGAATTTTGGGACACGGAGGTGGGTGGATCACTTGAGGTCAGGAGTTCAAAGCCAGCCTGGGCAACATGGCAAAACCCTATATCTACAAAAAATGCAAAAATTAGCCATACATGGTGGTGTGTGGCTATAGTCCCAGCTACTTGGGAGGCTGAGGTGGGAGGATCACTTGAGGCCATGAAGTTGAGGCTGCAGTGAGCCACTGCACTCCAGCCTGCACAACAGAGCAAGATCTTGTCTTCAAAAAAATAAAAGGAGAACAGTCATATCTCTTACATGAATGCATATACATGTGTATATACATATACACACAGGCAAACATAAAAAATAAAAACAGTCATGTCTCTTACATGCATGCATATACATGTGTATATGCGTATACACACAGGCAAACATAAAAGAACAATCATGTCTCTTGCATGCATGCAGATACATGTGTATATACATATACACACAGGCAAACATAAAAGAACAGTCATATCTCTTGCATGCATGCAGATACATGTGTATATGCGTATACACACAGGCAAACAAAAAAAGAACAGTCATATCTCTTGCGTGCATGCAGATACATTGTATATATGTGTACACACAGGCAAACATAAAAAAACAGTCATATCTCTTGCATGCATGCATATACATGTGTATATGCGTATACACACAGGCAAACATAAAAGAACAATCATGTCTCTTGCATGCATGCAGATACATGTGTATATACGTATACACACAGGCAAACATAAAGAACAGTCATATCTCTTGCATGCATGCAGATACATGTGTATATACATATACACACAGGCAAACATAAAAGAACAGTCATATCTCTTGCATGCATGCAGATACATGTGTATATACAGATACACACAGGCAAACATAAAAGAACAGTCATATCTCTTGCATGCATGCAGATACATGTGTATATACGTATACACACAGGCAAACACATTATATACACACACCTTTTTTTTTTGTTTCTGTTTTTCTCTTGCCAGTGACTCCTAATGTTAATTTGTGGTAGAGGCCGAGTGTCCTTGCTCACATCAAGCTTAAGGGTGAGAGATGTTTTTAGAAACAGTCCTCATTCTGAATAACTCACCATGCATCTCATTTATGAATTAGACTGAAGCCTTCTGTTTTTTGTTTTTTGTTTTTTTTTTGAGATGGAGTTTTTCTCTTGTTGCCCAGGCTGGAGTGTAATGGTGTGATCTCGGCTCACTGCAGCCTCCACCACCAGGCATCAAGCGATTCTCCTGCCTCAGCCTCCTGAGTAGCTGGGATTAGAGGCACGTGCCACCATGCCTGGCTAATTTTATATTTTTAGTAGAGAAGGGGTTTCTTTATGTTGGTCATCAGGCTGGTCTCAAACTCTCAACCTCAGGTGATCTGACCGCTTTGGCCACCCAAAGTGCTGAGATTACAGGTGTGAGCCACTGCGCGTGGCTGACTGAAGCCTTCTTAAACCGGCTTATGCTTTGCTTGGAATTCTTCCCAGCTACCTACTGGTATTGCCGTATTTGCAGCCTTGCATGTGAGAGATGGAAGCAGAAGTTTCCATGTGGGCACTCTGGATGCTACTGAGTGCAGACGTGTCCTGTAGACTGAGACTGGTTTCTCTGGACACCCTCTAACTGCCACAGGCAACTGTGATATGTGAGGGAAGTCCCACCAGCGAGGTGTGGACATGGAGTAGAGTCATCATAGGCAGCTCCCGTAGCCACCTGTGCGGGGTGTATTAGAAGCTCTAAGGTGACTAAGAATTGGCAAACTGGGACATTAAGTCACAGTAATCTAGAAAAAACATGGACATGGATGGTATCTGGCTTGTTTTATGTACAGGGGTGTGTGTGTTCTTGAATGAGAGTAACTGAAAAGATATTCTCCAAGGCAGGGACCAGGCTCTGCCTCCCCACAGAGCCCCTCAGTAAAGGCATCGGGATGCAGATGAGAAGAGGGAGCCATGTGTTTCTGCAGGGTTTAGTGCTGAGAAAGGAGTGAGGATTTTGGGGGAGGGGAGTGTCTTTTTAAGAAAGAAAGTACCAACTCGTGAATGCAAAGTTAGGTATGAGGGTGACTGCTTGTTTAGTATGAGAAAGGAAATCACAACAGAGAAAATCTTAAAAAACTGAAAATGTGGCAACATCCCCCAAAATAACCTGATTATTAATCCGTTGCCTGACACATCTGTTTTCCTGCATGTTTGGCTGCATGGGAAGGTAATTCAGTCATTTCTCTAGCCTGGGTCATGGAAAGTGGTTGTTTATTCCTGAAGGCTGGACCCATGAAACACCTGGCGTTGTGCACAGCCCAGCCCCCCTCCGCAATCTGCACAAGGCTGCAGCCCCAAGATGCTTCCCCGGGCAGAGAGGCTTGGGGTGGGGACGTGGCCGAGTGAGATGGGAGGCGGCAGCAGCGGCATCTTCCCCTGCCCTAGAAAAGTGTGTGGTTCTGCACATTTTGGAAGCCTACGTGGACACTGGGTCCCCAGGGCTCTGGAAGGGCCAGCGCAGGCCAGGGCCCTGAGGCTTCACTTGTGGCAAGCAAATCCATCTCTATTTAGAACCCTGTCTACTATGATAATCGTCTTGGTTATGTGAGTAGTTGATGGTTCTGTGTTAACGTTTTTATTTTATTTTGATTAAAATCTCATGGGACCCTCGAGTTCATTTCTTAAGAAATCATATGATTTCATTATGGAAGAATACGGACACCTTGACCAAGTGCTTGGTTTAATCTGCAGAATTAAGTTTTTGTTTTTAAGTCTTGGTTATAAAAACATCCCTACCCTCTTGAACATATCTCCTTGAGTGAGATTCAAGTCCCAGTCCTTTTCTTTCTTTTAAGAGGCTGGGTCTGGCTCTGTCGTCCAGGCTGGAATGCAGTGGTGCAATTATCGCTCACTGCAGCCTTGAACTCCTGTGCTCGAGGAATCCTCCCACATCAGCCTCCCATGCAGCTGGGACCGCAGATGTGTCCTACCACACTCAGCTGATTTTTGAATTTTGTTTTGTAGAGGCAGAATCTTGCTGTATTGCCCAGGTTGGTCTCAAACTCCTGACCTCAAGCCATTCTCCTTTCTAGGCCTCCCAAAGTGGTGAGATTGTAGGCATGACCCACCAAGTCCAGCTGCCTTTTTTCTAAATGGATTTTAGGTTTTTTCTTCCCTGCACAGGACATGTACACTTAGGTTGGAAGCAGTGAACTCAGAGCACTGAATACGAGGAGGCACACGATGGGCGCTGGGGGCAGCCCAGCATGCTTCCACCCTTTTGAGAAAACTCTGTTTCTTGATGGTTCTAACGTGTGGTGGGGTTGCGTTAATTTGTTTCCCTGCTTTTCTTTGTTGAATGAAATGAATACGGTAAAAACGGGATTAAAGTGTTTGACGTCCCCTCCTTGATAGAATTTATCCTTCAACAATAAATTATGAACTTTTGAGCTTAGGGAATATAAATATTCTTGGAGAGTTTAACATTTTAAAAAATTAGTTGTAAATTGTAGTTTTAACAAGCAAAGCTAAAATTCGCTTTTGTTGTCTAAGTACGGATTTTGTTTTAAAGGCTGTCCCTCTCTCTCTTGCAAATAGTTTTAGGGTGTCACTTTCTCCCTGAAAGTGGTGTTTCTTACAAATTTTAAGAATACCGAATCAGCTTTTATTATTTATTTATTTTTAGACTATATTAAAATTTAGATTTTTAAAATTGTACTTTAGGTTCTGGGGTACATGTGCAGATCATGCAGGATTGTTGCATAGGTACATACAGGGCAAGGTGGTTTGCTGCCTCCATCCCCTGTCACCTATATCTGGCATTTCTCCCCGTTATCCCTTCCCAACCTCCCCACCCCCGCTGCCCCTCCCCAGCCACGCCCCAACAGACCCCAGTGTGTGATGCTCCCCTCCCTGTGTCAGCTTTTAAAGAGAAAAAGACATTGCTCCTTTTTTTGGTGAGGTTTGGAATATTTGTGAGTCCCGTAGATCATGTGAAGTGCAGATTTCTGGCTGGGGTCCTGTGAGTGTCCAAAGGGTTGGGCTGCTTGTGCTGCTTCCTGCCATGGGTCCTGCCCCCAGGTCCGCCTCGGGCCTTTCCTTGCTGTGGACAGTGAATTTTATCCTCTCCGTCCCTGCGTTTCTCTCACCTGGAGCTCACGCTTTCTCTCCACTCAGCAGCAGCACAGGCTCCTGTTTCGACATTGTCTCTGCTGGTTCCCCCTCCGCACTGGGGGCACCCTTAAGCTCCTTCGATGCTTCTGGTTGGTCCCCCATTTCATAATGTGCCTGTGACTGCGTGGACGCTCCCTGCACGAGTGTTTCTTCTTCTCCTTTACCATAAGATACTTCAACGAAAGGTTGCGCCATGTTGCAACCGTTACAAAACACAAACCTACTCAATTTTGATCTTTAGAATCACTTAGTAATTTTTAACAGCCAGTCAAACCTGCTGTTTAGTTTAATGCATTCAGAACGGTGGCTCACTTGGGAGTGTTTGTCGTTTGTAAGTACGTGTTTTAGTGTAGGAAGATGGAACTCACCTGCTGGGCTCTGGGGATACCTGCTGGGGCACCTGCACCCCGGGCAGAACCCCCATGACATTTTCTGGCCATGGGACAGCCGTTCACCTGTTGGCTGTTCTACGACAATTTTTTTCTATCATCAATCAGCAGATATTTATTGAGTGCGTGCTGTTTTAGATGCTGGGAGCACAGTTGCAAACAAAACATCTCCCCATGGAAGTGGGTCATCTCTTCAGCACGAACCCGACTGCTCTGCAGCTTGTGGGGTCCAGACTACGGAGTGGGTGGGGGGTCTGCCCCTGTAGCCCTGGCATGTTTCTGGGATTAGAAGAGCTGTCCCATCTCTTCCCTGCAAAAGCAGTCAGTGGCCTTGCTGTGAGCTTACAGTTCAAATGGTACCATAGGACTGGCCGGCTGGGGCCTGGCTCTCCTGTGCCATCTGGGTGGCTGCTTGCTGCATCGCTGATGGAGGAAGATCAGTCTCCCCCTCCGCATAAGGAGTCATGGGTGAGGGTGGTGTGGTGTGGTGGCTTCTGTGCCTGCAGGTGGGCAGGGAAGCCTGGGCACACGGAAGGGGAGGGCCTCGCTGCCCATTTCATTCTATAATTAGGCTACTAATGTTTATTTCATTTTGTTTATGGTTCTTTTAGCCAACTTCTTCCTTATTCAGTGACATTCATAACAAATAAGTACAAATTAAAACCACAGACCAATAGTTAAAATAACAGACGTTTATCCTCTCCCAGTGCTGGAGGCCAGAAGCCTGAGATCAAGGTCTTGGCAAGGCCAGCCTCTCTCCGAAGGCTCCAGAGGAGAATCCTTTCCCCCTCTTCCAGCTCCTGGCAGCTCCTGGCAGGCCTGGGTGTCCTTGGCTTGTGGCACATCACTCCAGTTGCCGCCTCTGTTTTCATGTGTCTGCCTTCTTCTCCGTGTGTCCTCTCCTCTGCTGTAAGGTCACCAGTCAGTGGACACAGGACCCATCCCAATCCAGCATAACCTCACCCAGCTTAACTAATCATATCTGCAAGGACCCTGTTTCCAAACAAAGTCACATTGTGAGGTTCTGGGAGGACGTGAATTTTAGAGGACACTATTCAATCCATGACAGATACCAAAGGAGAAAATTATATTATGTCCTATCATTTGGGCAACAGCCTTTATTGAGGACTGGAGGTAGATAATTATATTATGTCCTATCATTTGAGCAACAGCCTTTACTGGGGACCACTCTGAATCATAGATGTGCTCAGGATACTTAATAAACCAGCCACTAATTTGGTTTGATAACCAAAAGTTGTTGATAACCCATAGTTATTGTTGATAATAAGCAACTGACAGAGTATCCTCTTGACCACGTGGTGTTTTGACTTCAGTCGTTCTTGGCCCACAGTGACACAGGAAGGGGCTGGCTGGTCCCAGTAGAGAATTATTGCATCTACAGGTGCTTACTTAGCAGCTGCAAGGAACCTATCACTTTACCGGGTGGGAGGGTGGTGCAAAAGAAAGGTCCCCAATGGCGTATCCTCAGGAAACTTGCATATTGTGATTCCAGGGCACAAGCTGAAGCGAACTGCGGTCAGTAGGTCGGTGTGCCGTTGTCATTCGGAATGCATTTCCACGGCGTTTGGCAGCGCATTAGCAAACTATTTCTTTTATTTGATGTGGGCATGTTGATCTGGACATCATCTTCACACAAAATGGTAGCTGATGCCTGCTACGTTCATCGTAGGCGTCATATAGCTAAGAAGCTTTTCTGCGTAGGGTCCAGCTTTTGTAGAATATGTATCAGGAGAGCCGTCGTTATTAGATTTGGTGATGATGGAGATGTAGGCAGTTTAGCAGTGAGCAGTGGTGACTTAAACTGGGAAGGGGTTGGGTGAAGGGTACTAGCTGATTGTTGCTTGGATTTTATGGCCATAATGCATGGCATTTCCATAGCTTATGCTTATTAGTTTGAAGCAGATCTGTTCCTGTTATCTGTGGGTCCTAAGTCTTGAAATTCTTTGCTTGCCAGTTCTGTCTTCCTCCACCCCAAGAGGGGCCTCCTAGTGAGCACGTGTCGCTCTATCCTGCATGCTGCTCTGCTGTCCCTGAGGTACACACATGGGGGTGCTGTGGTCCTGTAGGAGAACGGGCCCGGGGGACGGGGCCTGTGAGGTCTGGAGGCAGATCAGGGAGGTCCTGGGGGCAGATACCTGGAGCATAGACTGGGATGCAGCTGGGACATGACTGGGACCTTTCCATGGGGTTCTGAGGCCAGTCAGAGACAAGAGAAGTACTGTAGACTTACCTGGGCTGGACCATGTAACTCTTCCTGGACTTTTATATCACCCCTGGGTAAGGTTGTCATTCACACCGTGAAGTGGCATCGCTCCGATGGCTTCCAGTTCATTCTTCCAACAGCCATTTTTGAGTGTGTTGTATCTGAGGCATTCTACTGGACATTTTGAGAAAAGCAACAATGAGCAGGAAGGATCTTGCCCTCAGCGAGCTTGCAGGTCTTGTTGGGGAGAAAGGCATCCGTGTATACATTTCTTCATGAAGTGGAAAGTGACAGATGTACGGGAGCTTCCGATCACTTGTTACGGGAGTCAGAACCCAGAAAGATGCCTCTTGTCTGGGTGGTCTGAGGGGTGGGGAAGGTGAGATCAGGGACTTTGTGGAGCAGCTTGTGTGTGGTTGGAAGGGTGAATACATGTGGATTTGTCGTTGTAAGCAGCAGTAGGAAAAGCATCCCCTCCCCGTGGCATTTGTTAGTGGATTCAGCAGGACAAGCTGAGGAATGTTCAGATTCAGGAGAATGACAGCCACCATGTATTTTCACCTGTAACATAAATCTTTTGACTTAGCAACCCTAAATTAGCCGGAGAGTCCAAAATTTTTTTATGTATTATGTGTGCATAGTCCTCCTTTGAGTTTAACTTGGGTAGTTTTGCCTTTCCTCAACATTATTAATAGGGTCTTGGTACAGAATTTTCAGTTATAACACAACATGTATGTCCTGAAGGAACAGGGCTTATGGAAAAAATAGACTGGGGCCAGACCGCTCAAACTCCATGCAGCTTGGAAACAGTATAAAAAAATCATTAAAAATACATGATACATTTCTAATACATAAAGCAGTATTATGGTAACCGTGGGGCTTTATATTAGGAACAAGCTTGTTGGAAGGGGCTGAGGTTGCTGGACCAGCTGGATCAGAGCAGGAAAGAACAAGTGGAAGCAGGTGAAAGGCAGCGTGGAGCTGCACTGCGTGGGGCCAGGCGTCGTGCTTGGAGACCCGGGTTCCCTGCACCCCAGAAAATTCCGAGGCTGGTGACGTTTGCTGTCGGTGGCCCTTCCACGGTTATGCCCATTTTAACTCTTCCTGGACTTTTATATCACCCCTGGGTAAGGTTGTCATTCACACGGTAAAGTGGCGTCACTCCGATGGCTTCCAGTTCATTCTTCTAACAGCCATTTTTGAGTGTCTGTCATATCCAAGGCATTCTACTGGATATTTTGAGAAATGCAGTAATTTCTTAAATGCAGTAATGTCTCATGATATGGTGCATTCCTATTCTGGAAAAACCACGTGTGAACCCAAGGGCTGTTACCTAGACTGATATGGCAGTGGCCCTCTCTTGGCCGGTGGACGAGGCACTGGTCTGGTTACAGAGCCCACCTTCTGGCAGGTGGGCCAGGCCGGCTTTCTCCTGTGTGGTTGGGCTGGCATCCTGGGATTGTGAGCCTTTCTTTGTGGTCCTTGCTCTGCCAATCTTGAGTCAGTCCATGCTTTTTCCTGGCAAAATGTGCTTTGGGTGTTCTGCGCTCTGAAGGCTGAGTGCAGTGTTGGGCTTCAGTCCCTGGGTTTCTTGGGGATGAGGTTCCCTATGAGTCTCCCTGTTATGACTTGGAGACAGTGGATCATAGTTACAAAAGGAGGTCTTGGTTTAGAGAGAGCTGCTCAAGGTGGCTGTAAAACAACAACTATTTCACCGAATTCCTTCCAAAGATTTATAATCCAGCCCTAAATATGTGAAAGTTTCTCTCCTCTCTCTCTCTCCACCTTCCCCTGTCTCTGTCATGTCTGTCTCTGTCTCTCCCTCCCTCTCTCTGCCCACATGCCCCTGTCTCTTTCTCTGCTAACGCTGAAGGAGAGAACTCTTTTAAAAGTTAATGAACGAGTTGCAGTGGAACCCTATGAGATTTTCCTTCCATTAAATGCCTGCTGCAGACTGTTAATGGATGTTTTAACTAGGCATTGTTATCAAAAGGACTGTTGCACAAATTAAAACCAGGCCCACAGTCTGTGAAGAGAAACTGGATTTACTTTTTGCCTTCAGGTATAAAAGAAAAATACAGGGACGAGGTGAAGTCTGCATCGGTATTTTTAGAAGTTGGATGCGGGAAAATAACCAATGCCACCTGAAGCTCTGGAAACAGGAGCTTGCATGTCGCTGGCAGATCTCTTTTTAAAGTGAAGGCATTTACAGGAACCCCTGGATTTTTAAGTGTATGTCAGTGTTAATTTTTAACTATTTAGTTGGTATTTAAAATATCTTCTTAGTTTGTATGATGCTGCTGTGCACGTTCCAGTTTTAAACAGGAAGCTCTATTAAAAGGAAAAGGTCAGGCTTTCGGGGGCCTGCCGCACCGGACGGGGGTTGTCTCCTTGCGGTCACTGCACAAATAGAGAATTCTTCAAACTGCCAGATTTTTGGTTTCCCATTTTGTTCCGATTGATTTTATTTTAGCAGATTGTCCCCTTTGTCCCTAAATTTGCGTCGTCAAATGACAGATTTTGTGTTTCACATCCAGGAGGTTCTCGTCTTATCCAGGCAGGTTCTGGAGACGAGTTCTTCTCTTTCTCCATCCACGGCTTTATGATCGCTGTCACTTAATTTCTATCGCAAATTATTCATAATCATGGTGCTTAACAAATGAAGCCAAGTTCTCAATGGATGCCTACTGTATGTACCATAACAGAAAAAAGTGGTGTTTTTACTAAGTGTCGTTCTGATTAGTCTTGGTGTTGAATCTTGGTTAGCACTTGGCTCTGACTTCCACAAATGCAATGCCCTGAATGAATAACTGCCAGGGAAAGGTCTTCCCTCTTCCCCAGTACACATGGCCTCGCCGCCCTTGCAGGCACATTACCAGCACCGAAGCGGCCTTACCTTCCCAGCGTGGATTCAACCAAGACTGGCACTTCACATCCCGCTTCTCGAAAGCCGACATTTTGAAAAGAAAGTCAGACACAGAGCATTTGTTAGTTGGGCATTTTCTATGAAAGACTGGTTCCAGTTCTTTGGGAGGAAATTGGCTACATGCATGCACTATTCAGGTCTTGTTTTAGTGCTAAAATGTAGCTAAAGCGTGTGGCAAAGGGAGAAAGTTCTGTGAGCTTCATCGTGGGGAGTGTCCCTCCTCATCTCAGGGAAGTGGGGGTCATGTGGGGGCCCTGGCTGTGTTCAACCCCTAATGGGGTGGTGTTGGTTTCTGGGGTCTCTCTCTCTCTCTCTCTGTGTGTGTGTGTGTGTGTGTGTGTATGTGTGTGTGTGAGAGAGAGAGAGAGAGAGAGAGAGAGAGAGAGAGAGAAGGCATATCCCTGTATCAGGTCCATCAAATGCACCCAATGCAGAAGTCTTGATCCCTTGATTGCTGCAAGCTCAGAGCACACAGTGATAACTGAAATCTCTGAGAGTAGATTTAATTTTATGAGCTGTATTATCCAGAATACTAAGCTGTGTAGATCATGCTCGAGTCATGGGGTTTAAAGGGGTGAAGCTCTCTGTGTGGGGGAAGAAAGCCTGTGGCCTTTTTTTCTTTTTAGGCACAAAGCTAGTTTAATTGAAAGAATAATTTGATTTGCTGCTGCTACAGCAGAAGAGCTTGAGATGTGGCACATTTTCTCTCCTTTCACCCAAACTCAAGAATTTAATGCTAGCAGGTGAACTTCTGAAGGCTGCTATCAAGTATACAGAGACAATAACTGTCTTAAAAGCGGAATTTTGTCAATATTTTTTGCTGTGGGCCAAAGAACATTCACAATAATGGAGCACTAAAGGCCTGCTTGAGAGTGTTGCAGAGGGAGAGGCAGTGGAGGATTTATTCTGAGTTTGAGCCTGCAGTGTTTTGGTGGTATATATGGCTTCTGAATAATCTTTTTGCTCTAGCAAATGGAGGCACCCACATATAATTTTCTGCTCAGGAAGAGCATTCGGCAGACATTTCTACCCAGGGTTGCTGAATGGGAAGCGCCTGAGCCTTAGTTTTTTTTCAGTCACCGCATCAGCCCACCACCAACTGAATACCTTTACCAAACGCCAGGATTTTCTGACAGATAAAATGGGAGGTGGAATGGCCAGGCTCAGGCCATGTGGTCAGGCTGACGTGGTGGGGCTGCTGTGGGGGAGGTACCCCAGAGGGCCACTGCTCCTGCCGGGGGCTGTGCCTCTTTGCACAAGGAGTGGAGTCACTTTGCCCTTGGTTTTAAACATGCCATTTCACCATGCTTTTGTAGAAAGTTGGTTAAACAGCAAATTGCACAACCCACAAAATGTAATGGTCTTTATGACTGAAAACAGATGCTAGATTCAGTTGCGTGAATTGCCTTGCCCCTTAAGTTATCTTACTTTCCAAAGAATGATTCCCTGAAATTCCATTTTGGAAAGCATTGCTTCCCTCATTCTGCTTATGAGAACTGGTGCCTACATTTTAATGCTGTTTCAGTAAAGCGGTTTTTGGATCTAGAGAGAGGTGAAGCCATTTTCGTAATTTTTCCAGTGTTCTCCGTATTTGGAATAATTAGAAGGGGGAGACGGAGGAGCAGCCACGCACACACATATGTGAGCACACACACTCACCCACAGCAGAGAAGCACAGCTTTGTCCTTCTCTTGAAGTGTGAAAAATATCAGCGATCTTATCATTAAAGGTACTTGTTGCTGTATTTATTTGAAATGTTCAGACTTTACTATTTTTTTTTACTTCCTGTGCATTTTAGTGGAAAAGGGTAGTAGCAAAAGATTTTATTTATTCAGAGCCACAGTGCAGGCAAAGTGAAAGTAAACCCTAGGCTTCCGGTGCATTCAGAAACCGCAGTAAGAAAGCAGTGTTTCCTCAATATGAAGATACGAGCAATAGCCAAATACTTGTTTTGAGGACGTTGGGAACGATAGAAGCCATGTAGAACTATTGTTTGAGACTGTATATGAAAAGTATATGTGAGCTCACGAAAATGTTTCTCACACTGGAAACCATGTATCCGTCAGACAAGGTTTTCCTCCTGTTTATAGATGGCGATACTGATGTAGCTCTCATAATATCAGTGGCCTCAATAATTCCACTGATTTGTGTAAGGTTCCACTTCAAGTGTAAGGTTCTTATTTGGGTGCAACTTCATACTTCTGTTTTACTGAAGACTTTTTCCCTTCGGAAATCCCATGTGATGAAGCTGCCTGTGGAATGTGGTAGATGTGTGCCCATCCTCAGGTTCGTCTGGAAAGTGGTAGATGGTGGCCCACACGTGTCTTTCATGCTCACCTTTGTGCGTAGTTCAGCCATCACCTTGCGATTGTATCAATCCTCTCTTATCATTATACATCATCCAAGGGTTATTTATTGAAGATAGATTGAGTAACGCTGAACTCACAAATATGGGACTGAAAATGTCAACACATTTTTGTAAATACAGTTGACAGTTAATGGAGGGTGGAAGTGAAAGAAAATAGAAAACCAGAAATTTCTAAAAGAAAATGTTTTCCTCTGCTTTGGAATCCATTTCATACGTTTATGGGACGCGAACGTTTCAGTTAACTATGACATATAGATATACGTTTACTCGCCTAGTTATACTTCCTGTTAACAGTACCGCACCCGTTTGTCTGTGCGCCCAGCTTTTCGAGTGTGATGGTTTAACTGCCCTCTGCGGTGTCTGCACGCTCTGCTGAGTCTTGCGTGAGGGAGCAAGGAATTTCTTTATGAAAGGTTTAAAGTAGCTGCAGAGGCAAGGATTCAGAAGCCGGTGTGCTGTGAAGCCACAGGGTCACCCACTGGCAGCAGTGCCAGGCAGACCTCTCGGCCTGGGAGGAGGCCCAGGTGCCTGCTCCCTCACACGGAGCCAGAGCTGGGCTTCCTGGGGTGGAGAGTCCTGGGTGGGAGCTCCAGGTCTGGGCCACTGTGGTCCCTGGGCTTCTGGGGGGAAAGCTGGATCCCGTGCGGCCTCCCGCCTACCCAGGGCTCCCGGCTCCAGGCCCTGGCTGTGCTGTCTCTGTCCCTTGTCCCTGTGGCCACCCGGGTCCCACCTGCTACCTGGGCTGGCCGCTCAGACAAGCATCCTTCCCAGTGGTCTTCCTGCAGTTGCTCCTGAGGAGCCACTGGAGCCGCGAGGGGCGAGAACCCTAAGCGCCTTGCCAGCCCCTGCGGCATCTCGGGGAGAGGGTCACCCCTGCAGCTCCGCGTCCGTCTCACACCTGCGGCGGGTGGGGGCAGCTGGCCTTCTCTCTGCCTTACCCCTGCAGTAGGTGGTGAGGGGCAGGCGTGGGGGGAACACATGACTTCCTCATCTAACTCCTATAGTAGATGTGGTGGGGAGGGTAGGTAACTTCCTTGTCCCACCCCTGAAGTAGGTAGGGACTGGTGACCTCTCCATCTCACCCCTATAGTAGGTGGGGGATGCAGGACCTCCTCCTCGCCTCACCCCTGCAGTTGGGGGTGGGGGGCACATGACCCCCATCTCACCCCTGCAGTAGGTGGGGGGCATATGACCTCCTCCCCATGTCAACTCTGGGGTGTATGACCTCCGTGCCTCACTCCTGCAGTAGGTGGGGGGATGTGTCATCCTCTTCTTCACCTCACCCCTGCAGTTGGTGGGGGGTACATGACCTCCCCATCTCACTCCTTCAGTAGGTGGGGGAAAGACTTCCTCTTCCCTGCTTCAGCCCTGTAGTAGTTGGGGGGGGGTGACTTCCTCCTCCTTGCCTCACCTCTGCAGTAGGTTGGGGGTGCATGACCTCCCCATCTCATCCCTACAGTAGGTGGGAGGGAGTGGGGGGGTGACCTGGCCAGCCCTGCCAGGCTCCTCCCGGTCCTCAGCCGCAAGGGTGCCCTCCTCGCCTCCGCGCCCATGCCCTCACTCCACCTGCCCAGCCCCGGCATGGACTTCTCCCTGCAGAGTCCCCAGTCTTTTCTAGAAGCCTTAGCTCCCCCGTGGGCTCTCCCTTTCGCCCCACTCTGTGCCTAGCATGTGGCCTGTCCTCGCTGCAGCGAGAGGCCACAGTGGGCACGAGCCCTTCTGCCCTCCTGCGTGGGTGTGGAGGGGGCGGCCCGGGCCTGAGGTGCGTGGAACGTGGTGGGCCAGCAGGCAGCGCAGGGCGGGCTCAGCCGCTGCCCCCGGTGGCCTCTGCACGAGCACCCACTTCCTGGAAGCTGAGCCGGGAACGGCCTTGGCCCCTGGGAAGGCAGGGCTGGTGAGGTGCTAGTCCAGAGCTCGTGGGCCTCAGCCTCCTGGCTGGGTTGGGATGAAGGAAGGCCACAGGTCACCTGGAGCAGGACCCGGTCAGCAGTGGCCTGGCACCCTGGCACTGACGAGGGTGCGGGATAGATTCCTTCAGCGCCTTTGGGAGGGCGGAGGCCTGGCCGAGATTCTGTAGCCCATGAAGGGTGGTCTGAGGACACCCCACGCCTGTGCCAGTGCCTGTCCCTCAAGATGCACCAGCCCTGGGGATGTGTGCAGGGGACATGCCTCTTTGCATGTTAATCCTTGCACACGAGCTATTTAGACCACACTATGCTATTTTTGTAGAATCTTTAAAAAAATTACTTTGCTTTTATCAGTGTTCTTTTCTGTTTCTTTTTACTGGTAAAGTCAATTACTGAAGAAAAATAATTTCGAACTAGAAATTATCTTTTAGTTTGAAATAAAATTATGGGCAAGGAACTTCTAAATTATCTAATATTTTTTCCTCTTTGCATAAATGTTCATATTATACGGAAAATTGGAGAAAAAATACAGAAAAACAAACCAAACAGGCATTATTCAAGATCATTGTACCCCAGTGTAGCTTGTTGTGAACATTCTTATCTGAATTCGCTCAGGGTTTTGTTTTTCTCTATAGATAGTCTTGAAACAAAGGTGGGGTGATGGTGGTGTTTATTGGCTTGCTTTTTCACTCACTAAATGGTGAACAGCTTTTTACACAATTCTTTATACGTTTTCACTGTTCTTTCTTTAGGGTTTTTTTTTTTTCTGGACGTTGCTTTGTCAAGCTTTGGCACCTACTGCAAACCTGTCTTCAACATGTATCCATCTATCTTTCCGTTTCTAGTACATGGGAACGATCATGCTCCTGGGCTGTGGCCAGCGGGGGTATTTTTTAATTTGATGATCTTTGCCAATGTGGTCACTGGGAAGTAGTGTTGTTTCAGCTTGCATTTCTGGGATTACAGGTGTGGGGGAACAATTTTTCCGCATATTTTATGGGACAAATGTGTTTTTCCCTTTTGAATTATTTTTGATCATGTTACTTGCTCCTTTCGGGTTGCATTGTTCAGTCATCTTCCTCATTTGGAAAAGCGGTAACAAAGGTGTTAACTCGTCGCTTTAGTATCTCTGTAGTTGCAGATGATTCCCTTTGGTTTGACATGAAATAAAAATAGTTTGTGGTGTTTTTCCCACCTTCTGTTGTCTTTTAAGATTATGCAAGTGATACAGGCTTATTTTAGAAAAACTTGAACAAAGAAAGAAATGTAAAAATTAATGAAACTGATTTCAAATCTCACCATCCAGAAATCACCAAAATTGATATTTGGATGTATATTCTTCTGGACCACTTCCTGTACAGGTCTATTAATGTCTGTCTCTCTCTATTTTCAGTGCTTGTAGAGTATCCCGTTTTGTTGTTATGCACAAATTACTGGGGAAATCAACCATTGTTGGAAGTGTGGTTTTCTCCCAATTCCACAGCTGTAAGCCACTGTAATTAATAGCCTTGCATATATATCTTGGGCATAGTCTCATCATTTCCTTGATAAATCCCACAAGTAGAATGACCAGGTCAAAGGTTTTGGATGTTTTAAATTATTTTGGTGCATGTACTGCCAGCTGGCCTTCTGGGAAGGTCATGCACATTTTCAGTCCCACCAGTGATGTGCATTTCTCTGGGTTATGGCATTTTTTGATATATTGAGTTGTTTTATGTAGTTTAATTGGTCCTTTCTTGCATAGTTTCTGCTTTTAAAGTGATGTTTAAAGGTACCTTCCAATTTTCAAGATTATATAAATATTCAGTTTTATTTGCATGAGTTGTTTTATATATTTTTTCCCAATTTTTAAATCTTATTTTATTGCATTTTAGGTGTTGGGGTACATGTGAAGAACATGCAAGATAGTTGCATAGGTACACACGTGGCAGTGTGATTTGCTGCCTTCCTCTCCTTCACCTATATCTGGCATTTCTCTCCCCAACTCCCCACCCCCTGCTGTCCACAAGGAGTTGTTTTATATTTAAGTATTTGATATATCTCAAATTAATTTTCGTATATGGTGTGAGGATGGCATCTCACTTTATTATATTTCTAAATGCCATTAATTTAAAAATCTGTCCTTCCTAATTGGAATTCTAAATGCTACTTTCATTGTACACCAAGAATATAGACATATGTGTATGTGTATGTATTTGGGATTGTCTTTTAAATTCCACTTTGATTTCAATGATCAGTCTGCCTCTGTTCCTTCCCTGTGTCCCCTTAAGTACTGTATCTATAAACTACAATTTAAAGAATACAGCTTTCCACTCACCCCTTGTGCTCACTGCTTTTCTTTTTTCAATGACTATTTTTTTCTGTTCTCCTAAACAAACTTTAGAATCATTTGTGTCATACCTTGGGGGATTCGACTGAAATGGTATTTATTTAATAAATTAATTCTGGAATACTCAGCATCTTTATAGTGGTAAATTTCCCATTCTAAAAAGAACATTTTTTCAAGTTTATTCAAATCTTATTTTACTGGCTACCATAACGTTTTGTGAGTTTTTTCAAAAGTAATCTCCTAGGTTATTTATTTATTTATAAATCTGTTATTTATCTATTTATTTATCTGTGTTAGCAGACACTGCTGTTCACCTTGGTGCGTGGTAGCTGGATTTCGGTGCTGTGCGTTAGTACTTTCTTCTCATGACTCTCTTGTGGTCTTTCTGTTTTGAGGAAATACCATAGCTCTTCAGCATTGATGCATTAATGGGGGGTTTGGGTTTTTTTTTAAAAGTCAAGTATCAGTTGGCAGTGATGCCTTAAAGCATCTTCTTTATCTATAAAGAATCAATGGTGGAACACAGCCCGGGCTGCAGCAGTATCGGAACTCCCGCTATTCAGTGGAGGTTTGGGAAGCAGAAATTTTACTTGGCTGTTGTAGAATCAGTGAGATACCGGGGTTATTTACCCTGGAAAAGGAAACCATCTTCAAGTCTGTGAAGGCTGACTGTTTAAAAAGTGAAATCTTTTCACAGTGAATTGGGAGGAAGAGGGGTGTAAATACAGTGAAATAGTGAAAGCAACTGGATGTGAAAATAAAACGTGCCCACTAGATAGAGGGCTCAGGAAGTGAGGGAAAGGAGCTGAGTGAAAAGGTGTGTTCGTAACGAAATCGTCCTGATTTCTCACAGTCTGCAGTTTTAAGGAAGGCCTTTTGCAGATAGCTTTCAGATGTTCTGCTTTGTAAAATATCCACAGTTTTTCAGGTCAGTGTTATCTCTTAGTGGTGAAAGAATCTTTAAAAACATATGAAATGTTCTGGGTTTGCATTTGCCGCTGTGCAGGCGAATTGCTGTTGCATAATCTGGAGATCTTTTAGCCCCCGGCCTGGGCCTGACGGCGTATTGACTGCAGCATTCATGTGTTTTGGGTAGTTTTTCGGGGTTGTCTTTAACCTAAGGTAAAATAATCATCCCCTTTTTTCATGCTTCTATTTGGTTTTAAAAATGAAAATTAAATCTTGGTTTGCTACTCGAATATACTGTGTTTTAGAAGTTAAAGCAAGGAATTGACAGTCATGTTTCTGCTCAGTTTTAATAAGTGTGTCTCCTGGAGCCACCATTTCTTCTCTGTCTGTTGAAAGGGAATACTACTGCTTTATGGGACTCCAGGATGCTTTAATATGATAGTACATAAATAAGGATTTGAGACATTAACAAAAACATATTTTTGAAACACCGTAAAACCTCATCTATGCAGAAAAGAATTAATTACCATCTTTATTTTTCTGGATCAGAACTAAGAAGGGGTCGAAAGACACTGAGCATGAAAAGTCTGTGTACTGAATTCGTTATTTACTCATAGACAATATCTCCAGGTTTTCAATGACTATTTAAATTTTACTGTTCTGTTCCACCCAGTTCTAATATTCATGAGTATCTTCTAGGCTACAACAAATTAAAGGTAGTAATTTGGAAGTGGGAAAAGACACACAGATAACAGGGAGAAATGATAGCAGATGACCTAATATAAGGGAGAAAAGAGGGAAAAAAACTATAGCAAAATAATAAATAATATGAAGAGCACAGCACTGTCGGCCTTTTCTTAGAAATGGAATAGTTCTTCACCCGTTTGTGATTATCACTGATGGTTCATAGGTTTTATTTCTAGTTGTTAGAGAATTTTAATTTTATTCAGTATGCTTTAAATAGTGTGGCAAAAGCATGAAGATTTTATGTAGACTTTTCCAGTGTTTAAACATTTTTATAAAATTCTGTTTAAAAGGGTAAACTTCCAATTATCCAGAAAATCTGGTCTTCAAAGAAGACTTCCCATTGGGGTTCTGAATAGTTGTGATTTTACTTCATGATATACTTTCAATCATTGATAGCATACATTCTTTATTTTGTGGAAACAGTTTTGCATATAGTCTCTCATTGGTGAAACACACCTTCTGTATCTGTTTTAATGTACGTATCCTTTGAGTTGAATTTGCTGGAAAAATTTGGTTCTGTTCCTCTGACACGCATATTTCCTTTCTTCCTCCTCTACCATCTGGGCTGCTTTCTCTAATATTGCATTTGGAAGAGGAGAACACTCAGTGTGTTTCTTCAGCATATGTGGGTCTGGTTGAATTCACGTCTGCCTGTTCACCTCTAGTTTTTCATTTTCACACCTCCATGGAGGTGGTATGCTGCTCTTCCATGCCTGGTAGTGCTGAAGGAAATGTTACTTAAATGTGTGAATTTGACCACTGGGGTACATTTAGCTCAATAGGAAACAAATATGCTAAATACAGGTAACATGCTATTTACACTTACAGGTAATAACTTATATTTTCTAACCAATCATTTTCCCCCCTAACTTAGCTGGGGATATAATACGAGCCAATTGTCACTTTAAAAAATATAACTGTTTTTGATTTTATGTATGATACAATGTCTAATAATAGTCCTAGGAAAATGCCACCTGTATTTTTTAGTATCTGTGTGATTTTTCTCGATTGTTAAAATATACACATGTAGATTGGACATAAATCAAAAAATTAAAGTCTGGTTTTAAAGATTTCTAGGAAATTACTTTCGTTGAACACAGCTGCCTGAATTGTTGGATTTCTGTAAACACAATGGAATTGTTGCAGTGATGCTGCAGTTACAGACACAACAGATAACAAATAGACCACGCTTTGCATGTGCATTTTACTTCTTGTACTCAGGAAGAGACCGAGCTAATGAAGAAAGATAACATTTGTACTTATGTCCTAGAAGAATGTCATCAGAACTATTTATTGCTCACTAAAGAAATTAAATTACTTAATGAAGGTGAATTATTAACTTAATTTATTAGGAATTTAATTTGGGAGCTATTTTCATAGGGATATTGGCCAAGGCAAGAACGATAACACTTTAATGAATAAAGACACTCAGATGACTTTAAATAGGCAACTGAAACTATTTCAGTGGAAACAGATATTTCTATGCTTTTAATAACAAATTTTTAAAAAAGATCTATTATCAATATAACTATGCAATCATAAGGAGTATGACTTCTTTAAGAGGAATTAATTTTCAACTGTAGTATTGCTTATCATTGACAGGCATTGTGTCATTACTTTATAAATTAGGTTCCATTTCTAAAATAATTGTAAAGCAGTTTTTGGTAGCAGGGGAGCTGTTCATTGTTAATTTTGAGTCATTGAAGCCTGGAAATCAGATAGATCAAAGTGTTCCAGGTCTTGTCATAGCAGATCATCTGGGTCGTAGAGGTTTCTGAACCACATGACCCATGGTAGAGGGGTGTGTGTGTGTGTGTGTGTGTGTGTGTGTGTGTGTGTGTGTCTGTGTGGTTATTCTGAAGCCTAAACTGAGTCTACTTTCCCTGGCCTTAAATAAGATATGATATCATTGCCTTTACTGGACATTTCCACCTTCTCCTATTAAAAATGCCACAAAATGGAGAGGGAAGAGATTTCTTGATATCTAGGTGTTAGTGATCACAGTGAAAGCCAGAACTGGCAACTGAAGGGCAATTCACTGGAATTTTCTATAAACGTCTTCATATAAACATCATTTTAGTGATTCATGAATTAGATAAAAGAAATGGGGAGGAAAGAATCTCATTTCTTCTTTAAATTGTTGTTTCTGTCTGAAATTTTTAGTGATTTTGGTAATTTCCATGATTACACGCAGTATGAAGTTTTTGGGTCATTCTTGAAGCAGCATGTGTTGTGCGGATACGGAAACATCTCGATGCCGTGCGTTTTACCTGTTCCACACCCAGACACAGACCACAGCTAGCGAGGCAACTTGGAGCATTTTTATGCTTGGAATTAAGATTTTTTTTTTAATCTCAGTTTTGACATTTTGGATGAAGTATTTTTACTTGTGATAGATGTTTGGGGAAATGCTGTTCTTTTTAAAATACTTAGATAACTTGATTGTATTGCCTGTTTATCAAAAAATAGTGGTGATGTGTATTTATTGCATTAGAGATGTATGTGAAACACCCTACTATATCTGCATTGCTCATGAAAGGGTCCCATACTTCTATTTGTTGAACTTTTAAAGAAGACAGCTAAAGAGCTTTATCAAATTGACCTTCAACTGGGGGATCACTAACGAGCTAACCTTCTTCATTGACAGATCACTCAAGGCCCCACAGAGCGTGTGACTTCCTTTGTTTTGCAGTAATTCATTTGAAACATTTACCAAAAACCTTAATGTCCACAGAAGATGCTAAACTTTCTTTAAGAGATGGGTCCTTTTTATTGCTGTTCTGTGCCATGCGTCTTCTCATGATGTGCCAAAACAGAAAAACAAAAAAACCCACACAGAATTCTGCCCATGTTTCAGAATCTTGGCCAGGGCGAGGCAGCGAAAGTGAGGGTTTAACCTATTAATAAGAGCAAGTGCTTGAGCTGATACAACTTTCTATGAGAAAATGTTTTTAAGAATCATCTGAGGATATTTTATAAGTTACTAATTTAAGAAATTTTTCATTTAAAAAACTTAGTCTTAAGTTGCTTTAAGAAACTTGGTGTTAGGAGACAAAAGAAAAAAAGGGCTAGTGTCTGCAGATGAATTAATGAACGACTTTGCTTTTGCCTCTGGGATCTCTCTGATTTGGTATTCCTGATGAGGAAGCATCAGGCCAGAATGTTTGTATGCTCCCTCCCTCCTCCTTGTGGATTCAAACACCACTTGTCACCTTAATCATGTTACTCGTGTTCCTGCGGTAACAGAAGCTCTACTACCCTCTAGCTCTGTGAGCTTGGTGCCTCACCTGCCTCAGTTTCTTTGTAAATGATAGAGCTGTTGTGTAAGGTAAATAATAGGATTGCCGCGTGCTTAGAACTGGGGCTGCACATGGGGCTGTGGATGTCACAGCTTCATCATCAGAGGGGGTGTCTGGACCCTTATCAGAGAGGGAAGAGAGGAATTCCTGACCTGTTGAGCAGTGCTCTGGAGGCGGCCTGGACGTGCTCCTAGGATCCATCTGCCAGATGCTGCTCCTCTGTCTGGGAGACTCTCTCTTGCCTGAGTATGACGCGGTGTCTGCAGCGTCACTGCAGTGTGTGAAGGCCAGTACAGGGACCATTCCTCTGTGCTCCTCCACCGTGACCACACAGGTTTTGTTGGGATGTGTTGATGGAGCGGACATGGTACACACTGTCAGGGTGCTGTCTGCAAGTACCCCACGCCCGAGTGATGTTTGTTTTGTACTGAAATAACGTCTCTAGTGTCTACGAGCTTGTCTCTCATGTGCACCCATATATACTTGTTTCACACTTAAAATTTCACATGTAATAACTGTTGCTTTCAGTAAGTGCACATGGGAGTGATTTGGTACAAAAGTTAGATAACTTTTGCATAATGTTACAAGTATTTGCATACTTTATAAATACAAGAAACTAAGCTTTGCAGGTCTCAAGAAAAATAAAGATTTCTTTATTTCGGCAAAAGGAAAATTTTTTTTTTCTCCTAGAGAGTTTCTGTAATAAATATATTTTCCATGATGATATAGTATATAAATGTGGGTGTCAGTGTGTCAGAAACATACTAGACTTTACTACAGGTGAGGTTGCCACCTTTTCTCTTTTATTAAAAAGATGCGACAGAATTGATTTCACGATCCAGTAATGAGTTACCAGCCCTCAGCGAGAAAAGCACCATCCTAGAGTCACCATCCAGGAGTGCCTCCTCACTGAGCTCCCAGTGAAGATCAGGGCAGGTGACTGTGCCATCCATTGACGATGGCAAAGGTGTGGTGATGCTGATGATGCCAGTGGTGATGTCAGTGCCAGCTGCCATTTATCCACGATCTTAACCTTTTATTTAAAAAAATTATAAAAATACATAAAAATAGTAATATAAAGTTACAGAATAAAGAACGTATTGACATTTCATGAGAAAAGGTCAAAGAAGGTCACTCATCTTTTGCCCTTTGTCCATTTCATTTTTTTCCTCCCCCCAAGGTAACCAATAGGAGCCGCCTGGTTCTGTCTTCCTCACCTTTCTTTGTGCTCACACAGGTCTATTAAAACATATGAATGTGTGTGGCTTTTTTTTTATTTTCTGCAAAATGAATTCACTGCTACACAGTTTTGATTTTCACACTTAAGCGTAAGTCACGATCATTGCTCCAGAGAGAGATTTCACTCACTCTGTTTCACGCTGCAGACTCTCAGGTGTGGCCAGCCCATGGGACTGGTCATTGCAGTAGCCACCCCGCTTATCCTCACTTTTGCTTTTTACGGTTTTATTCACCCACAGGCAGCCAACCATTGTCCAAAAACATTAAACAGAAAATTCCAGAAATAAATGCACAAGTGTTAAATTGTGCACCATTCTGCATAGTGTGGAGAAATCGTGCACAGTCCTACATGGTCCCTCCTGGGACACAAATCACCCCTTTGCCTGGCAATATCTACACTGCACGTGCCACTTGCCCCCATTAGTCACTTAGTAACTGTCTTGGTTATCAGATCAACGGATCACAGAAGAAGCTGGGTGAATAAAGTGTGATATTTTGAGAGAGAGAGACTCCATTCATTAACCTTGTATTACAGAACAGTTATAATTGTTCTGTTTTGTTCTAATTGTTAATCTTTTACTGTGCCAAATTTATAAGTTGAATTTTATACTGGATGTGTGTATATATAGAAGAAAAAACTGTATAATGTAGCCCCTGCAACTAATGGGAAACATTACTGTACCGTATTAGTGGATGTCCAGGCTGCGGGTCACCCCAAACAGTGCTGCTGGGTTTACCTATGGGTGCTTTTATTTCCAAGGATATAAAAGTAGGGTATCCTGGGGTCAAAGAATATGCGTACTTTTAATTGCTGAATTGCTTCTGGAAGGGAAACCTCTCTGGATAGACTACAGCAACTTTCACTTCTTGAGTGTGTGTGATGTCCCAGCTCCACGCAGCCCTTTGTACTGATGCCTTTCAAGTCTCAAGTCAGCTCTACTTCACGGCAGCTATCGGCCCATGATTCAGTGGTTCTCTTCCTACCCTTGTGAATTAGTAAGTGAATACATGAACAAATGCATGAATGAGGGCAGGCCTGGCCCTCATTCTTTCTGTGCCCCAGGCCAGCCTCTTAGCCTGCGGCTTCTCCTACTTCCCTGGCCTTTGGTCACTAACATGTGAATTCATTTCAGTAGCAAATATTTATTTTTATCTTCCTGGACAAAAGAAAAATCTTTCCTGCTTTTGCATTTTCCCCAGCATTCGCCTATAACTCTAGGATGTTGCTTGCAGTATTTTGTTGTGTATTAAAATGGGTTGAGGGTATCCTTTTTTCACATCCTACCTTTAGGTTCCGTAAAGACAAAGACCATCTTCATTTTGTATTCCCTGCAGAAGTAGTCTGGTGCCAAGCAGCAGAAGCTCAGTCAACGGTTTTGGAATATGCAGAAGAGCACCAGCAGAATCTCTGTCTGTGTCTGTGAACGAAGTCATCTTTCCCTTCTATTTTCTCATACCCCGGTACTAGGCATAAAGTTCAGGCTGTCTGTCCCGCACTAGAGAGACACAGACAGCTGCTGCCTGATCTTCATAAAGGTGTGCCGAGGGCAGAGTGGGGAGGGAAGGGGAGGAACACCGCCCCAGCCTTTTCACTGGGACTTTCCTGGATGCTCCTCAGTTTTGCCTTTGTGACTCCTTCGCTCGACATTGATGTGAAACCCGCCTCTGACTGCCCAGGCATCTGAACCAAGCTTCCAGCCATGGTGGTGGTATACCAGGGAAGCCTTACCTCCCCAGGTTTGAGGCATCCACAGGCGGCTTGGCTTCAGGTGCTCTCTTAGTTTTATACCTACTCTCTTTAAAGGTGCTCTAATGTCAAAGGAAAATGGGTGGAAATTTCTCAATCCGTGGGCCGCGTGTCCCTTTTTCCTGGCTGCAGCTCTCGGCCTGAGGGTCCTCCTCCCTGTGACCACTCTCTTCAGCCAGCCCCAGGTTCCCTCCCCAGGGCCTCCTCCCCAGGAGCTGCTTCGCCACCCAACCCCATGACCTGGGGGAGGCAAGAGTGGGAGGGCTGTGCCGGTCAGGATGCGGGGCCTCCAGGAACAGCCCCCCAGATCTCTGTGGCTGCAAGCCCCTGTGCTCGAGTTCTTGCCCATCCTGTGTCCATCTCTGGACCCTTCATGCTGTCCTTCCATGGCACCCAGGCTGACAGCACCCGCCATCAGGAACGTTGCTGCTGGAGGCTGTGGCGGGGGAGGAGTGTGGTGGGGTGTACGTGGATTCCCCCAGAAGTGAATCTATATCACTTCCTGTTGCCTTTCATTGGTCACATCTCCCAAGGAGACAGAGAAGTCTACTTCCATGATGTACTCAGAGGAGCAGGACTTGAGTGTTGGCAGACAACCCTAAGTCCTACCACCTGGCCAAGTAGGAAGATAAAGGGAGAGATGGAAAGGGTGGAGGAGTTGGGATGGTAGGTAAGAGAACTGTATCTCTTAAGAGACCTACTTGCTGTCTAATTCTGCCATAGAGATGTTCCAAAAATGCTTTGACTCATGGCAACGTCATTGTGACAAATTTATGGCCTTCCCAGGGTGATTCTTTTGAAGGACAACAGTCATTTCTTTTCAGAAAGACATTCTCTAAAGAATGTGAGGAGTCTTGTCAGCTCATAGTGCATCTTTGATACATGGCCTGACCCATGCGCCATCACCATCAGCTCAACCTTTGGTAAGACGGCCAGAGGTGAGAGAGCCTCAGTTCCTCATCACAGCCACAGAGCGAGAGGGTGGCCACTGCCTCCAGCAGGGGCTGCTGCCCAGGCTGGCACATGCACGGCCTGTGAGTTCTGTGTGGCTTTCTTCAAGGCTTCTGGTTGTATCTTCTTTACAACATAATTTCTCATTTTATAGTTACATAGTGTATTCAGTTCTTAAATGACTGATAAGAGAAAGTCGCAGTGCACTTCTGAGAGCTGCTGTCATCATTTGAATGCTGTAGGACCTTTGGCTGAAATGAAAAGACTTGCTTTTGGGTATTTGAAATCAAATGAGAGTTTTGACGTTGGGGTGCATGTTAATTTCCATATAGGATAACCTTACAAATCAACTTAAAGGGTGATGAACAAGCAAATAAGTAGCTACAGCTCGTATGGCATTTGGCCATCATTCAAGCCAAACCCTTGAGGCTTTTGGTGTTGAGAAGGAAGAGTCGGAGGACTGACCTGTATTCTCTGCAGGAGGTAGGGGTTGTGCCTGGTGTGACTTCAGAGTGCAGGGGGAAGCTGCTGGTTTCAGTGAGATGGTGGCCTGAAAAAGCTGACACTCTCAGAGCCAGTTGAGAGATGCAAAACTGGTCTCTGAGGCGTTCCTTTCGGAGGAGATTTACAGTGAAATAAGAGCTTGGTGAAGCAAAACCCCTGATTTCTCAGAAAGCATTTATTTTGCTCCAATAGCTTACCTGAAGATTGTAGTCATCTGTAGACTTAAGGAACTGTCCTCCCCTTTAGTGACACTATAAAAAACACAAAACAAACAAAAAAGCATGACAGGAATGATGAAGTAAGGTACTATGTTGTACTACATGACCTTGAGTCATATTAGAGGCAATTGTATACGCTTCCTGTATTCTTTTGTCTATTCAGCAAATATTTACCAAGTGTATGCCGAGCATTGTTACAGGTGCTACACAGCCTATGGCTCGTATAGACACAGAGAGTGTGACTTACAGGCTTACGATATAAATGTAAATTGTCAATTGGCCACTTGGCTAGGACCATCAGGTTTGTTCTTTTAAGCCTGAGAAAGTAGGATTTAGTCTCTTTAAAATGCATGTGCATTAAGCGTATATCCAGCCTCTGCAGTGGCCCTGTTATAACAAAGGCAAATGCAGTCTTTACTCTGAAATGACATCAGGGCACTTCTCTATGTCCGAGTGCCCACGCAGCCTCTGCTGGCCGTGCCTCCCTTTATGTAGTCCCTCTTCTCAGTGTCTTTCCTGTTCTTCCTCTGCCTTTTGAAATCTGTTTGGAAGCTCTGTTCTCCTCCTTATAAGCCTTTCTTACCACCCGCTCTTCCTCCTGGGAGGCTGGAGCACTGCCTCCACGGTGACCCCAGCATTTGTCATTCCTGTGCTCAGTGTATCACTTTGAGAGAGTCTACTGGCACCCTGTGGGGCCCTGCTGGGCCCACTTCTTAGCCGTCTGGGTCCTGTACATGGCATCGTGCTTCTGGCCTTCAAGGGGCTCAGAGAACATTTTCAGGTTACAGTGGGTTTTAGAGATCATCTGCCCCAGCTCTGCCATTTTCATTGATGAGGCACGGAGACTCGGGTAGATGTTGGACCCTCTTCAAGTTTTCCAGCCATGTCTGTTATATGATTAAGAGTTCAGTTTTCTGGGTAACAGTCCAGAGCTTTTTATATTAAGCCATGCTGCCTCCATAGTCAATGTGTGTGTGCATCAGGAAGCTTCATACTATTCAGTTTGCAGGTTCATTAAATATTTGATTAAATATATTACTTGTGATCATATATTTTTTTTCTTTTTTAAATAAAGGGCATGAAATCATCTGGAATATAATCTAGCAAGCTAACATTATTTCTAGGGCGAAATCAAATTCAACTTTTGTTGCTTTGACTTAGGACACCTTTCCAAGGACCATGAAGTGCTGGTTTCAATGATCTACCTGCACTTCCATTTACATCACTGCCATTTCAATAATCTTCTGTCTCCTTTGTTCTTTCTCAGTCTGTTAGAGAGATACACCCATTTGTTTTGTGTGAAATATCAGTATAAATAAGTTATCAATAATCAATATATTCTCTGATACTATGTTGTGTATTTTGAAAAATCCCTTTTCTTGCAAGTGAATATTAGCATTCTTAATTCTTAACACAATTAAATTGATTTAAGTATATACTTCTCAGTTAAGGAAGTGACTTGCTTTAGTGATGGTGCCAAGAGATAGTAACCATGTTCAGTATGTCTGTGTTTCTTATTTCATCTCGTTATTAAACCACAGAGATGGTATTTTTTGTTAGCTGTGGTGTTTGTATCAACATTTCTTACAGATACAGTAATTTCGTGTGAAGGAAAATCAGTGTGTTTCTGAGCTGATTTACATATGCATGTCAGACCTAGCTGTGCTCTTTTTATGGTATTGGGGAAAACAAAATGACCTTTTACCAAGATTTTGATACTGGAAGATTCTGTGGTTTGAATTTGGAGGGGAGGAAACTGCAGAGGGAAAGGAAAGAAGCAACTGTTGATTTATACCATGATGCTAGCAAGTCAGGCGTCTAGGATGCTTTTCAGCTATGATTGTGTCTTTGCTCAAGGGTACTGTAGTTATACCACATTCCACTGTCGGTCAGCTTCACCCGCTTCCAGGAGCTGGAGCTGATACTAACCATGGAATAGTCCAGAATATCCTTTATGTTTCTTCTCTTGCTATGTAAGTGCAGTGTTATTTTATAGACTGGAGATATTGCTTCACAGGATCACATAGTACCACTCATTTTTAAGATTAGAGTCCAAGAATCAGAAGTATATGTTAAAACTGTATTTAGCTGGCTGCCCTCTTAAAGTCCCTGTTTTTTGGTATGATTATTTTTCCAAAAAGAAATGGAAAACAAAATGTCATCCAGTAAATGCATTCGTGGATAGCACATGTCTGAAATGGATAGTTTACCCTTAACGGGGATAGTAAAATACACTACAGAAGCTTTCAGCTAGCTTCTATCAAAATAATTATTTTAGCAATTATTCCCTGCCATTCAGATAACTTCTGCATGCGGGTGGTGTTGCTATGCCTTTGTGTTCGTCAGCCTCATGCTTAGAGTTCTCCCTGGAACTATTATACTGATGGATTTTTTTCTTTTTAAGTGTAGGAGAAGGAGAAGAAAGGGAAAGGGCTATTAAAGGAATTGTAACTCTGATACATCAGTAGTTAGTAACTCATTCTGAGCGGATGGTGATGGCGCTATGAGGTGGGCTTCTTTGGTAGGGTCTCCTGAATCAGAAGCATGATACCTGGGCAACGGAAGGCCAGCCAGTGCATTCCAGGGAAGGAACTGTATAGATAACGGGGTTATAGAAGCAGGTCAGGACAAGCTCATCAGGGCGTGCATTCTTAAATGTCTTTTAAAAAGTTTGCTCTTAAACTTTAGTGTCAACTCTGTTATTTTGTGGGGATTTTTTTTGAGATTGAGGAGACGAACATTTCTAGTTATGAATTTTAGGTATCTTTTTGCTCGATTACATTTTAGGCAAAGATGTCCTATACACAGCAAAATAAATTTCTACTTTCTGTTTCTTCTCATTTCTCACAAGAGTTCAGCACAGAGCAAGTGTTATTAAAAGAGATTTTTTGGCTTAAATTGGTATGTTAAATATGCTTCTGTTTTAAAATATTTTAATTGGATAGAGCAATTTTACATGGAGAATGTGATCCCATTCGTTCAAACCTTGGACCGTGGTAGAGAAATGTTTTGGTAAGGAGCCCGCTTTGACCTCTTCATTCCCTTTTAACTCAAAAGGGAGTTTTAAAGCAAAAAAAAGTAAGAGAAATCTGTCTTTGAGTGGAATATTTCTTGCAGTTCACTGAGGTGGGGTGCCTTTGGCTCATCACGTATGTGTGCTTGAGTAAGTAGAAACACTTTAAGAAAAGTAAACTCTGTGCTTTTCTGCTGTCATATTTGATTTGGGCTGCATTCTGATGGTTGTTTGAAGCTAACATGAAATGCAATGCCTGCCTGACCCATTTTAGCAACCCATTATCATAATTTCACTGTCGTATGGCCACTGAGTTAATGTACTTACAAATGACAGAGAAAGTGTGTTACATGACCTTAGGGTTTTCAAAAATTAAATGACGTCTTAGGTCGTATTTCAAAGAATAGCTAAAGAGAATGGTTTTCTTTCCTGCATAAAGTGTCACTGTGCATAGCAACAGGAGATTGTATTTCTTTTTTATTACACAAAAATGTGAAGCTTTTAAACTCCTAGATTCCCCACATAAAATTTAATATTGGGGTAGAGAATGAAATAGCCAGTGGATAAATCTGCTTCTCCCCCATCCTGTTACTTTCTAGATGAGACCCCTTCAAATCTCAGAAATACAGAATTGCTTTGTAATTTTTCTTATCTGATGATGAATTTAATATGTCGCCCCTTACACAAAGCTTATGAATTCCCATCTAAAAGGCAATAAAGTGCTTATATTTACTGAAATGCACTTTTCTAGGACTGCTTAACAATAGACTGTTTTTGTTTTTCTTGTCGGATTTGCAAATCAGTTTTAAAAAGTGTTCTTTGGAAAGCACTGAGTCTTCTAGCCTGAGGTTGAATGAGATCTGGATGGAACTCTTTTTTTTTTGAACTGTGAGCCAATTGCAACTCTTTTCCTTTTCTTTTCTTTCCTTTTTTTTTTTTTGAGATGCAATCTCACTCTGTCATCCAGGCTAGAATGCAGTGGTATGATCTCAGCTCACTGCAACCTCCGCCTCCCAGGTTCTAGCAATTCTCCTGCCTCAGCCTCCCAAGTAACTGGGATTATAGACACATGCCACCATGCCCAGCTACTTTTTTGTATTTTTTTAGTAGAGATGGGGTTTCACTGCATTGCCGAAGCTGGTCTTGAACTCCTGAGCTCAGGCAATCCACCTGCCTTGGCTTCCCAAAGTACTAGGATTACAGGCATGAGCCACTGTGCCTTGCTGGAAACTCTTAATTAAAGCAAGTGTTACTGGCATTTTATTAATGAGGAGACCTGTGCTGCTCACCTCTTTTGGTGTCGGAAGCCTAGACCACAGAGGCCCCCATCCCCAGGCGAGTGATCGATGCCGTCCCATCGGACAAGGGGTTACTAGAAGGGTGACAGCCCATGGCCCATGATACACATGTGATGTTGCAGCCCAATGCTAGGGCCTCACCCTCTCTTCACACTTAGCTGTCGAAGTCAACTCATCTGTTCTAGAGTTCTCTTTTCAAGTAAGGAACAGATCAAACAGGAGCTTTTTGAGGAAAGCCTCCCAACTTAAATTCAGTGGTTTGATTTATAGATTGTAGGTAATACTAGGCCTCCTGTAAAAACAAGAATTCATTAGAGTTCCTTCTCATTGAGTTAATGTGCAGATAACATAGGTCCCCATATAATGAGGCAGCAGCTTCAGGGGGTGTGAGTTGCTTACAAACCTTGGCTAGAGTAATTCATGAACAGAAATCCAACTTGTATGTAGAAGTGATAGTAATTAATGCAGTCCTCAGGAAGCACAACAGAGTTCAGGAAAACAGGTCACAGTCTTATATTCTCTTGAAACACAAGGATGTCTTTTGAAAGGCAAAAAGTGGCACTAAAATTGAACAGCTTAAATTTTCTTTCACCTACCACCTGCAGACTGCAATTGATGGCGCTTGAGTCAAGAACTATAGTTGTGGTCTCCTGTAGATCACCTGCAGGAGTCGGGTGCTGAGTCCTGGCGGGGACTCCCTGGGAGTGTGTTCAGTACAATTTGTAGCCTTAGAAATGTCAGGTCCTGTTAAGCCCCTGGCAGTATTGACATAAAGAATATTATTTAAAGTTACTAAAATTTGATGGAGCTTCTAAATTTAATCTGCACTATATTATGCACCAAAATTAAATTGCAGGGGAAAAAGATGTGGTTGCAATGTGTGCTTAGAAATGACTTGTCATAATGAAATTTCTTTTACCCAAACAGGAGCATTTTAAAAATTTTCTGACATAGCCAAAAAGTTTTTATTTCTGTTATAAACTTAGTAGCTCTGAAAATTGCTTTATTTCCTTGATTTCAATGGACACAAATTACATGGCTCTTTGTTTTCTTAAAATGAATGTACACCATGATTACAGGAATATAAAATGTGTCCCCTGGGAGGAAGCCTCATTTTACATTGCAGCTCTGCCCATGATCCCGCAAAGGCTGCTCTGAAGCGGTCTTTTCCCAACTTGAAGAAATGATGCCAAGCGAAGCAGGTCGATGCTGCATCTTGGACTCATAGGACGGTCGGAGAACACACAGACCCCATCTCACCCACAGACCGTGGGGTGAAGCCGCCACGCTGTGTGTGGGCTTAATGGCAAGGGTTCCTTCAGAGGTTTAGCGTGGAGGGAGAACCAGAGATGGGATTCAAGGAGCCGGAAGGCTGCTCGTTGCCTCCAGAGTGCAAACGGTGGGACAGCGCCAGTGGGTCCTGGAGCACATCACAGGCAATAGGCTTTGAGGGTCTCTGAATTAGGGGGAGACATTAGGAGTGGAGGGGATAAACGAAAGGGAAGGAGTTCAGTTCTTTCCTGAGCTAAGTGAATGAGCATGTACTGTTAAATGATAGCCGTTTGTTACAGAAATGATGCTGGGTGTCAGAAATGCTTCTGAAAAGAGGGAGAGAGACCTTTCGTCTGCGTATTCAGTTCTGACACATGCTTGAGTGGGAGGAAGATGGTGAATGTTTTGCACAAGTGGAAATGCATAAAATCGGGCATTCTGAAACAATAGCGGCAGAGTATCCGCTGTGACATTTTACATCGTCTCCTCGACACAGGGCAGACAGCAGCACACCTCATGACTGCAACTTCTAAATGAATCTCAGGGACAAGGTCAGAATTCCCCCTCCCCTCTGAGTCAGCTTCCTTAGAAGAAGTGGGTTCGAAGGGGGTTATTAGCACTATAAATCGCCCTTCCTGTCAGTCAAATGCTAAGAAACGCAGGACATGATACTGGGCATTTTGGTGACAGAATATAAATCACCGAAGATTAAATTATTAGATAATTTGGAAACTTAACAGTTTTCATTTTGCACTTCCAATTGTTTTGCTGACTTGCACTTTTCTTGGCTGTCCAGGATTTTATTAACCCTCTTTAAGACATCTGTCACCCCTTCCTCTTCATTTTCCAATGGGCAAATTTTCCCAGGAAGGAGACTCGCAGTACCGATGCCTGCAGTTGCTGCTCCAAAAAGATTGCTGTATTTTCATTGACATGCAGTGCATTACCATAATTGGCTTTTCTACATGATAGCAGGGAGGAAATAATAATGTCATTTTATTTACAGCCAGAGTGTCGCTTTATGAGACTTCTCCAAGTTTCTGCCATGCTGTGTAGGTCAAATGACATCTTTTGATCAGTCCTGTCCAAAGACATCAAAGCTGAGTGGCATGTAATGGAGACCTAGTGACAAACCAAATCTAGAAAAGAAATAAGACTGCCAGTTTCCCATTAAACTGCCTGCTAAACAGCGCAGCTTCCCTGTGTCGGCTAGAAACCACTCTGACCACCTAAATCAGGGGAATGAAAGGAGGCTGAATTGGACATTAGTACAGCAAATGACTGCCGTGATTGCCACGACTCCCCTCCTCCCCTCCCCAAAAAATCAGTGAGCAAACCATGCGAGTTACAGTGAGACTGCTCTGTGCCCATTCATTTCCCTCCTGCCACTCGCTGGTTTTCTGATCTGGTTTATTTAGGTTTGACATCAGCCAAATGGTGTAGCGGGATGCCTCTGACAGATATTCTTACTGATTTAACGGGAGGCACGACTCAGGCAAGATGGATCTTCTGAGACAGGATTTCAGAGTGGCTGTTTTTCCCTTTTCCACCCCATTTTCTTCCCTTTATGATTCCAGTTGATGTGTTGTTCCTATTCACATCAAATCATTAGGGCCTTCAGAACTTGGGAAGAACTGTGTTTGATTGACGACGGTGAGGCTTCTTGTTGACTGCCACATGGGCTAGGTGGCCAGCATACAGGAAATACGATTTTCCTCAAGTCTCTTTAAACAAGTGTTTTATACTAGAGCTTGATAAAAGAAGTACTTCTGCTCTAATACAGCAGAGTTCACCTTCCCAGGTGACTGGGCCACATGGAAATTTACATGGAAAAAAGCCACAGCCTCCATGCGATTATCTGCCTCAATTTGCTTTGGATTACATGCAGCGTTGCTGGTTCTTTAATTCATTATCCATCCTGTAGTTATGGAATGTTTACCTTGTTCCAGCCACCGTGCTAGCTGCCAGGATCCAAGGTCCACTAAGATGCTGTTCTGTGCTCAAGAACACCTGGCCCAGCAGGAGGACAGATCTCTAGACCTGGGGTCACCTCCCCTGTGCTGTGATTAAGTGGCCGCAGGGTGTGGGGGGTGTTGGGGGAGGGCCCTGAAGGCTGGCAGGTGGCGATGCTGGAGAATGTTTGTTGGGGGGCAGCTGTCGGGTGGAGCAGAGCTGACTCCATGGAGGGAGCCTGGCTGGCGTGGTTGGAAACAGACGCTTTTTGGTCCCCCCATTTTTGTGTTGTGGTAAAATGTACAAAATTGATATGATACATAAAATTATCAGATTAACCATGATTAAATGTACAGTCGAGTGGCATTAACTACATTTGCATTGTTGTATGCACTTCCACAACTTTTTCATCTTCTCAGACTAAGCTGAAACGCTGGACCCATTAAACAGTACCCCTCGTTCCCAGTTCCCCCGGCTCCCAGCAGCCACCATGGCCTTCTGTCTCTGTGATGGAGCCTGGGTCGACGTGGCTGGAAACAGATTCCGACAGGGCTTTGCAGCCATCCCCTAAATGGCAGTCCGGAAAATGCTGTCCTCTGTAGCCTGTCATGGCGGATACTTGTGACCAGAACTTTTAGGGAGAACTGCCCACGACCAGTTTTGTTGACCTTCATGTAAACAAGGACGTGATTTTACAAACAGTCTGTTCTGAGGTTGGAATCAGTTCTCAATTCATGCCACTTACAGTTGCTGGTGGAGATGGCCCATTGGGGCGATATGGTTGCATATCAGGAACCTGGCTCTGGGGTGGACCATCTTGGGAAAGCCCTTGCTCTGGGTCTTACCAATGGTGTGGCCTGGGGCACCTCACTTAACCGCTGTGCCTCAGTTTCCTCATACGGGAACAGAGAGTGAAATAGGATCTCCCTTGCAGTGTTGGTGAGAAGCTAACACAGTTAATACATGTAGAGTACTTACAGTGGTGCCTGGTCCAGAGGAAGAGTTCAGTGCATATTAACCTGTTATTATTGTGACATTTTATTGCAGAGCGTAATGCTGGTTGAGCACATATTCTGTGGGTATGAAATGTTTATCCAAGAACAAATAATTTTTTTCTCAAATATAGTCCTCCCAAATAAATTACAAGTGTGCTGGGAAAATACCCTTCTCTATCCAGATGGATCATTATCCAAGAATATATTTTCTTCCTATTTGAGATTAGATTTCAGTATTGATACTGAAAAAAATTGCTTCTTATGATCATAGAGAATATATTCGCATGTGTATACTTTTTCTTTCCGGCTACTGTCGTGAGTATTTAGGAATTGTTGGCATCAAGCATCCCTTTTCCTGCTGCGACTTGACTTGAAGAACTTCCACTTTTTAACCCACTCCCATGGTGTAGTTTAGGTTTTTTAGTGTGTGTCTTCTTTTCTGCTGAATCTTTTCTTTGCCCCTCTTTTTGCATTAAGTGAAGCATGCTCAACATTGTTCTCCAAGCATTTTCATGGGCAGAACCACAGGAGGCGGAAGGGAAAGAGAACCATGGCAGTGAAGTTAGAAGTTGCAAGTTGAGGATCTGTGCTTGCTTCAGCTGGCCTCGGTAAGAAAGACTTTCCTGCAGCAGCACATGGAGTAGAATTTGTTTTGTTGCTTATGTTCCGTGAACACATCATTTATTTTAGAAATTGTGTTGCTGAAACCTTGAGCATTCTCCAGGAATCCCACGTACATTCAGCGTCTAGAGACGTGCTTGAGGGCTGGACTCAGGGGCTTCACAGGCAGCCATTCAGAGGAAATCGGAGAAACCCTTAGACCAGGTTTTGCTAAACTTTTTAAAATGCAGGTAATGACTAGTGTAAGGGCCCCACGTATCCCCTTGTTACGTGGGCATCCAGCCTCTCCTTTGGATATATCAGGGAAGAATGCTTGAGGCTTGAACCCAGACTGGGACTGAAGCACCTTCTTCCACCTTTTTAGCCAGGAAACTTTCTGTCTCGCTTCACTCCAGGATGCCAATGAAGAGTGAAATCCACTCACCTACTGAATTCACTTCTCTAGGTGCCCCAGGCACCCTGGGCCTGCATCTTCCTGAGCCCCATCCCCAGTGTGCTCAATAATGCAGCAGGATTTTACTCCACCAAAGTGTCACCTGTCTAGGTGAGCTGTGCCCGTGCCTATCTGAAGTGACAGCCGTCTTTGAGTCCCTGCGTCTCTAACTGACTTCTCTTTTGTCATTCGTGTTGGGAAGGTAGCATTTTCGACAAGGTTTTTTCCTCCTCCCCATCTTCTTTCTTCTTGCCCCTCCCCCCTTCCAGCTTCCTGGTCCCCTCCCCACCCCCTTAACGCACCTGATCAAAACATTATCACTGACAAAGGTTTCTCCCTCCAAATTAAATGAGTCCAACTAGCCTGGGAATTTCCACGAAGAAAGAAAGTGAAATGCTGATGTGCGAAGTTAATGAATCTGGTAACGGAGAGAACATTATTGAGCCTGGATAATGTGATCTAGCCGCCTTCCTTCTCCTCTCGCTTCCTGTAAAGAATGTATGGAAGTCAGTTATGTGGCGTGATTCTAACATCTGTCCTACTCCATAATGGTAATTTGTATAAGTAATGGAAACAGGTTAAATACTTCCATTCCAATGTTGCCAGCAGGGATGAAAATGAACATTTCAATGAAATCATCTCGACAGAGCAGAGAGGGGAGGGGGCATAGACTGATTCATCTCCACTCCCTTTGGTGATGGGAGCCCTAATGAGAATGCTCGGATGTGTAGTTTATCAGATAGGAGAGGAAGAGCACGCAGGTCTCAGAGATGAGAATCCTGCAGAACTGCGCCGGCACGCAAGGCGCCTGGGTCTCTCTTGCAGACCTTTGCTAATAATGTGCTCTTTTCATTCTGAGGGAGGACGAGAGGGAAAGAGGGGAGGAGGGGCCAAGGATCTGTGTGCTCCCCTCTAATGGGCTCCCCTGCCAGGCTTATCTTCAGCTGGGCAAAACCGCAGGGTGATTCTGCTAGATTTCTTAGGACTCTGCTAAAACTTAAAGGGAGGAGGGAGAACTGGCATTTTCTTCATTTCTGTGTAATTAGAAATAATCCTCTTTCAGAGTGGCCTTCTCTTTGCCTAGAGAGTCACTTCTTTAAGTTGTTAATGTGAAGAAGAGCCATTTCACTTGGCTTGCTAGTGCTATTTTAAAAGAATTTAAATTGGAACTCAATTCCTTGTCACCTATCCCTATGCAGATGCTCTCCTTCTAGAGAGAATATCAGGTCATCGAGCAAGGGGAGTACGTGTCCCATAGCATCTTTGTCCATCCCAGTATGTTAATGTGGTTTTCAACATACTTTCATTCTAAAATGCTGCATTTGTGTGTTGCATTTTCCAGTATCCCTACCTTTCTGTGACGTAGACTGTTATTTAATATCCAGAGGAGTTAGAAATGGAAACATCTAGTCAGCTGGCCTGTTATATTAAATGAATATCCCAGGGATTCCGGACATCCAACTTCGGGAGCACTGCAAAAGCCGAGCGCCTTTTATGAAAAGGACACTCCTCTGCTTTTCACCAGGATGTTTTGCCACCAAGGAGGCAGAGATGGGGTGCGCGGATGTTCCATAGTGTGCGTAGGTATTTGGGGTGTCTGCTAGATTTTTCAGGATAGATTTGAAGCTGACTTTTAGAAGGCAGAGCATGTTTGGGGAAGCCATTCTTCTATTGTTGCTTCAGCTCTTTAGCAAAGCACCCACACTTGTTCACCTGTCCACGGAGCAGCGGTGTCAGTGAGCCAGCGTTCTGGGAGTGTTCACCTCTTACAGAATGTAAAACAGGATGGCTGAGAAAACACCTTTACTCTGTGCATAATTGGTGTACAGATTAAGATGCAAGTTCAGGGAGAATACAAACCTAACTGCTCAGAACCAGTGTCATTAAGACTCAGGGGAATTTGGAACTTTACTACATTTGGCCGTTAAAAACAAATAACAGCTGTCACTTCTCACTCACCCTCAACAATGAGTGCTGACTAGAGCGAGTCTTGTTTCCTTTTAAGAAACAAAGATGTTTTAAACAATGTTGGGCTATGACTTGAGAAATATAGCTTTTATCTAATTTGCTAAAGATACGGTGTTTGTGCCTCATGTAATTACCCCTAGTTCCGCTCCCCTCATTTCCATTAGAGATGAGAATGCTTTTCAGACTGTGTGTGTATTTACACTGTAAAGCGTCAGGTCACACATTGCTGGTGTCACATGAGGCTCTAACAGGGACTGTATACATTGCCTCATGTCCACTCGCATTAGAGCACACAGAATTTCATGTTGCTCAGGATGACAGCATATCTTCAGGGACACATTGGCATCCAGAAGGCATATTTTATGACAAAAAATATTAACAAGATTTAATTAAAACATGACGTCCAACCATAAGATCCGGTTGTCCGATTTCCATTTTGGGAGTGGTAGGGGCCATGTAATTTTAAATTTTTTATTCACACCCATGCATACCCACACTCACACCTATGTGCACCCACACATGCGTGTGCGTGTCGCTGGTGGCGCCTCCTCCCATGCTGCTGGTGCCTGCTGGTTCAGACGGTTCCCTGCCGTCTGTAGGGTGCCTGCCTGTCCTCTGACGGCAGGACACGCTGTACACGCTCACACTGTCACATTCTGCACCATCGTGCTAGGCTCAGGAAGGGTGGGGGAGTGATGGCAAAGCTGTTTTGACACAAAAAGAAATAGCAAAAATGATGTTTGGAAGTCTTTGTTTTATTCGATGGGAAAAATGTCATTTATTTCTATAAGTAATTGTAAAAGAAGAATTTTATACTGCAGTTACTGTTTTTAAGCTTGCTCATCCGTCAGTTTTTGTGAGGTCGGGGTGAATGATGGTGGGGGGCTGGTGATGCCAGCGGTGAGGGTGTAGTGGAGAAAATGCAGAGGTGGTGACTTTCAGCAGCCACCTCTTATAAAAATCTTTTAGGCTGAAACATTGTATTCATTCACCTGGTGAAGGATATTTGGATAGGTTCATCACTAGAAATAAGCATTTCTGCAAATATTCTAAATATATTCCAGTACATTTGTACCTGTAAGAACTAAAGATTTTTAGAAAACCGTAGTTTATAGTGAAAACAAAAGATTTTTAGAAAATTGCAGCTTGTAATGAAAACAGGATTGTCACAAATAATTAGCTAAACTTGTAAGTTGTTATGTCTGTCTTTGTCTGTCTGTCTGTCTCTTTGCCAAAGTAAATTTTTTTAAAAAGGCATCTTGGAAAGCAATTATGAGAATTCCCTGATAATGGTAAAAATAAACCTAATTATTAAGAGAGATAATTTTCTTTTCTATCATGATAGTGTTGGTATGACTTTTTATTCAGACACCACATATTGTTACTAAAGGGATGTAAATAAAAGTCAGGCATTATATAACCCTGTATTTGGTTTTCAGTCAAGTATAGAAACAATTATGCGGGGTGTGTTAGCTCATGGTTATCCCACTGGTAAATAATTTCCGCTTGTGACCACTTTGAAGGACGAACGTTCTCCCAGCTGTGCTGGAGGTTAGTCCTACGCTCTCATCAATCGTAGCACGGGGGCCTGTCACACATCCTTGGCACCTGCCTGCATCCACGCTGCGATGGCCTGGGGATTGCCATTCCCATTTCGTTTCTGAATCCTGTGTGTTTAAAAGAAACCGGCTTTTAAAATGGAGACATGTTTCTGAGATGTAAGTCCTTTGTAGGTTTTGGACACTGTGGAAGACCCCTTTGCTTCTTGATCTGTCACTCCCATCCGCTGAGACCCTCAGAAAGGCCTGTGAAGTTCACCTTTCAGGAGTACACTCTGTGTAAAAGTTTTACAAGAGGACAGTACGCAGTGCTGTAAAGGTAACTGGGTTACCAGGCAGCAGTAGATTTGGCAATGTTTGTTAGTAATTCTTGGTGATGGCTGGCGGCATGTAGTCAGGGAATGAGTCGGTACTTAATCTGAGTTATGCTTCTTTAGACTCATTTCAGCCATTTGCAGAGCTATGCCATGCACAAGTCCCCTCTCTGGATTTCTGAATGTTTCTCATTGGGGTGAGCCAAGCCCTTTTTTATTTTCAGGGGGTCAGATACTATGAAGTTGCAATCTGGTGTAGACCGAGTCTCATCAGACTGCCTTAGAGTGGCATTCATTTATCCTCAGATGTGGGGTAAAAGCTGACATCATCTGATGTTTTGAGTTGAGGCCCTGGCTGTGCACATCGTAGGGATGACTGGCTTGGTTTCTGGAATAAGAGGACATTTGCACCACAGGTTAGTGAACATGCACGCCAGTCATCAGGAAGTAGCCGAGCGCTCTCTCAGGGGCATGGAAGTGTCACTTGCCTTTTGCTCTTCTCACTTTAACTTCTTTTAATTTTTTTAGATTCTCATATAATATCCTCTTTTTCTTCCTGACACCACAGAAAATCAAAGTTTTTCATGTTCTAAGTAATGGTTTAAGCTCCGATTTGTGCTCTTGTTAAGTACGTTGTTGACAAAGTTTAGACAAAAGATTAACACCTGAAGTGCTTATTGGGCACAGCAAGAGGATCTTCACTTAGTTTTCTTATTCCCCACTTAACTTGAAATTGTACTGGGGGCAGTGGGAGAATGAAGCAGTTACGTTTATTTTAAAACACCTCTGGATTCCTAATGAAAATGAGAATTGGGCTAAGTCATTAGGTCATTTTATGTGTAGACTCTGAAATTCTTAAAAACGGTTTCTATTTTTTTTTAACATTTACTGGTTTATTATGTATATATAATAACCATAATAATATATATATTTAAATTATATTTCTATTTATTTTTCATTGTACATGAGTAAGTTCTTTAGCGGTGATTTCTGAACTTTTGATGCATCCATCATCGATTGTGTTTTAAGTACATAAAATAGTTTCATTATAAATCAAATGCTTAAGCAAACCAGTACGTTAATGATTGGTATCAGGCAACTAAAATTTGCCAAAGTAATAGGACAACTTTTGTTTCTATCATGTGACAGCAAAAGTGGCCTTTAGGCTTTGCTTGGCAGGGTGTCAGCCTTCCTGCAAGAAATTAGAAGGATGTTAGTCAATTAGTGCATAGATTGCATTTTTACCTTCTTTTCTGATGAGGAAGGGCTGGGCTCTGCCAATGTCTGCTGTCTCTGCGATATTTGTTTCCCCGTATATTCTAACGTTCATCAAAATCACCTGCTCTCTCCATAATGAAGGTGATGTTTCTTTATGAGCAATCCATTACAAATTTGAAGGAAAGTGTGTTTTGTAAGATTCTACAACGAATCGAAGCTGTACATTCATCACTTAGTTGTGGGGGGCCCCTTTTGTGCATTGGCCCCTTGGAGCAAGTGTGTTTTGATATAATGGCCATCTGTTCATGGATATCACATTTGCCAGTCTGGAAAATAGTGTGATGTAGATAATCATGTAATTTGGTAAGATTATGTCGTTTCACCAGGTGGCAATACAATAGTGAAATTTGGTATTTACTGTAAGGCAGTCACCAAGCAGGGACTGAAGACCCGAGTTTTGTGTTTATCCCTTTTGAACACCCATTTTTCTTTCACAGCCAGCTCTCACATGTGCTAATGAGGAGAAGAGCTTGGGTGGACAGACTTTCCTAACTTACTGTCCTTTGTGTCCACCACCTCCGCCGTCAGGCCTCCGAAGAGCTGTTCACAAGGAACAGCATTTCTACCTGGTTTGGGTTTCCCATCTTCTCCCTTCCTCCCTCTGTTCTTTGGCAGCAAAGCCTCTGAAGGCCAGGCGCAGGGAAAAGAAGAACAAGAAGGGCCCAGCCAGTCTGGCCCGAATTTCACATCTGACTGTCAGAGCACCATCTACACAGCAGTTGAGACGGGTGCTGGGTCAGCTTTATTGGGATGGGCATATCGTTATTTTGTTCCCATAGTTCCCATTTGTTTGGTATTAGGAGTAGCTTGAGTGGCATGAGGCTAAGCAGGTCCCCGTAGCCACGGGATGCTGACCCATCAGTGTGCAGGATGTTTCTCATTGATTCTGTGAGTCTGCAGGGTGTGAGGAAGAGGAGGAGCAGGTGTCCTGGTTCCTTGGGGCTGTCATAGTAACACAGCACCGTGGACTGTATGGCTGTGTGTGGACTGTGAGCCACAGACATGTATTACTCACAGTTTTGGGCCTGAGAGGGGGAGGTCAAGGCCCCAGCACATCCAGGGTCTGGTGAGGGCCTGCCTCCTGTGTGTGGATGGTGTCATCTCACTGCGTCCTCACATGGGGGAAGCGGGAGGCTGCTCTCTGGAGCCTTTTTAAAAATAAAAACACTCATGCCGTTCTTGAGGGCTCTTTCCTGGGGACCTCCTAAAGGCCCTACCTCCTACTGCCACTACCTTGGGGAGTTAGGTTTCAACATAGGAATTTGGGGGCAAGGGTACAAACGTTCAGACCACAGCAGCTGACAAGCAGCACACAGTGGGCTAAATATTGACGGTGATGATTCTGTTACTGCCGTAAATACTTCCTATAACCCAAAAAGACATTGCTCCAGCGGGGACAATGATTGAACCAGTGGGGAAACCGAGGTCCCAAGGAGTGAGTGAGCGTATCGGGTCACACTGCATGCACCTGTTTGAGCCTGGGCTCCTGCCAAGGTCTCCAGACAACAAATCCGTACCTTCCATGTTTCTCTCCTTCTGCCACGCTAATAGGGTGGGAGGGGGGATCTATTCTAGTAAAGAAACCACCGCAATGGCCATGCTAGTGTAAGCCCCATAAAGGCGAACCAGTGGGGCGGCAGTCCCAGCCCAGCTCACTCTGCCTTTTCAGGCCCAGGCTCCTGGGGAGCACCCCTTTGGATCACCCCTGCTCACATCCAGGGGGGATTAGTGGAACTCGCTGTGTGTGACAGGTATAGCCCGGGGGTGGGGGGCTGGCTTCCCAAAGTGGTTTGGCACATTCCTCCTTGATACAGACATAGCAAAATCGAAGCACTCCTTCTGTGCCTGATACGGGCCCCAAGGTGTTGGGTTACCTTCTTGTTTGCGGGCACCTTGGGTTGTTGGTTGGAATTTCTCCCTCCACCTTCTTCTCCCCAGGTCCTAAACTCTTAAAATGAAACTCTGTTGATTTTTGGTCCTACCGAGGAGTTCTGGCCCTGGGATGCCGGTGCTCTCTGCCTGCCACCTGGTTTTGGAAGGGCGCGGGCTCTCGTTAGGGGCATAGGGGCACCACCGAACTGGAAGGCTCAGCGTACTGTGTTGAAAGGACCAGGCGTGGAGGGAGGCAGAGGCTGCTTGGAGCCTGGCATGCTGCTGCCTGGTTGAGCCTTGGGAAGGTCCTTGGCTGCTCAGCTGTGAGGGGGCAGATCAGAAGCGCAGGTTGTCCAGTGCTGGCTGTTGGAGGTGGTCGTCCCTTGGAGGTACTGTGGCTCCAGTTACTATTATTATTTTTATTATTGGGTCCTTAGAACTAAGCCAGTCCTTGAAGGAAGAGGGTAAGGTGAGGCTGGCAGTCAGTCACAGATTTAATATAGAGTCTTTCATGGGACTCCCTCCTGCCTATCTCCGTCTGTGTGGCCGTTGAGTCCTTGAACCCACTGAGGTCTGTGGCTGTCCCAAAGAATCTTCCCTTCCGTAGTGATAAGAGCCTCAGACAAGAGGCCACTCTGACCAGCATTTCAGCCTCCAGGCCCCTGGACAGGTGTGGTGCGAGAATGGTGGGGATGTGCTTTATCCAAGGAGGACAGGAGAGCTGCTTCGGGTCAGGAGGGTGGGTTTGGGCCTGTGAGAAAAGGTGCCCAGGGATGTGAGGTGGAGAGCAGGCTTCCCTCCCAGCTGTTTTGAAGGTTTGTGCTTCCTCGCATCTCTTGAAGGTTAGCGCGAAAAAGTTAGCTAGTTAAATAAAATAGGTATGACGAGCTAAAAGAACATAGTAGAATAGTATAGCTGAAAAATATAAGATCAGCTGGATTAAATAAACTGGAAGAGCAGATGATAAAAGTATAAATGCCAGAAGGCTCAGAGGGCAAGGACAGCAGTGAGCAAACCCCATCAGCTAAGGCCCAGTATGGCGGCGTGTGTGGGTCGAGCTGCTGTGGGAAAGGCTCTGGGCCACCTGGCCTCTGGTCTGTCAGACTCTGCAGCCCCTCCTATGCGAAGGCTGGATGGAGAACACCCTAGAGCGGCTGTGGAATTGAGGAGATGGAGCAGGAGGAAGATGGGAGGCGGCCGCTGTGGTCAGAGACTTGGGGGAACTGGGGCAGAGCATCCCAGGGCAGCCTCTCCAGCAGTGCGGGGCAGGGACCAGTCGTGTTCTCAGCCCAGACACTGCCTGCATCCCCGATCCTTCCAACCCCCTTTCCTTTTTAACATTGAAACAAAGTAACAATAAAGCATTTCCCCATATTCCTGCCCCAGGCTGGGCCATGCCACTCTCTGTGCTCCACAGTTCCCAGGATCTGACTCGGGGCTGCGGCTGTGGCTGGTACACGTCCCATGAAAGTTTGCTTCTAGCTAATTCATTCCAGCAATGGTGTTCAATGGCTGCTCCACGGTGGCTGAACTGAAAATATTGAAGAAGATTTTCAAAATCCAGGTACTTCTCAAGAGCCACTTCGCTCAACGGTGAATAACCCATGTATTCCTTATCTAGGAAAAGAACCTCCATCACATTCTTTGAAAAGGGTTTTTCACTGTTCTGTGTATATATTGTTGACTTCTGCTCTCTTCACTTAATGACTCCTCTGTGCCATGAAAACAAACTTTCTGTGTTTGAAGGATGCTGCATCTTGGGAGTAAACTCTAGTTCATGTAACTACTCCTCATAGTTGAAGATATAGATGGTGGCAAGTTTTATGTGTGTAAAGGGACATCTTGTATAAGGGACATCTTTGTGCATGAAGCTTTTTCTGCATTTCATATTAACTTCTTAGGCTAACTTCAAAAACTAAAATGACTGGGGTAAAGAGTATCAGTGTTCTCATATTCTCTCCCTTTACTCATTTTCTTTGAGATTCTCTCATTTACAATACCGTGGCTGGCACATAATGGCTGTTGTAAACACTTAATATGGAACTACTTTTGACCATTAATTCATTCAAAAGCATTAACTCCATATCTTCTCTGGCATCTACATCTTAGTGAGACTAAAGAAAATCGCTTGTTCCCGATAGTGGCAAGGGGATGAGCTGGGGCTGGGAGTCAGCTGCCTCGCTTTCAAACTGTGTTTCCACCATTTGTTTGCTGTGTTCCTTTGGGGAAGTCAGTCAACCTTCCCGAGACTCTGTTCTCTTTCCTGTGGAGTAGGTGATACTTAGCTTGAAGGGTGGTGAAAATTAAATGAGGCAATGGGATGAAAATACTCAACCCAGAGGCACATGAGCTTATGCTGTGTTCGTTGAGTAAATGAGTTCATAGCTTGATGAACAGGACAGACAGGTAACAGCTCCAGATTCTTCTGGGAGTGGTGAATTCTGTGAGGGGATTGAGAGGATGACGTAAGGAGATGAGAGGGTTGGGGTCCCAGTAGCTTGCACTAGGCAGAGAGTGGGGGAGGGCTGGCATCCAGACCGGGCACTCCTCCACTAGGAAAGGGCTTCCTGGGACCAGATAGATGGGGTGGGCTGGGCATGGAGGGCTGGGCACAGGCGGGGCAGCTGTGAGGGTCCAGACACCCTGCCTGGGACTCACAGCTTCAACAAAGCCTTGAACTCAGGGTCGTCGGGAGCAGAGCATCTGCTGGAAGGGAAAATATCGGAGACCAGGAGTGGAGGGAGGTCAGCCGAGGGCATTGGGAGGCTCTTGCCATAGCTGGTGATCAGCACGGGGCCTGAGGACCAGGAGGCTTTGGGGATTGGCTCAGATCCTCTCGTTTGGGTTTATTCAGTAACATCTGAATCTGGAGATTCAGAAGGAGGAGAGAGTGTGCTGTTGTTTTGAGGAGGAGGGTGCTGAAGGGGATGATGGGGTGTCATTTTGTTTGCACACAACTAAGGTACAGTGTGGAGCACCGTGCCATGTTAGGTCTGCATCAGAACAGTGGGGCTCCTTCCATCGGGCCCACACAGGGCCAGGCCCTGAAAGCACCATGGGGGCAGCATGACAGGCGTCCTCCCTGATGGGCCTGTGTCTGGCAGATGTGCAGGGGTGCCCATGGCTGTGGTGGGCACAGGCACTGGGATTGTGGAGATTGGCCAGAGAGAGGTTATAGGAAGAACGAGCAAACGCAGCAGGCAGACCTGGGGGATGGGGCAGCTCGGAATAGGGAGGGGAAGTGGGCACTGAGGGTCCGAGATGAGGGACAGGGCCACATGCTGCTCATAGGTGCAGCCAGGTGGGGACTGAGAAGCTGCCGCCAGATGGTATCTGGAAGGTGGGCATGCTGGCTACAGGCAGGGACAGCCTGAACTGGCAGGGTCCAGCCTTCACCTTTGTTCACACTGGGGCTCCCTCCCTTCCAAAAGTGTCCCTGCCCACTGGTCACATGCTGCCTGATCACGCCTGCTTTGTTTCTTGCCTGGGACATGAGTGCAGTGGGGCAGGGACTGTATGGACCCCCCACCCTCCACATCCACACACCCTGGAGCCTGCAAAGGCCATGGGCATCTGCGTAAGGAAACAGCTTGCTGGAAAGATGGCCTCTTAGGTGGGCCTTCTCATTCTGTGGATATTTGAGGTCCAGTCTGTTCTGACACAGATTGGCAATGAGATGCATTCTAGCTCAGCCTAGGAGCTTCCAGGGCGCAGAACTGATTGTCTTGGAGGAGAACGGCCGGAATGGAGTCTTCTCTGGATGACGCTCTGTGCCTGATGGGAGGATAAGGGTGCAGGATGGTGAGGGAAGAGGCCATCACCTTGTGGTCCTGATGCAGGGTCAGGCCCTGAGATGCAGCCCCGACTCCTGACTCTCATCCTTTGTGGGCTCCTGCTCCAGCGAAGAGGATGAGGATTGGCCAGTGTTGACCACAGCCCGGAGGCATGATAGCAGGTTTCCCATTTCTGTGTTTTCAGAGTTGAGATGAAGGCCTGCTGTGGACGGAGTTGTGTTCCCTTCATTCATGTGTGGAAGCCCCGACTCCCATTGTGGCTGTATTTGAAGGGGCCTGTAGGAAGTAATCAACATTAAATGGGGTCACAGGGCAGGGCCCTCCTCCAACATGGTGGCCTTAGGAGAAGTGCAAGAGCTCTCTTTGTCACATGCTGGAAGAAGAGCCATTCAGGGAGGGAGCTGCCCTCCTCAAGCCAGGGAGAGGCTTCGCCAGAAACCAAACCATGCCAGGCCTTAACCTGGGATTGCAGTCTCCAGAACTGGGAGAAAGGAAGTTCTGTTGGTCAGGCCGGCCCATCTACAGTATGTGGATGTGGCAGCCCAGGCCGATGATCACAGTCACTTATCAGCACACACAGGTGGCTGCCTACTGTGGGGTGGGCCGTGGCTGGGGCAGAAGCACACAGAGCAGCGGGCCAGCAGTGATGGGCTCCCCTAACTGAGCAGATCCAAGTCAAGCGAAGTGTTTCCTTCACATTAGTGACCAAGCCATGAAACTCCCCTTCACAGAGACGGTGGCTGAAAACCATGAGGCACTTTCCCGTAGTAGATCCTGATAGAAGGAACTGAGGGCACACGGCGGGAGGGGCCTGGGCCAGCACATGCCCAGGCCTCCCAACACCATAAAGCCGGGTCGTCCACCTCACCAGGTGTTGTCCCACCCAGCACACGCTGCAGCCTTCCCAGTCACCCTCTGAGTCCACCGAGGAGCTGCACCTTGGGGCCAGGCCGGGCTGGTTCAAAGCTGACGAGTCTGACCAGTGGTTCTTAAAGTGGCGTGCCTGGGCCGCAATGGTGAACCCTCAGAACTGGGCCATCCTAAACCTTTAATAACTACCAGCAAATGGCAGTCGCCTGAACTTGGCAGCTCTCTCTTGATTTTATGAGTGTTATATTTCACAGGAGGGTCAGAATCATCCAGGGCATTCTCCAGATGTTGATGCCTGTAGTTGAGGCCTGGGGTCTTCCATGATTGGGTATTTTCCACACTCACAACACAGTATGAACAGGACTGTGATTCCTAGATTTGCTAGTAGATTGCTGTCCATAAACCTCTGTGAAACACATGAACACAGGTGTGCAGATTGCCTTCCGCTCTCACTGGAGGTGGGGCTGAGGCCATGTGCAGAAAAAGGCAGTGTGTGCGAGCAATTGGGAGGGCCTGAGCTAGAAAAGACGCTCCATGTGGCCCATTCAGTCGTCTCTCATTGTGTGTGTGTGTGTGTGTGTATCATGTGTACACATGCGATTGTGCATGTGCCTGGGAGTGCTGGCTGCCACTAGAATCTGAAGGCCTGCGTGTGCAGGTGCTGAGGCTCTCACACAGCTCCCCCGCCCCTGGCACCCTCCCTTTGGGCAGCTGAGATGTTTCCTGTCCCTCCTGTCAGTCCTCCCTGGAAACGTGTGTGCTCTTTGCCGTGTTCCCTTAGGCCCTGGCTGTGATGATTGATAATGATGATATTTCATGAGACACCCCTCTCAGGTCAGATCAGTGCATTTTAGTAGGGACTTTCTGCACAATATCTTCACCCCAAATATCCCAACTTGTTGAAGGAATTCCGGTCCAGCTAGTTGTTCCCTCAAACAGGGAGAAATAAGTAAGGAACCTTGGTCAATGAAGTGTAGGCACTGTCACAGGCAGTGATCTCCCCTTGGGAATTAGGCAGGTGTGTCGCAGAGTAAAGGATCTGAAGTGTCCTGCAGGCACCTCGGCATCTGTGGCCTTCAGCCGCATCCATGGGACCACTGCTGTATCCTGCGGGCCCCTCTGGGAAGCGCCGCCTTCAGCCCACGGCATCGCTCTGCTGTGCAGTGGTGGGCCTGTAGTAGGCGGATGGAGTGTGGACGTTGGCCTTTTATAATTAAACAGTTTTTGTTGTGATCAAATATTTATAATGTGTAAGTGACCGTTGTATGCACGCAGTTTTGTGGCATTAAGAGCGTTCATATTGTGCACCCATCAGCACCCTCCATCTCCGGAACGTTCTCGTCTTCCCAGACCAAAACTTTGTCCCCAACAAACAACAGCTCCCATCCCCTCCCTCTCCCGGCACCCACCGCCATTCTGCTTTCTTTTTCTACAACTGTGGCGACTCTCAGGCCCCCACGTGAGGTGGGCCGTGCGGTGTGTGTCCTTTTTTGAGGGCTCCCCTCACTGTGCACTCTGTGCTCGAGGGGCACCGCATTGTAGTGCATGGAACCCCCTTGCCAGTGCTGAGCGACATCATGGTCCTCGGTGTGGATGGACCACACACAAGCATCCCTCCAGCCAGCAGTGGACACTTCGGTGCTTTCCAGCTTTAGGCTGCAGTAAATGAGGCTGCTGTGGGCCGTGGTGAACAACCGTGGCTTTTGCCATCTGTCTGGCAGCCCCATGTGGGTGATGCTTTGCTTGGTCCAAGCAGGAGATTGGCGGTGCTGTGTTGTGTTTTTGTTTTTGGTGAAGACCAGAGTGTTTTTATTGCTTGCTACTGAGGAATATTTTCATTTATGGAAACTATATAATACTGCCTCTGAGTATCCTGCTATAAAAATTGATCACCAGGTCCTGCCTGGTGGGTGTTTAAAAATACTTGCCACGTGAAAGTCATGAGGGGACTCGTGTCACTTATAGAGAGAACAGCCTATAGGAGGGGTACTTGGCAGGAGGTGGCTGGAGTCCCACGTCCCCACCCTTCCCACCAGGCTGCAAGGGTCAAACTGACATCTTTAGAAAGAGCATGGGATATCGTCCTTCAGTTCAGGCTCCTTTGCTAAAGACACAGTCAGGAGGGGCCAGCACCTTTTGGAACTTACCTCCTGCAAAAGGGTAGATGCATAAGGTTGGGGTAGCTTTGTGTCCTGGGAGCGCGGCTGAAAAATGTTTTTTAAAGATCATCTAACTGCTGGGGAGGCCGCGTCCTTGAAGATAATTTACTTCTAACTGGGTTTCATTTTTCTCTCCCAGCTTATGTTCCTGAGGAAGAATTGAAGGCAGCAGAGATAGATGAAGAGCATGTGGAGGATGACGGGCTGTCATTGGACATTCAGGAAAGTGAGTATGTGTGCAATGAAGAGACGGAGATCAAAGAGGCCCAGAGCTACCAGAACTCCCCGGTCAGCTCTGCCACTAACCAGGATGCCGGCTACGGGTCGCCCTTCAGTGAGAGCAGTGACCAGCTGGCCCATTTCAAAGGCTCTTCCTCTCGAGAAGAGAAGGAGGATCCGCAGTGTCCCGACAGCGTCTCGTATCCCCAGGACAGCCTGGCACAGATCAAAGCTGTGTATGCAAACTTGTTCTCTGAGTCCTGCTGGTCCAGCTTAGCTCTGGATTTAAAGAAGTCGGGTTCCACCACCAGCACCAATGATGCCAGCCAGAAGGAGAGCTCCGCCCCCACCCCCACGACCCCTGCCTGCCCCGCCAGCACCTCTGGCCCCGCCATGAGCACGCCCAGCACCAGTTGCAGCTCCAGCACCAGCCACAGCAGTACCACCAGTACCAGCAGCAGCTCGGGGTACGACTGGCACCAGGCTGCCCTGGCCAAGACGCTGCAGCAGACGTCCTCATACGGGCTGCTCCCGGAGCCCAGCCTGTTCAGCACTGTGCAGCTCTATCGCCAGAACAACAAGCTCTATGGATCTGTCTTCACTGGTGCCAGCAAGTTCCGGTGCAAAGACTGCAGTGCCGCATACGACACGCTGGTGGAATTGACAGTGCACATGAACGAGACGGGCCACTACCGCGACGACAACAGGGACAAGGACTCTGAGAAGACCAAGCGGTGGTCCAAGCCCAGGAAGCGCTCCCTGATGGAGATGGAGGGGAAGGAGGACGCCCAGAAGGTGCTGAAGTGCATGTACTGTGGACACTCGTTCGAGTCCTTGCAGGACCTCAGCGTCCACATGATCAAAACCAAGCATTACCAGAAAGTGCCTCTGAAGGAGCCAGTGCCAGCCATCACCAAACTGGTCCCCTCCACCAAAAAGCGGGCGCTGCAGGACCTGGCGCCCCCCTGCTCCCCTGAGGTGGCAGGACTGGCCACAGAGGTGGCCCTGAGTGAGTCGGCCAAGGATCAGAAAGCGGCGAACCCATATGTCACGCCCAATAACCGCTACGGCTACCAGAATGGAGCCAGCTACACCTGGCAGTTCGAGGCCCGCAAGGCGCAGATCCTCAAGTGCATGGAGTGCGGCAGCTCCCACGACACCCTGCAGCAGCTCACCGCCCACATGATGGTCACTGGGCACTTCCTCAAAGTGACCACCTCCGCCTCCAAGAAGGGCAAGCAGCTGGTGCTGGACCCTGTGGTGGAAGAGAAGATCCAGTCCATTCCCCTGCCGCCCACCACCCACACGCGGCTGCCAGCCTCCGGCATCAAAAAGCAGCCTGACTCTCCTGCGGGGTCCACGGCTTCTGAAGAAAAGAAGGAGCCGGAGAAGGAGAAGGTGCCAGTGGCCGGTGACACGGAGAAGATCAAGGAGGAGAGTGAGGACAGCTCGGAGAAGTTTGAGCCCAGCACCCTGTACCCGTACCTGCGCGAGGAGGACCTGGACGACAGCCCCAAGGGAGGGGTGGACATTCTCAAGTCCCTGGAGAATACCGTCTCCACGGCCATTAGCAAAGCCCAGAATGGCGCGCCCTCATGGGGTGGCTACCCCAGCATCCATGCGGCCTACCAGCTGCCGGGCACCGTGAAGCCACTCCCTGCGGCCGTGCAGAGTGTGCAGGTGCAGCCATCCTATGCTGGCGGCGTGAAGTCGCTGTCCTCCGCCGAGCACAATGCCCTCCTGCACTCCCCAGGGAGCCTCACGCCCCCACCGCACAAGAGCAACGTGTCCGCCATGGAGGAGCTGGTGGAGAAGGTCACGGGCAAGGTCAGCATCAAGAAGGAAGAGAGACCCCCCGAGAAAGAGAAGAGCTCCCCGGCCAAGGCTGGGTCCCCTGTGGCAAAAGAGAATAAAGATTTCCCTAAAACGGAGGAAGTCAGCAGCAGACAACGGAAGAGCCCTGAGGCTGAGTCCGGGAAGGCCAAAAAGGAGGGGCCGCTGGACGTTCACACCCCAAACGGCACAGAGCCTCTCAAGGCCAAGGTCACCAACGGCTGCAGCAACCTGGGGATCATCACGGACCACTCGCCGGAGCCTTCCTTCATCAACCCGCTGAGCGCTTTGCAGTCCATCATGAACACCCACCTGGGCAAGGTTTCCAAGCCCGTGAGCCCCTCGCTGGACCCGCTGGCAATGCTGTACAAGATCAGCAACAGCATGCTGGACAAGCCGGTGTACCCCGCCACCCCTGCGAAGCAGGCTGACGCCATCGACCGTTACTACTACGAACACAGTGACCAGCCCATTGACTTGACCAAGTCCAAGAACAAGCCGCTGGTGTCCAGCGTGGCCGATTCGGTGGCATCGCCTCTGCGGGAGAGCGCGCTCATGGACATCTCCGACATGGTGAAAAACCTCACGGGCCGCCTGACACCCAAGTCCTCCACGCCCTCCACGGTTTCAGAGAAGTCCGATGCGGACGGCAGCAGCTTTGAGGAGGCGCTGGATGAGCTGTCACCGGTGCACAAGAGGAAGGGCCGGCAGTCCAACTGGAACCCACAGCACCTGCTCATCCTGCAGGCCCAGTTCGCCTCGAGCTTGCGGGAGACCGCGGAGGGCAAGTACATCATGTCGGACCTGGGCCCGCAGGAGAGGGTGCACATCTCTAAGTTTACCGGGCTCTCCATGACCACCATCAGCCACTGGCTGGCCAATGTGAAGTACCAGTTGAGGAGGACAGGGGGGACGAAATTCCTAAAGAACCTGGACACAGGGCATCCTGTTTTCTTTTGCAACGATTGTGCCTCTCAGTTCAGAACTGCTTCTACATACATCAGTCATTTGGAGACGCACCTGGGCTTCAGCCTGAAGGATCTCTCCAAGCTGCCACTCAATCAGATTCAAGAACAGCAGAATGTTTCGAAAGTCCTCGCCAACAAAACTCTGGGCCCGCTGGGGGCCGCCGAGGAAGACCTGGGCTCCACATTCCAATGTAAGCTCTGCAACCGGACTTTTGCGAGCAAGCACGCAGTCAAACTGCACCTCAGTAAGACGCACGGCAAGTCCCCCGAGGACCACCTGATCTACGTGACTGAGCTGGAGAAGCAGTAGCGTCCAGGTATGCAAGTGACCGCGGAGCATTGCACTAAACGTCGAGCTGCACTAGGCCTGGCCTGAGCCTCTAAATCAGTCTTTCCTTTGTTGCTGGACTGCCTGTCTGGACCTTGGTTTTTCTTACACAGATTTTGTAGTTATATTTATATGCTCTTTGTCTGATCTGTGCATGTTATTTTTCTTTTTCCGTGAGTCAAAGTCTGACCTTTATTTTCAACATCTGTTCTTGATGTGAAGCTATCTTTTGTAGGAACTAGTGGGGCACATTACTCGGAGACATTATTTAGCAGTAAAGAAAGACACAAATAACAATGATAAAGAGACATCCCAAAAATGATGAAGTTGCCATGACAATAAAGGTCATAGAACCTGGTAGTGTCAAATTTAACCCTTTGAGGACTGTAATTGCATTTCTGTGCCTTTCACTTGAAAAAAAAAAGAAAAAGGAAAAAAAGGCTTAAAGGCATTTCATTCAGATCAAAAGCTGTGTCAGACGCAAAACTTATTTAATAATTAAAAAATGAGCTTTTATATGCAGAACTGGTTTGTGAGGGAAAGATGCATGTAGCTGTGGGAAGATAGGAAGCTGCCTAGGACTCACGGGTTCGGAAGCCACAAGTCTACATGTTTAAAACAAAAAACGACAGACACCCACTCGCCACTATGCCCAAACCCTCTGGATGCTGAAAAATGCCTCTTTCGGCAAAAAAAAGTATGCAAGCTATTATTTAAAAATGTGTAAAAATGCTATTTCTTTTTTCCTGTGAAATATTGCGGTTTATAGTTATTTACAAATGTAAGCTTTGGTACAAGCTGACCTTTCTATAGCGTGCTGCATTGGTAAATGAAAAAAAAAATCGGGGCAAACGTCAGAGTCCTTTCCTTGTAAATTGCCAGCATCAGCTTAAAAACTCCTGTATGTTACATATCGTATCATTTTAATCTCTTCAACTTTCTTTGTACCTTCTGGCTGTATGCTTTCTCTTTTAACTTTTTATATTGTCATTTTATATTAAATTTCTGTGTATATAATGTAAAACCACAATTTTTGAATAAAATTTAGTTCCTGCAGCTTGATTTAAATCGAGGACTCTTACTGGCACTGCATCTCTCCAGATGCATGTACTCAGAGGGACTGTCAGACAAAAATAAGTACATAAAAACAAAGCAAGCAATGCACTATTAATTATACATTTTGATGTCCTATCATTAATATTGTACAGTACGTTTTGGCTCACACAATTAAATCCACTGTTTTCTCAGATGTAAAATAAACCCACATGCAGTTCTTGATTTACACGGATTGTCATGTCGTCATTATTTTGCCTTTGAGATGTTATTTCAGCAACAAGAGGTATTGCTTATGCAATCAACCAACAAAAATTCTATTCAGAATCATTATTTCATGATTTGTGTGCTGACATGTTTCATTCAAATGATAAGCATTGCGTTTTAAAAAATGATAATTAAAATTTTTAACTCCACTGGGTGCCAAGGATTGCCGAGTTTAGCCATTGAGCGTTGGCTGTTTGTACTTAGGTGGGCTGAGATGCTTCCTTCAGAGAATCCTTTGCAGAACTGAAAAATATGTATAATTAACCTGTGTGTCTATCCAGAGATTTAATGATGGGAGGAGAGAGGTAGGGCTTACTCCACCATCGAAGGCCCCAAGGACCCGGGAATCCATTCTGTGTTGCTCTAAAGAGACAAACCTGAACTTTTAAAAATTTACAGTTTTTAAAAGAAAGCTGGCTGTTCTTGTATTCAGTGTTTGAAACAAGGCTTCTGCAGATGAGGCCATGGAGGACTCCACTGAGAATGCCAGGACCCTTGCCATGTAAACGCCCAACCTCCAGGGTGACCCCCATCCCTGAAAGTCCAGGACTCACTGCCCACTCTGTATTGAGGGAAGCGTTGACATCAAGGCCCCCGGCCTCTTCCTCGCAGCCCCAGAAGCCCTTAATGAGACGACCAGGAAAATTTACTTTTCTGCCTTTTGCTTAAATTTTCATAAAATTATATCCTGAGAAAGGTTAGAGCATATAGCGCTCTGTTCAGAAGCAGCTAAGCAATTGTGATATTTTAATTATTTCTCTCACATTGCCCCGTGACAGCGAGGATTGTTCTGTTTCCATTAATGATTTGAGGAGGAGGAGCAGGTCCAGGTGGGTCATATTTACACAGTCTTTTGTACTAACGCAGCAGAGTGCCGGGGAGGTTTGCTAAATTTTTCTGACTTTTTTCATTGGTAAATAGCTATGTCCTTTAGGAGCCTCAGCCATTTAGACATTTCAGTTCAATTACTGGGTGATTATGTACTTTGGGCTCAAGGGGTGACAGAGAAGAATAACAATTAGGCTTACGGCAGTGGTGTGGGGGCTTTGCATGATAATCCTTTGAAGTTATGTTTATTTTACCACAAACCTGCAAACATATGATTATGTGATTTCACCCTTATAGCAAAAGTGTTAGCAGCAGCAGGTGAAGTGGTACAAAGGGAGGTGAGCGCTGCCCAGAAGGGGGTGGCCGGGCTCAGTCACAGTGTGTAGCTAAGCAATGAGTCATTTTAAAGGCACTTGCAACTTGAGCTCTGATCTTTGGGGGATGGACGTAGAATTGGGGTTTTTCCTTTAAATTTCTTTCTTCCTAACGCATCAACTGTGTTGCCACGTTGTCATTGACTCTAATTTCCCAACCAATGCATAGGAGACGAGGTTATCTCAGTCACACCACTGACAGCGCTAATGAACGTGACGACCCCAACTAATATTGGTCAGGTGGACTATTCTAAGTGCTTCGCCCCCATGAACTCATTCCTTCCTCACAACTGTGTGCGGTGGGTCCTGTTACTTTCACTCTCAGTTTACAGGTGAGGAGCCAAGCACAGCAGGGTTGAGGGACGGACCCAGGGCCACATGGCTTACAAATGAACTCCACTCGGGCTCTGAGCCCCTAAAGCTTTTGCTGCAGGAGCACACCGAATGCCTCTGATCCAGCTGCCGCAGGTGAGGGTCTCTGCTGTCACCCAGAGGCAGGGTTGTCTCCTATGGGTGGGGAGATAGAGGCAAGGCTTCAGGATGGTGCTGGGGGACGTGGGACATGTCTGAGGAGCCAGAGCTGCACATCACCTCCCACAGCAACCCTTGGGGATGTCAAAACGTAACCGCCCTATCTTCTGCTGGATTTGAAAACATAAATTGAAAGATGTTTTTATGATTCTGTAGCAGCTTCAATTGAATACAGGTATACTTAAGTAATACAGAAACTCAATTTGTAAGGATGCAAATGGACTGAATAATCCAGGGAAGGAATCGGATACCTACAATCTGAAGATTGACTTCACACGTTTCCCCTTTCTTCATTTCATTGGTGTCCGAGTAAAGGTGTCCACCCTTCACTTCTTCCAGTTTTGTGTGTCCCAGCAAATGAACGCCACACATAGTGGTAGGGTTTCTCTGGACCTCAGTCCTCCCTCAGCCCCAGGGAACAGATCTTCATCTTCTGTGGTGTGAGGACAAAGTGGCCCTAGGCACCTGGAGAGAGTCGCCACCTGTCCCAGCCTGTGGGGCGCTGGCAGGGAGGCCGGGTAGAGGACGAGGGGCTTCTCAGCCCAGCAGTCTGCTTGGGCTTGGTGGTCGTCACCCTGAATTGCACTCATATTTGTAGTTTGAGGCTTGGAGTTAATAATTAATAATGCATTTTTTTGCTTCAAATGTGGAATTTTAAAAAATTTGTGGTATTCCTCAGAATGTGTGTTGGGTGAGGATGTTGTTTGATGTGTAGTCAGTTTTTTGTTTGTTTGTTTGTTTTTTGAGATGGAGTTTCGCTCTTGTTACCCAGGCTGGAGTGCAATGACGCGATCTCGGCTCACCGCAACCTCCACCTCCTGGGTTCAGGCAATTCTCCTGCCTCAGCCTCCGGGTAGTCAGTTTTCAAAGGAGATAAAACCTGTAAAATAATGATAGACAATGGTTTATGTAAGCGAAACAAACTTTTTTAGGCAGTGTACACAAAAAGGTGATTAAAATTTCTAGGGTTTCTGATTCAGCATTTCTATAGTTGACAGACTTTGAAAAGCTGTTACCCTTAAAGCATGTCTAACCTACTTTCAAATGTTCAGAAACCTGTACATGCAAATAAAGTTTTCTGCTTTCTTTCCAAGGGAAAATTTCTTATTTATTTTGTTATAATTTATCTGAAGATAGTGGATATCATTGAAAGCTAATTATTGAATTGTAAGCTTAAAAGATCCCAAAAAGTAAAATGTCTCTTGGAGAGAATCTGTGATTTTTAAATAACTTTTATTCTTATGAAAAAAGTGATACATAAAATAAACTTGAAGTTAAAAACTATTATTTTCATCTAGAGAAAAATCACTGCTAATATTTTAGTGCTAAGATCTTTTTTCCATGTTTCTACAAACTAGAGATCATGTTCAACATAATTTTTGTACCTTGCTTTCTTTACCTGACAGTAGATAACACATATTCTCTTATTTCATTACATATCGAGGATTTTTAAATCTTATTGAGCTGTACTATAATTTAATTAATCAACTCCCTGTTAAAATTTTAAAAAGCAACATTGAGATTTTTCAAGTTTTCACTATTACAAATACGAGTACAAAAAAATTCAACTCAATATTATTGTGAATATTTTTTATTATTTTCTTACAACAAATGCCTAGAATTGAAGTCACTGCATTATAATGTGATTTGATACACATGACCAAACTACCCACGAGAAAACTTGTATTGGTTTACACTTATTTGCATGAGAATGACTATTTCTTGTGAATACAAAGGTTTGATGTTTTTAAGTTTTTGGCTATTTTCACTAACCAAGTTAATCGACATTTTAATGTATAGTATTTTTAATACTCATTGTTCATTTATGTTATTTAAAAAAATCATTTGAGGACATGTATGATTTTTGGAGTATTTTTACATGAATTATGATTAATTAATTTATTTATTTTGAATTGAGTGACATGATTTTGGTTCACTGCAGCCTTGACCTCCCTGACTCAAATGATTCTCCTACTTCAGCCTCCCACGTATCTGGGACCACAATTGTATACCACCACACCTGGCTAATTTTTGTAGAGATGAGGTTTCACCATGTTGCCCAGGCTGGTCTTAAACTCCTGAGCTCAAATGATACACCTGCCATGGCCTCCCACATTGTTGGGATTACAGGCGTGAGTCAGCATGCCCAGCCGTATGACTTCATTTAAACTCAAGTGGCCACAGACAACACAACAGCAAAAAGGAGAGAAAGAACTTAACTAAGACCCTAAGGCTCCCCTGTGGATGTGGGACTAGAACTTGACTATTATCTTCCAGCTCTGCTCCTCCATGCTTGTCCACAAAGCTATGTCCCATTAAAAGGTCCCCCAGTGACTTCAAGTAAATACTGTACTTTGGTACTGTCTTCAAATTTTACTGGTTCTATTGCTGATTTCTCTTGCTGATTTACAATGATTATGGATTAGCAAAACAAAGATAATCTCAAAGTAGAGTGGTTACCACTCCAGTAGGATGAGGTTTGATCACCTAGAGTAGACTCCATAAAACAAAAGCAGCTGGATTCGACCTAGAAGTCGAGAGAGGAACTGCTTTTAAATCTGTATTCAAATATCTCCCACAGTTGTGTTTGTTCCGGAGCTGAAGTTCAAGGGCATTGCTAAGCCCCCGATATCTTTGACCCAGATTCTTGTTGCCAGATTACTTGTTGGCAGAGGCCAACAAGTAAAGGATGAGAATGAGGAGTAAGACCAGGACGCACTGAAGAGTACACGGACTCATTTTCCCTCATGAAGAGCAATAGTGTTTCACCACAAGTATTTAGAAGATGGCTTCTAACTAGTCAGTCATTATTTTTCTTACATCACCCCGACATATTTATAATTTGATCTGACTGGTATAAAGGCCGTCTGATGACTAGAGTGTATTTTACTTTGAACAGACAGTAGAAACAGCAGGCCCACATATTTGATCACATTTTGTTAAAATATTTCAGATATAGCATGCATCTTATTTAGTGGCTAAAAGTATAGTTTTCTGGTTAGAATGCAGTGCTTAAAGATGGATTTAAAAGGAGGTCTTTAAGACCGAAGCATTCTGAACAAAGCTGAACTTGCTGTGATATTTTTCCTTCAAAGCTTGTTTGACCAAAAGTGCATTAGTGGTGAGGAACTGGGGACAGATACATTGGGAATACCAGTTTCTAAAATCTGTAAATAATAAGAAAAAGCCCATTTTGCATAACTGTAACCATTAGCCAAATTCATCCAATCAATTCATACACAACCAGCTTTCCTATGGGCTGTTACAAAACCCCGACTGGTCCCAAGGTTAAAACATTTTGTTCCTTTCAGTAAATGTTTCTCCTTTAGGTACATTTTAATACATTTATGCATGTTTTTGGAGTAATTTTTCCAATGTTCTCCAACAGACTAAAATTTTCCTTTTCTCCTTGCAGAACAACAGAGTATGTGGATGTGTGGTCAGCATGATATGACAGCAAAGCCAGGAAGGATGGGCATTTGGGAATCATTCGCTCCCTGTGCAGTTTAAAGTCATGTATTCAATTGCATTTCTAAGCCATAGCTTTCGTGCCATTATGCCCATTGATTAATGATTGGGCATTAATCCATTAATATTGATTAATGATTGATTACACATTATACTTATCAATTTCATCTTTTGACTCTTTTATGTTATTAAAATTTTAGGAAGCAATATTTAGTTCTGATTTGATTTCTTTAAGAGAAAGCAGTGCCCTAAATACTTGCATTTCATTTGTAATATGTTTATTTACAAATTAGTAAAATCTAATTTCCATTTTTAAAGCAATCAATTTTCCTCTCAGTTGTTCGGTCCTTACTGTTTTAGAGTTGTGAAATTAACAAATCATTCACTTGGACACACGATTCCAGGATGTAGAGCTCAAGTATTGTTATTTTTTTTTTTTTTAGTGGAACCATGGGTTTTTGCATTGTTGAATGTATAAGAAATAACCACATCTTAAAACTGGACTCTAGACATATTAATTAGAATGCATTCCATTTTCCATAATTTTTTTCATCAGTTAGTGGAAACCAATGGCATTGAAATCTAAAATAATCTGCAAGCAGAAATCTGATAGAAAGGGCTTTGTCCGATTATGATGAAAAATATATTTTTAAATAGAAAAGAATTTAAAATGGCAATCTTTTGCATGGCGACTGTTTTCTTAAACGTAATGTGAATATTTGTCTTTAAGTTCTGGTTAGGTAGTTGGAGCCTAATACCTTATTTGTTGTCATGGAAGCTTTGTAATATGACAACATCCTTCTAAGGAAACCTGAAAAGCTGCAGAAAGGTACCACCGGTTCTTGTCACTGGAACTTTGCAGAGAAAAACAACAGATTTATTAAAAAAGGAGTCACAAAGTTAGCATGCCTGGATGACCTCTCACTTTTCTTAAAATTTCAGTTTTGATCCCAGCATTAAAGATGAATTTGTCGCTTCTTGGGAGACTGTCTAACTTGTGCATTCCTGGATTTCTGCTTCTGGCAACCTACCTTTTTAAGAGTGAAGTCCCATATCAGAAATAGGAAGTCTGGTGTTTCAGAGACTGGCTTGGATGTCATTCTTTTTGCAGTGTTTTCCATGTGAATTGCATTGCTTTGACATGAATAACCTTTTTGTTTTTTTTAAGTGGAATAGGCTATGCTCTTGCTCCATGCACTCCTGGCAGGTAGCACCCTGGCTTCCTTCACTCTTTCTACAGTGAGGTATCATCATGTCTCTTCCCAATACCAGATTTGGCCTTTCTGAAGCCTGGATTCCTCAAAGACAAGATAAACACGTTTCTCCTGCAGCAATAATATTTAGCGTTCGTATTCACTCTCCAAGTGTTTTCTTCTTGAAAATCCCCACTGCCCAGAATCCTTCAGGTTAGTCCAGTGCTTCAGCATTGTAGAGAAGCCAGGGGAACAGAACCATGGGAGAGCAGGGAAGAGCCTGTGCAGTCCATCTCTGTCCCTATGGCCTCACCTGTGTGTGTAGGGCAGGGAGACACGGTCTCTTTATGTCTCAGCATGAAGAACAGCAGGAGAAAAGCTGAGACTCGGGAGGAGAGGGCAGGCCCTGTGCAGGTTAGACAGGCTGGAGAACCATTTTGTGTGGGACTGGGTTTATGGTTTCCATTGTGATTCTCAAAGGTTGTGACCCTTCTACCACCTGTATTAGGAATGAGGGAAGAGCAGATCTACCTGCAGGAGAGAGACAGCGCCAGAGACCGTGAAGGCAGTGTTGGGCCATGAGGCCAGTGAGGCAGCATGAAGTGCTCCAGGCACAGCCCTCTGCCTCAGGGCTGGAGCTTGCTAGGGCTGTGCACCTGGCGAGGTGGACATCACAGACCATGCCTCACACACAGACCCAACTAAAACTAAGCAGGTGGAGGCAGCAAATGAGCAGGAATGAAGGTGACTAGAGGGCGGGAAGCCCAGTTACAGCAAGCGTAGATCGAAGATTTAGTTTGTCAAGGAATAAAAAAAAATCACAGAAAGAGCATGGGAGTGTGGCCTTTCTAGGGTTAAAGATCCTTAAGCTTTAGAGAGAACATATAAAAGAAATTTTCTTTCTGAAATAATTTATGGAAATGCCGTGCTCCCTTTGAAGGCTCCATGTCACCGTGTGGCACTGCGCAATGTTCTCTTTCTTCACCTGTCAGGCAAAGACCACCTCGAAGAGTCTCACTGCTGATTACTAGTTAATTGTCATTAATAAGTGACAACTGACATTATGGGGGCTTAATGCAGAGAGAACAGAAAAGAGCCACAGATATTCTAATGAGCTGACTCCTACGTGCCCTCTTTTGTTGTCGAAAATGAGGAGCTGTCGTCATTGTTCAGGAGATGGGCTTCAATTGCTCTGGAAAATATTCTCTTTTAATTTCTTTATGCATAGATAATTCCTGGTACTCTGTACTTCTCTCTCTCCCACCCCCCTCTCCTTTGAACATGCACACACACACACACACACACACACACACACACAGTCACACACTCTTCCTCACTGTCTCCTATGAGCATGCTAAAAGCTCCCAACTTAGGAAGAATCGTAACTTATTTCTAGACAAGGAAGTAGTGTGCTCTTCAAAGCTTGGATTTACAGAGGAGATAGAAAAGGAAGGCCGTTGAGTGTCATTCTTTTTGTTGCCTTGGATGGGAACAGAGGTGGAGAGGTTCAGCACTGAGGAACGAAGGGTGGGAGGCAAGAGAAGGGGAGGAATTGATGTAATGAGAAAAGATCCACCAGTCACAGGCAGGAAGCTGAAAGTGATGATCAAGAACATATGAACACATGTCACAGCCAATCTGCCCGAGAGAAACGTTACTCTTCCCAGCCCTCAGAGCTTTAAAACAATTACGACAACAAAAAAAATCCCCACAGAATCTTCCAGAAGAAAAGCCAGAAATGAGGGGAAATGATTCAATAGATATTAAACTTTGAGCTATGTCCGCTGCCATTTGTTTTCGGTAAATTTTAACCGAACAGAATTTGCGTGTTAAAAATCCTTACTCCTCAGGACAATTGAGCCCAGACTCTGAGTTCCTTCTTGTGTGTGTGTGCTATGTGTGCACACACAGAAACAATACTATATTCAAATATTAGAGTAGAAAACAAACCCAGAAACATACAGCCATATCCCCCTTTACCTGTCTACCTGCTTTCTCTGCCCAGTCCCTGGTAACCATCTTTCTACTCTCTGCTTCTGTGAGTGTAACTTTTGGAAAATTTCACGTATCGGTGAGATCATGTAATACTTGTCTCTCTGTGACTGGCTTAATTCACTTAGCATAATGTCCTCTAGGCTAAACCCTGTTGTTACGAATGAGAGAATATCCTGCTTCTTGAAGGCTGAATAGTATTTCACTGTGTATATATGCCACATTAAAAATAGGTGATGTTAATTAGCCTGATTTGATCATTCCACAATGAAACATCACATCATACCCTGAAAATATGTACAATGATGTGCCAGCTAAAAATAAAATGAAATTTAAGGAAGAAAAACATATAGCAAGTAATTTCTGTGTCTACTCAAGCCAGTTAACAGAATGCTGTGTCTGTTAAGAGAGGGCAGCTGTGTGCATGTTACTCTTACCGTCCGCCCTAATACTGAAGATTTCCAAATAGGACCATTACAGAATATCCTTGGAGTAAGCTCAGGCTGAAGCCAACAGGAAGAAGATGTGTTGTTTTTCAAGTGCCAACACCTCCTAACAACAATTTTTCATGCTATCAGATCGTTTCACACCATGCCATTCCACCTTCTCTCAAGTCTTATCACACAAATGCAGTTTCAAGCTTGATATTTGATGGCTGCACCATTAAAGGGAGATATCCTGTCTTGCTCCTTAAAATGCTGCTGTGGCAGTCATTTCTGTACGCAGTGGTAAACCCTCTGCCCATGTTAATTTCTGTTCAGTGATGGGGTTTGGGAGAGGGGCAATACTTGGAACTGCTGTGAGCCACTGGGTATGATCTCCTCCCACATTGGAGTCAACCTCCACTTACAGATGATGGTCCTAACAAGACAGAAAGACAGGGTAAGAAATGACCATCCTGCCCTTCAAATCAGCGAATGGGCAGTCACGTCACACTGTTGACACATGACGGGTTCTCGACTAAAGGTGTTTAAGTTTCTGATGCGTGTGCTGGTGTTGAACCACGTCGGGAGAATTGCACTCTTGTGTTGTTGAATTTTGGGACCTAAGTTCTCAGCTTTACATTTAGACTTGGTTTGTTTTATTTGAAAATGCTGCTGGCGCTTCAGGAGCACTTTGGGAGGCTGAGGTGGGCAGATCACGAGGTCAGCAGTTTAAGACCAGCCTGGCCAACATGGCAAAACCCCGTCTCTACTAAAAATATAAAAAATTATCCAGGTGTGCTGGGGGGTGCCTGTAATCTCAGCTACTCGGGAGGCTGAGGTAGGAGAATTGCTAGAACCAGGGAGGTGGAGGTTGCAGTGAGCCAAGCCTGTGCCACTGCACTCCAGCCTGGGCAACAGAGTGAGACTCCATCGCAAACAACAAAAAAAGAAAATGCTGGAGGTTGGTCCCAGCTTGGATCATTTGTGACTGTCAGCGGCATGACACACATATCCTTACCTAAGTTTTGCACAGAAGTGTGGAAAAGGACATTGTGAGCTTGTACCAGGCACTAGATAGCCGCCCCCAAGTGCATGATGATCCATCGTTAATCTGTACTGTTTTGACATCATGCTATTGTGGGGGAGAACCTGGGATTCACAGGCTTAAGGCTGGACTATTGCAAGAACTTGTTTGTGCATCAAAATGATAAAAGCACATGGGATGTCCCTCCCTCTGCACTCAGCATGTGGAAGGGGCCTAGTAAACGGTATTGTTATTAGACTTGCTCGATCAAGTACAAACACACCTCTTTAGACAGCTCTCCTCTCTCATCCCTTGTTCACAAAAATGTCAAGAAAGACATTTTCAAATGCTTCTTTTAAGTTGATAAATCACCAAAAGCACTGGTGGATACCTGAGAGCAATCATACGTTTGAGTTGGAAGAATAACATATTAGCTGCCTCGTGGGGTTCAGCTACATTGGGGTGTCCTCCATTACCACTCAATTTCAGCCCCATGACAAGAATAAAGTAAGGGTCTAGACAAGAGGAAAGTAAGTTGTGAAAGATTTGGGTTGACTGTCCAAGGCAGAAACAAATAGAGATCTGGCTGGAATCCAGAATTTTGATGTCCTTCACCCCCTCGCAGCGCAGATTTCCAAAAGATATGTGTAGAGAGGTGACGTGGCCAGTGAACAGTTCTTACCATAGCGTCCTAATCACAGGCCTCACTGGGCTGGCTAGGGCAGCTAGTTAGAGTGTGCAAGGGTCAAGAGGATTCCTTTGGCCTTGAGGAGACAGGTGGAAACCCTGCATCCTTCACCACGAGCCCCTACAGATTCCTGCTTGGGTTCGCTGGGACAGGGACTCCCCAGAGAACCAGAAGCCAAGGGCTCTTTCCTTTATTCTCCAAAAGTCCTGCTGGAACCACATTATTATATGTGGCCCAGAGCCAAGTCCTAAGTCCTCTCCTTGGGTTGGGACGAGGGTGCAGAGAGCAAGTGGCTCCCCCTTGAGTTTAGAGGGTGTATCCAACAGGTGGCAGATCCAGCGGGCTTCAGGCTTCATTCTGCCTTGTTGAAATCAAAGGGATTTCAGTAGCGCCCCCTCCAGCCACCGCCATCCAGATAACCAAGGAAACATCAGGTCATGTTCTGGGACTGCTGTGATTGTTTTATGCCTGGTATTTTGGTGGTGTCCAGTTCATGTTCCAGACTGTGTATCCTTTAGTCACTCAATTTGATATGCACTTTTGGACTAAATGTTGACTTCACCCTGCCTTCATCATCACCAGCCATGGGCACTTCCATGTTTTCAGCGTTTGAGTCTTTGCTTCTCTTCGCTTACATCTTCACTTGGTTCACCATGCTTTCTTTTAGCTCTGCCAGCCTCAGTCAATGAGGTTGGTTGACAAGCTCACAGAATAAGCGTCCCCCACATGATGGGAGATGGGCTAGGAGCCCAGTATCACTTATGGTGATGACAGATACATTCTCTGCCCTCCTGTAGCTTCCAGTGAATCATTATTTGTGTTCAATTTCCAGGTATCTAGAAGCAAAGACATACTTTCCTCCTAAAATCTCATTCATGCATATGCTCATTCATGGAACCAACATTTGCTGCTAGATGTTTCGTATTTTCACAAATACTAGAAAACAACATGAAGGCTACGGTTACAGGTTAAATTCTGCAAATTGGCTAAGCATAGAGTCATGGGGGATGTGGTGGGGATCACACGAGCAACCAGGATGCCAGGAGCTTTGGAGCTCTAGGAAAGGTTTCCTAAGGGAGATGATTGTCACATATTTTGGTTGTAATTCTTTTAATTAAAATGAGTCTAGATTGAGATCATTGCAAAATCAGCTTTCATATCAATATTTCATGAAATGAGCTTCATACTTTAAATGACACTCCTCTCACTTCCAGTGATGGGTGCTGCAAGCTGCTGTGGGGGTGTATAGTGTCACTGCAGTGGCATCAGCATGAGCTACAGGGGTGTGTGGCATCACTGCAATGGCATCAGCGTGAGCTGCAGGGGTGTGTGGCATCACTGCAATGGCATCAGCATGAGCTGCGGGGGGTGTGGCATCACTGCAATGGCAT
>CM052661.1:104661124-104693334 GCA_028533165.1 Leontopithecus rosalia
AGCTGCGGGGGGTGTGGCATCACTGCAATGGCATCAGCATGAGCTGCAGGGGTGTGTGTGGCATCACTGCAATGGCATTAGCATGAGCTGCAGGGGGTGTGGCATCACTGCAATGGCATCAGCGTGAGCTGTGGGGTGTGTGTGGCATCACTGCAATGGCATCAGCGTGAGCTGCGGCGGGTGTGGCATCACTGCAATGGCATCAGCGTGAGCTGTGGGGGGTGTGTGGCATCACTGCAATGGCATCTGCATGAGCTGGGGGTGTGTGTGGCATCACTGCAATGGCATCAGCATGAGCTGGGGGTGTGTGTGGCATCATTGCAATGGCATCAGCGTGAGCTGTGGGGGTGTGTGGCATCACTGCAATGGCATCAGCATGAGCTGTGGGGGTGTGTGGCATCATTGCAATGGCATCAGCATGAGCTGTGGGGGTGTGTGGCATCACTGCAATGGCATCAGCGTGAGCTGTGGGGGTGTGTGTGGCATCACTGCAATTGCATCAGCGTGAGCTGTGGGGGTGTGTGTGGCATCATTGCAATGGCATCAGCATGAGCTGCAGGGGGTGTGGCATCACTGCAATGGCATCAGCATGAGCTGCAGGGGGGTGTGACATCACTTCAATGGCATCAGCTTGAGCTGCCGGGGGTGTGTGGCATCACTACAATGGCATCAGCTTGAGCTGCAGAGGTGTGTGGCATCACTGCAATGGCATCAGCATGAGCTGCAGGGGGTGTGGCATCACTGCAATGGCATCAGCATGAGCTGCGGGGGGGTGGCATCACTGCAATGGCATCAGTGTGAGCTGTGGGGTGTGTGTGACATCACTGCAATGGCATCAGCTTGAGCTGCAGGGTGTGTGGCATCACTACAATGGCATCAGCGTGAGCTGCAGAGGTGTGTGGCATCACTACAATGGCATCATCTTGAGCTGCAGAGGTGTGTGGCATCACTACAATGGCATCAGCGTGAGCTGCGGGGGGTGTGTGGCATCACTACAATGGCATCAGCGTGAGCTGCGGGGGGGTGGCATCACTGCAATGGCAACAGCGTGAGCTTGAACTGCACAGTGTTTCTTTGTTCATGGAGCCCCCCCACTCTTTTTCTATTGCTTCTCTATTTTTCTTGATGACCTCATGTATTTCTTTTCCATTGCTACATAACAAATTAATCCCAAACTTACTGGCAGTAAACAATGACCTGTAATCTCAGGTTCTGTGGTTGGGAAGTCTGGGTTCTCGGTTCAGGGGCTCCCTGGGCTGAAATCAAGGCATTGGCCCTTGCTGTGATCTTTCTGGGGGCCCAGGGTCCTCCCTTCCAAGCTCTGGAGTTGGCTGAATCCAACTGCTTGTGTTGTAGAATGGACACCCTCAAAAACAGGAGGCTGCTCCCCATCCCTGCCATGGGACCCCTCTACCACATGACAGTTTGCTTCTTTAAGGCCAGCAGGAGAACATCTCTGTGGTTCCAGTCTCTTGTAAGGGCTCACCTGCTTATGTCAGGCCTGTGCTTGATGGTTTCTTCTGATGAACACAGAGCCCTTTGTTGGGCCTTGATCATACTTGTAACATCCCTTCACCTTGGCCAAGTAAGATAACCAGATCACGATTGTACTGCTATTCCCCGGCAGTCGGCACGAGGCCAAAAATGAAATGAATTTGCTCAGTGTTGATTGTTTCAGAGATGATGGTTTCGGGGAAACCCAGGACAGTGGGTGCCCTTGGAGAGCCTGCACACTCACTTTGCTCTGTATGCCTGTGATGGGCTCTCCACAGGTGAGCTGACCCTTGGCCAGGTGGGCGACATCACAGGCACACCCGCCTGGTCCTCTGTTTTGGAATCCTATAAATACCTCGAACAGCTCTCCTGGCACACTGTGTCTCCCCTCGTCAGCTGACTGAGAGGTGCTGGCAGAGAGGAAATGCTTCTCCATCCCTGGGCCACGCAGAGGGCTCGACCCAAATGTGCTCAGCACATGTCTGTGCCTGCATCAGGACTGAGGGCAGCTCTGGTGACACTTAAGAGTGCTGATCTTGAAGCCAGGTCAATGGCTTACCTGTGCGATGAGACATGTGACCCAGACATTCTTTTTTTTTTGAGACAGAGTCTCACTCCTTCACCGGGAGGCGCCGGGCTGGAGTGCCCAGCCATTCTGTAATCTCTTTGAGACTCAGTTTCCTCATCTGAAGTTTGAGGCTGACAATAGCATGTCCTTCCTCAAGGAGCTGGGATGAGGATTAAATGAGATAATCTACATAAAGTGTGGCCCAGAGCACGTGCTCAATAAATGGGAGCCGTACTTATTTGTAAACATAAAGCTGACCTGTGTTGGCATCATTGATAATTTGTAGATATAAATATTGTACCTAAAAGTTTAGCTATTAAACGGCGAGAAGCAGCACAGATCAGGTCAGGGAGCAAAGAAGAGAGTTCCACATGGGCTATATGTAAGGGCTGGAAATCAGAATCAGGAACAAAGTCACTTAATGGCAGCACTTCCGTGGCTGAGAGGGCAGAACGTCCACATGAGAAAGGACCCGTGGGCCACAACGATTTGGAGACAAGTGGAGGGGTAGTGTATTTTTTAAATAGGCCCTAGCAACCCAGTGAATCAGCACATATTTGTCCAACGTGCTGATTCACATCATTTATTTATTTATGAGACAGAGTCTTGCTCTGTTGCCCAGGCGGGAGTACAGTTGCATGATCTTGGCTCACTGCAACCTCCACCTCTTGGGTTCAAGCGATTTCCCTGCCTCAGTCTCTTAAGTAGCTGGGGTTACAGGTGTGCACCACCACATCTGGCTGATATTTGTATTTTTAGTAGAGATGGGGTTTTGTCATGTCAGCCAGGCTGGTCTCAAACTCCTGACCTCAGGTGATCCACCCAACTCGGCCTCCTGAAGTGCTGGGATAACGGGTGAGCCACAGTGCTCACCGGATGATATAAAAATTACACATGCATCTTTCTTGCTGGTAATTGTTTCATGGAGCATTTATAATTACAATGTAAGTACAATTTAGCTAAATAAATGTAAGATGATCATGAAATCTGATACCGGTTAGTAACAAATTTGGTGAACGGCATGATGAAGCTGCCCCCCACGCATGTTTCCATGGTGGTCTTAATAGTGCATGCGGGGCTAAATGGAACCTACAGCTGAGATGCAGATGCCACCTCAAGCTCTTCGCCCCAAATTCGCCTGGCACAAAGAGTGCACCTGAGCAAAGATGAGAAAGCCCCGTGGCATTAAATACCCCTGAAATAGCGTGGCAGAGGTGTCCTGCAGGCACTGAGCTGCCGGTGTTCTCCAAGACGGACGGCTAACAGTCCCACACAGAAAGACGTTATTTGTCCAAGGGGGTCATTTCTGCCAGTGGAGAATGGGAAATAATAAGATTTTTGTTGTTGTTGTTGAGATGCTGACTTTTGTCAAAACATTTTAGAAAGTGTTCATTAGGAAAAGATTGAGGGGAGAAACTGCAGGATGTAACCACACCGTGTGGGGAGACAGCAGAGCAGGCGCTTCCTTTGGCTTCTTCTCATTCAGTGGCTGGTGTTTTGATTAGCCCGTGCTTTAGGCTATGATTAGCGTCTTGTGGGGGAAAGTATTCTATCCATAAATATGAAAATAAGCCCATAATTGACCCTTGGACTGGATGTGTTTCCATTGGATTTTGCCATTGAAAAGGCACCTCTTTGGAGAGCTCTGTGAGTGGGGTAGGCTGAGTGCGCCCCACATCTGATGACAATGACGGGCCCTTGCAAGGCAGTGCACCCAGGCACAGAGGAGAGGGGGAGGGGAGGAGAGGGAAGAGCAGGTGTGTGTGTTTTCTTCCCTTTCTAGCTGTAAGCACAATTCGGCATGTGCCCTCAGTGCTCATTAACTGGACAGCTGTGGAAGAGCCACTCGTAAGTGCCAATCGGCGTGTCCTGCCCTGTGTCGTGAGAGTCCAGGGTAGACACGCATGGGGCAGATGGGGAAGGTCAGCATGTTGGGTCCATTCAAGATGAAAGATGCAGAGTAACAAAACAGGAAGTGCAGAGGGCCTGTCGGTGTGCAGCCTTTACTGAGACTCCGTGAATCCCAGGGGCCTCTGTGCCATGCCTCAGCCTTCCGGGAAGAGTCCCAGGCTGCTGCCTGGCCCGAGCTGGGGTGCAGTATTCCAGTTGTTATCTCGGCTTGCGGCCACAGCTGTAGAGTTTTGCTGCACAACTGAAAGGATCCCTCCCCCCATTTTTAATTTTGCTTTTTCAGGAATTCCCACTGACTGAAAAGAACATATGGCATTGCAAGTGCATTAGGATCATTTGTGCATTTCGCCAGAATGGGGCTCACAGTGAGGAAGGAGCCGTCACTCCAAAGCCTGGGGTGAAGAAGGTTTGAGGCCCCAGGTTCATATCCTTCCCAGAAACAGATCAACCACGGGTTCCAAATCAGGGAATCTGAACTCCTGAGTATGTTAGGGGCTCAGGGGTGCTGCTGCTTCCAAGATCATCTGGCTGTAAGTCCACATCGACTGCCGCCTGCAGCCACCCCACACAAGCTTTTGCTCTGCCACTTCTCCTTTGCTACTCTAAGAAGTGCTGGGCATGTCTTCTGCTTTATACCTCACAGCATAGATTTTCTTCCATGTTTTGTCAACCAGGAAAAAAAAATACAGGAACCATGACTTCTTTAGGAGAGGAGGGACCCTTCTGTTTTTCCTCCCAAATCCAATCGCCCCTTTCTTTCTTCTTTGGGATCTTCAGAACCATCTTTACATGCAAATGTTCTGTTCTGCTTCAAAAACACGGCCCTAATAAACTCCTTAATTTGCCTGCGTGCGTCAGGTTCGCAGTGACTTCAGCCCTCAGTGCTGTCAAATCCCCTGAGAGCCACCTGGTTCAGAATCCAGGGATTCTGAACCTGGAATCCCTCTGACCACTGCCCATTTGCAGAAATCAACAGACCAATAATGGTTTCCTGTTCCAGTGTCTTTGAGAAACACTGGGCTAAACATGGAATTCTTCATGACCAGATTCAATACACACTGTGACTTTCCAAGCTTGACATGGTCTATAGCATTGCACTACATTTTTATTTATTTATTTTGTGATAAAATACACACAACATAAAATGTATCATTTAACAACTCTTAAGTATGCAGTCTGGTAATGTTAAGCACATTCACACTACCACCACCACATAGAATTTTTCATCTTCCCAAACAGAAACTCTCTGCTCATTAAACAATTCTTCCTCATTTCTCCCGCCCCCTAGTCCCTGACAATCACCATTCTACTTTCCATCTTTATGAATCTGATGACCCTAGGGACCTAATGTAATGGAATCCAATAGTATTTGTCTTTTTGTGACTCAGCAAATGCCCTCAGGGTTTGTTTATGCTGTTGTGTGTATCAGGATTCCCTTCCTTTTTAAGGCTGAATAATATTCCATTGTGTATACACACTGCCTTTGTTTATCCATTCACCCACTCGTGGGGTTTTCCACATTTTGGTTATTGTGAATAATACGTGATACTGTGAACATTGATGTACAAGTATCTGTTTAATCCTTTCCCTTGACTCTTTTTGGAATAGACCTAGAAATGGAGTTGCTAGATTAAGTGGTCTATGTTTAACTTTCTGAGGACCCATAAAACTGTTTTCCGTAGTGGTTACACCATTTTGTATTTCCGTAAGCAAGGATCCCAATGTCTTCATATCCTGCTAAATACTTGTTATTTTCCACTACTTTTGATAATAGCCATCCTAATGGGTGGGAAGTGATGTCTCATTGTGGTTTTGATTTGCGTTTCCCTGATGACTGATGATGTTGAGACTCTTTTCATGTTTATTGCCCATTGGTATATCTTCTTTAAAGAAAGTCTATTCATGTTCTCTGCCCATTTTTGAATTGAGTTGTTTTTTGTTGTTGCATTATAGGGAGTTTCTTATATATTCTGTGTATTAATTCCTTATCAGATATAATATGCAAATATTTTCTCCCATTCTGTAGATTGCCCTTTCACTTTCTCGATAGTGTTCACTGATGCACAAAAATTTTAAATTTTGGTGAAGTCAAATTTATCCAGTTTTTCTTTTGTTACCTGTGCATTTGGCATAATATAACAAAAATCACTGCTAAACCCAATGCCATAAAACTTTTCCTGTATGTGTTATCCTAAGAATTTTTAGTTTAGTTCTTATGTTCATTTCTGTGATTCATTTTGAGTGAATTTGTATATATGCTGTTAGGTAAGGGTTCAATTTATTATTTTGCATGTGGATATCTACTGGTCCCAGTGCCATTAGTTGAAGAGACTGTCCTTTCCTCATTGGACAGTCTTGGCAACCTTGTCAAAAATGATTTGGTGGCTGAGCATGGTGGCTCACACCAGTAATCCAGCACATTGTGGGGCCAAGGTGGGTGGATCACCTGAGGTCAGGAGCTTGAGACCAGCCTGGCCAATGTGGTGAAACTCAGTCTCTACTAAAAATACAAAAATTAGCTGGGCATGGTGGTGCGCCTGTAATCCCAGCTACTTGGGAGGCTGAAGCAAGAGAATGGCTTGAACCCAGGAGGCAGAGGTTGCAGAGAGTCAAGATCACATCACTGCACTCCAGCGTGGGTAACAGAGCAAGATCCATCTCAAAAAATAAAAATAAAAATGATTTGGCCACATATACAGGGTTTATTTTTGGGCTCTCTACTCAATTCTGTTGGCCCACAGATTTGTTCTTATGCCAGTATTACACTGTTTTGATGACTGTAGCTCTGTTATAAACTTTGAAATCCAGAAGTGAGAGTCTCCCAACTTTGTTCTTCTTCTTTCAAGATGCTTTTGGCTATCCCTCAATTTTTTGATTATCAAGAACTTCTTTTTTTTTCCTGGACTTGTTAACATCTCTTAGATAAATAATTCATAGAACCACAGTTCAGGCAACTTTACTTCAAAAGTATGTTTTTGTCAGCTTAGGTAAAATTTGTCTTTCTAACCTTCTTCAGGAAGGTGTTCAACTGTTTATGTTCAAGTTTGACATAAGAAAGTGATGGTCCAAACTGTTTAGAAAAAAAGTAAGTTAAGTTGTATTTTATTCTTGTCCCTGAAACCTCACTGCTTTCTAAGAAGCTGAGCCTTCTTGCTGTCCTTTGGGTCCAGTGATGTCACTTCTCCCTTCCTCACTTTCTTTCTTTCCCACCTATGAGCCTGGATGGCAGCTCCGGATGTTGTGACAATTAATGAAATGGAATCTGCAAAGTGCTTTGAATACTTTGAAAGAAGAGTGTCATGCACATTCAAGAAAAAGAATTAGTACAACTCCTGAGTCAGTGCAAACAGAAATGTTCCCAGATCATGTTATGGAATATTGCAGGTGGCATGTGCCCTTTTCTAGAAATACTGAGATTATCTGAAATCTAGGGCAAGCACTCTAAGTTACAGTATAAAATTTTGTTATGAAAAAAAAAAAGGCTTAGAGCAAATCAAACATGAATTGCTTTCACTGCAACTTAGACATTGAGCATTCCAGGACAATTTCAGGCTGTAGTGCTGAGGTATGGAGGAGTACCTGCCAGTTTTTAAGTCCACTTGGATACCCAGCTCTCTTCTTAATACGTATTAGTCTGTTTTCATACTGTTAATAAAGACATACCCAAATCTGGGCAATTTATACAGAAAAAAGGCTTAATTGACTCACAGTGCCACATAGCTGGGGAAGAGTCACTATCATAGTCTAAGGCAAGGAGGAGCAAGTCACATCTTACATGGATGGCAGTGGCAAAGAGACAGCTTGTGGAGGAAAACTCCTCCTTAAAAAACCATCCGAACTCACGAGACTTATTCACAATCACAAAAACAGCGTGGGAAGACCTGCCCCCACGATTCAATTACCTCCCACCAAGTCCCTCCTACAACATGTGAGAATTTAAGTTGAGATTTGGGAGGGAACACAGCCAAACCATATCAATATACATAATTTTCAAAGGCAAATAGTTTCATAAGGCTTATTATGGGGGGAAAATGCTATCCCTCAATTACCCCTCCAGTTTCCTTATCCCAATGACAATTATTTTGTTTCAAGATCTAGATATTACATAATGACTTTCTACTATGGAGGGAAACACTGCCACCTTACACCTGCCTCTCTCTCCTCTCTCCATCTCATTTGTATATCTCTTGCCACTGGTCTCCCAAGTGAGCTACATGGTAGCTTTCTGGCTTGATCAATAGTCCACTTTTACACCACTGTGACTTTGAAAATATATTATATAGAGCTGAACCATATAGTGTATTAGGGTTGCATTTTGCTTCTTGTACGATTGTGTATTTTCCTGGTGTGCGTATGGTTTAGTTTACTTCTACATTTCTGTTACTGATTCAACTTGAAAGGATTTGGCGAAGTTAATTATTCCCATTTCCTTGATACCTTTCTCACTTAGCTTCCGAGACACCTGCCTCTTGCCTTCCTTTGCTTTTCTTGGCCTCCTTGCTGATTCCTTCTTTCTCCCTGACCTCTCAGCCCCAAGGTGCCCTAAGGCTTGGTGTTGGGCCCTCTTTCCTCTGGTCCTACACCCCATTCCCTTGGTGCTCTCATTCTGTCTTTGGCTTCATATACCATCCTTGTGCTAAAAATCCCCAGGTTTATGTCTCCATACAGACCTTGCTCCTGACTCCAGCCTCTCATGCCCACTTCCTACGTAGCACACCCATGCAGATGGAGTTTGGTTTCTCAGGGCTGCCCCAACAGAGGACCACGAGCTGGTGGCTTAAACAACAGAAATGCACTCCTGCCCAGTGTTGGAGGCCAGCAGTCCAAGGCCAAGGTGTCGGTAGGCCCCTGCTCCTGCTGCAAGATCTGGCGGGGGGGTAATTCTGCCTCTTCCAGCTTCTAGTGGATCCTGGTAACACTTGGCATTCCTTGGTCTGCAGCTGTGTCCTGTGGCCTCTGCTTGTCTCCCCGTGGCATTCTCCCTGTGTGTCCCTGCCACACATTTCCTTCTTTTATGTCTACAGCAGGCCATAATGAATTTGGATCCACCCTGATGACCCATTCTCAACTTGATTACATCTGCCAAGAACCCCCTTGTTCCAAGTATGGTCATACACATAGGCATGGGGGCTAGCATTTCAACATATCTTTTGGGGAATATAATTCAACACATAGTAGATACCGTTACTGGACATTACCACCTTACTTTGCCTAAAACCGAACATCTGATTGCAGCCACCCCACCATGGCCACACATGCTACACCCACAGTGAAAATGCTGGTGGTGCCCTTGGAACCTCTGTTTCTCTCCTGACCATGTCCAGTCAATGAAGAAAGCTGGTAGTTTCCACGGGCAGAGTAGCCTAGAAGTCTTCTCCTCCTCTCTTGCCCTCTCCCTGCTCACCCCACCCTCATCTGGTCCACACCCAACACAGCAGTTAGATTGGTTCTTTACAAACCCGAAATCAGACCACATCGGCTGTAGTCCGAAGCCCTCATGACGGACTAGGCTCATGTGACTTGGCCCCTGGTCTTTTCTCTTGCTCCTCTACCCCCTGCTCTGCCTTCTCAGCAATGCCAGCCTCCTGCAGTTTCTCGGGTTTGCCAGGTGTGGTCCAGCCTCATGGCCTCTGCCTTGGCAGCTCCTGCTGTCTGCACTGGTCTTCTCCAGGTGCTTGCCCCACCAGCTGCCCTACCCAATGGTTCTGCCTGAGATGCCAACTCCCACATGCTGCCTCCCAACTCCACCTCTAGAAGTTCAGTTCCTTTTATTGCTTCATAAGTAATTTTTACTATTGGTCTCATTGATTCTGTAATCTGTATCCAAATAAAATCCATACATTGCAGTTGATTAATATGTTCCTTAAATATCTTTTAATCTCTAAATTGTCCTCTCCCCTGCACCTCTTGGTTTTCTTTGCAGAGTGCTTGATGAAGAAGCTGGGTCATCTGTCCTAGAGTTCCCTGCAGTCTGGGCTTTGCTGATGGCACCCCCCTGGTGTCCTCTGACATGTGACGTTGTCCCCTGTAGCTCCTGTTACTGGGTAGTTAGATTTCGCATCTGGGTAAGATGGAAGGCTTTTTTATGCCTATGGAAGTGAATATTTAGTCTCCTTTCTTCCTTTCGCATGTAACAATATGAACTTGCTTCTTCAACAGACTTTCAAGTGATTATCCTTATTTCAGATCTATTCTTACCTCTACCTCCAGGAGTTGCAGGAGCTCTGGTTGGGGGGCTCTGGCCACACACCAGCCTGCTCTGGGCTGTTCCACACTCGCTGCTCACTTCAGCGCTCTTGGGTCTGCTAAGACAATTGCTGTTACTCCATCTGCTTTATGGCTTCCCACATTTTGCTGCTGACATCTCTCCCCTTCTCTTTGTCCTCATGGGTTTCTGGTTCCCCCTCTTGTTTTTTCATTGCTCTCCTCTCACACTAGAGTGGTTTCAGTAGGGAGCCAATGTGAACATGTGGGCTTAATCCACCATCTTTAGCAGGAAGCTGCTCCCTCCTTCTTTCGCCATCAGCCTTCAGTGAGCATATGCACTCAGCACCTCCTGGAAGCCACCAAGAGCACCTCTCATACCTGTGCACACAAGGCCAACCCCACCGCCTGCTGCTCAGGCCACGGCTGCCTTCGTTCCTTCTAGGAATTCATGCAGGCACCTGGGAGAAGCTGCCTTCGATGCTCCGTGCTCCTTTTAAGGAGAACTCCATTTTCTGTTTAGTGGCCGCTGTCTTATCTCAGGTCTGTTTGCCCAAGTCTCTAGTTCTTCTTTTTTCTTCTAGCCAGTCATTTAAAGTTTATGGAACTTTTCCTGGCAAATCCGTAGATTATTTTTCCTCTAACTATCTAATCATGACCATAATTTTAACCCAGACCCTAACCAGGGCACCTGCTGTGGTTCTCCCATTTACAGTTCTCTTGAGCATTACATTCATTTATTCATCTGCCATTCTCTATTCTAGAAGCCTCTAGTAGCCTTTGTGCTGAATCATTATATTGACGTTGATTTTGGAGACTGTGAAATATTTTATAATCTCAATACGTCTCATCAAAGCAATTGTTTCATGCTTTTCAGGAGCTCTGGTAATAGGTGCTCTAACCAATCTGAAGTTCTCATTTCATGTACTGTTAATTTCCACTAGAATTAATGTGGTCAAAGCACTTACAGAATGTATTACTGACCTTGGTGGTAATTTGTGTTTGCTTCTACCTCAACTAAGTAATCTTAGCAGAACTACGCAAGGATCTGTCATCGGCACATTCCTATAAGATTGTTCTGCTACATGGTTTTCCAAGGTTTAGAGAGTAAACACACTGTCGGCTGGTATCAGAAAACCTCACACTCTCAGTTGAAAAAGACAACTATGGAGTCCTCTTCTCTACACGATAGTGTTATGTAATAATTAGGATATGAATAAGCATATAGCTTGACCTTAGGTTCTCAGTACTTTGCCACCATTTCTTTAAAAAGGATGATTTAAAAAGTATCAGTGGGGAAAGACTTATAGAAATACTGCTTAGAAAGAGAAGCAGGTTTGCATGTAATAATTTTTTTCTATTGTCAGAGATGGGGCAGTTAGAGATATTAGGGCACACACACATACACATACACACACATGCACACCCACATACACACATATACACACATACACACACACCCCCACACACATACACACACACAATTTATGCTCAACAAGGGGCACTGAGTGAGCCGTTAACACACAATTTCTATGAACAATAATGAGAATTGTGTGAGTCTCCATTCATGCCACTGGAAATTTACCCCTTAGGGTCCACATAAATTTGAGCTGTTGACCATGTGAAATGTTATTTTATGGGCAATAAGGGCACTGAGAAGCAGCTACATGTTTTCCTAAACCTGGCCACCCACCACCAAATATGTCTGCACAATGCTTCCGTTTTTCTTCCTGGAATCCAAACGTAGTGTTCACCTTGTTGATAAGATAGAGGCACTCCTACTGTTCTCCGTCTCCCTGCGAAGACCATGGAACACCTGCACCTTTTGTTGTGAAATCTGACAGGTGCCTACGATTCCTCCTTTTAGGGGTTTTGATTAGAAATCTTCAAGCTAATGTAAATCAGTGAATTATATTCCTTTACTTCTGTGCTTTATGCAGTATTTGTAGAATAGCATTTGAAAATGAAGGCTCTCACCCCAAACAAATAGATAATTTTCTACCCACACTCAACCCAACACACACACAGACACACATGCACACACGTACACACACACGCACATACACACACACACGCTGGACAATTGCTGGGTACTGTGTTAATCTTATGGAATTCTTTCCTTTATTTGGCTTATATAAGTGCACAACGCTATACCGTATAGTTTCTGAAATACATAGATACACAATGGAATACTACTCAATAATAAAAAGAATAAATCCTCTCATTTATAATATGGATGAGCCTGGAGGACATTATTGAAATTGGTCAGGTTCAGAAAGGCAAACACTACATGATCTCACTCATATGTGGAATCTAAAGAAGTTAGTTTCAAAGAAGTAGAGAGTAGATCTTGAACATGGTGAAACCCCGTCTCCACTAAAAAGACAAAGAGTTAACTGTGTGTGGTGGCTTGTGCCAGTAGTCCTAGCTACTTGGGAGGCTGAGACATGAGAATCGCTTGAACCTGGGAGGTGGAGGTTGCAGTAAGCTGAGATGGTATCACTGTACTCCAGCCTGGTGAGAGTGAGATTCCATCTCAAAAAAAAAAAAAGAAGTAGAGAGTAGAATAATGGATGATGGATGGTCACCAGGGCCTGGGTCTGGGGAGGTGAGGAGGAGGAGGGATTGGGGAGAGACGGTGAAATGCAAAGTTACAGCAGGATGGCAGGAATAAGTTCTGTTGCTCTGCTGCACAGTAGGATGACTCTGGTTAACAACATTGCATTGTATATTTCAAGATAGCGAGAGGAAAGGATTTTGAACATTCTCACCACAAAGAAATGACAAATGTACAAGGGATGGATATACTAAATACACTTATTGAGTTTTATACAAGGTATATATGTATTGAAACACCACACTGTTCCCCATAAATATATGTACAACTATGTGTTCATAAAAGCAAAATTTTAAAAAGACAAAAAACATCTAAAAAATGAAAGTATCAGCCAATAGGCAGCAGTCTCACTGTTTACCAGCTCACTAAGGCATTACATTCACAATGCCCTACATTACCTACGGCTTGGGTTTAAATGTGTCCTGCAAATTTCATGTGTTGGAAACGTAATCCCTAATGAAACAGTGTTACGAGGTGGGGCCTAATGAGCGGTCTTTAGGTTGGATTAACGGAAAATGCCACTATGAAGAGGGCATGCAGGAGTAGGTTTCCTCTCTCTTGCTCTTCTGCCACAGGAGGGCACAGTGTCCCTCCCCTCTGGAGGATGCTGCGTTCAAGGCACCATCTTGGAAGCAGGGGGCAGCCCTCATCAGACAACCAAATCTGCTAGAGGCACCTTGTTCTTGGACTCCCCAGCCGCCAGAGGGGGGGAAATACATTTCAGGTGATTACAAATGCTCTACTCTTTGGTACTCTGTGATAGCCGCACAAAATAGAACAAGACGTCTACACAGTTCAGGGTGATTCCACCCGAAGCAGAGTTCCCAAGGGCAGCACTTCACTTTGGCTTCGAAGACTGACTCAGCAGACGATCAGTAATCAACAGATGCCGTTATTCACTGTTAACATTTTGGTATTTCTTCTGTTTTTGTTAAGTATGTGTCATTGGTCTGTCCCACCTTACAGTCCGTGACATCCATGCAGGCAGGGGCCGTGATGGTCACACACCGTGTGTCTGGCTCATGGTAGACTCTCGGTATGTGTTTTTGAGTGATGAAGACATGGCCACTGTCACCCATACGGCTCTGTTCTGAAAGTCCGGAACCAAAGCACAGGTTGACATTGGCCCCACCTCCCACTCTCAGCTGATTTCTTGATGACATGAATCTTCACACACAAATGGAGTTTTGTTCATTTGCCTGTCCCTGTGTCTGCAAGTCTTCAATCAGTCAGTGAGGGTCCAACATGCTCTTGGGCTTGGGATCTTCGCCTCAGATAGAACGATTCCTCCATCCCTCACCCCTGAAGCCTCTGTGGGCTTTTGTGCTTTCACTTAACTTTACATAAAGGCTTCAGGGCTTCAAACTGAGTTTGGCTTAATTCCAGTTTAAGGTCTTTTATAGTATTTGCTTAGTGTAATTTAATTTTTAGATCCTGTCTTCAAAAAAAGGAAGAAAGAAAGAAAAGCAATTGACTTCAGTTTAATCTTTCACAAATAAATGCCCTTACTTTCTGGGTTTTGTTTCAGTCCAATGTGATATTATTGTTGTATTTGTCATAGACATGAGGACATGGGATATGGGGGTGAAGGTGGACATGCCACCATGCCAGCCAGACCCACAGAGGGTGGTGCGTGGAGACTGAGACCTCCAGAATGTCCCCACACATTAGCAGGTGTTAACATTTCTTCCCACCCTGCTATGTGGCCTAGAAACAGAAGGTCTGGTCCTCGGAGTTCTTGAAATAAAATGAACAAACAAATGTAAGATGGAAGACAAGAGGCTGTTTCCCCTCACTTCTCAGGGCCAGGCCTTCCCCTTGTCATCTCTCTTGTGTCTGCCCAGCAAGGACAGACGGTGGCTCTAGGCCAGGGCCAGGGAGCACATCTGAGTTTATAAACGTTTTTAGGCAGGGTTTTATATATGTATTCCTTTTTAAAAGCTTCATTGAAGTGTACATGAAATACAAAAACAACTGCATATATTTCGTGTGTGCTTGGCGAGGTGGACGTATTCAAAGCCCCACACCGCCACCAGTCTAGATAACAGCCGACATACCCACACCCCCGGTTTCCTGGGAGTTTCCTTCCTCTTCCTCTCTCTCTCTTTTTTCCTGGTGGTAAGAACACTTAACATGAGATCAACCCTCTTAATGTATATTGAAGTACCTGATATCTGATTGTATTAGTCTCTGGTATGCCCTCAAGCAGACTTTGTTTTTTGAAATATGTTTTTGCAATAATTTCACTAATATTAGTAGAGAATGGAAGATTCTGTAGGGTTTATGGAGGGAAATAAATCTTCCAGTTCGCTTCTTCCAGCTGTTTGGTTACCTTGAAGAGGCAGCCCCTTAGCAATGTCTTGCATCACCTAAAATAGGCCCCTAGCAATACTTGTTGACTTCCTTATTTCCTTAGCAGGTCAGAGATGCCTTCCACCTGCTCACACGGGCGCCTTCCTGCACCCAGCTGAGAAAAGTTTTGGAGTAGGAGGCTGGTCCTCAGCAGTCCTGGTTTCTCATGAATGGGCTGATAAGCAAGTCATGCATCCGCCACATCTACAGACAGCCATGCTGTGCTCAGCCGTGGAGAGGTATGAACTCGTTTAATTCCCTAAAGAACCCCGGGAGCCAAGTAATACTGTACAGCTCACTGCAGATGAGGACAAAGCGGAGGCCTTCAGTTATTCTAGCCGGGGGAAGGGACTTCTCTGGGGCCTCACAGCCAGGATGCAGCAGGGTCAGGTGTCCTGCAATGGTGATTCCAGATCCATGCTCCTGTCCCCTGAGCATGTGAGGTGACTTTGCTAGAAGCCTTGATATCCTTGGTTCTCAAGCTGTGCATTCTAGGTTCATATCCTAAACTTCAGCCCCCAGCAGGCTGAAAGTCTGACGTCACCTGCTCCCGTGTGTCTTTGCCGATCCTGGACTGAGAGTGATTCCTTCCTCACCACCCTGTGTGTCATGTGACACACCTATGGAAGGAATCAGGCACTAAGTTAGATTCTCTCGTCCACAAACGAGGGGGCCTCCTGGCCTGGAGTGTAGGTCCCAGGGTTGGGTACAGTGTCCCCAGAGCCGGTGACAAATTTGTAGATGGTGCAGAATGTGGCCAGCTGTGGCAGGTTCATGAACCATGCTGGTCCATCTAAGAGGCCTCTCTAGGGAAGGCCTTGAAACCCACGCCAGAGGACAGGCTAGTGATGGCCCATCTCAAAACCCTGTGTAGATGTGGGGCAATCAGGCTGAAACCAGAATTGAGGGAATGGAATCAGCAGGAACAGTGGCCTACCCCTGTGGCACAGGGTGCTGTGGTATCTGGAGTGGGGCCCTTAGCCGTGTGAGGGAGAGAATTAACGACCTCTACCTGGCCCTGGCCCCAAGTGCTTCCGTCGTGAAGACTGTAGGAACCACAGAGAAAATTGTATGGCAAATGCCAGCTGGTATCACTAGTGCCGGTGTAGACTGTGGCTTTGAAGTAATCCTTCTATTTTGACTGGAAAAAATTTCGTATTAATGTGACATCTTATATTCACGGTCTAGCTCTGCGTTGAGCTTTAAGACCTAATTGAATTGGAGGTCTCTGAAGAAATCGCCAATCACAGAGTGTGATCCCAGTTACAGAGAAGTGACAGTTCCAGTGGATAGCAGCTGAAATGGAGTGAAAACATGGTCTGCCGTGTTCGGCTGCACGTCCCCCCAGGGCATGGGTAATGATGCCTTGGGGCACAGATGTGCCACTTCTGTGCCTACAATGCCCTTGATACACTCCAGTTGCCCTCTGACCTGTCCCAAGTCTGTGTAAAGAGAATGAGAGAATTTCTCATTATTTGGCTTAAGTTCAAACAAAATGCTCATATCTATTATTGGAACAGAGACCGATTCGGCTACATGACTCTCCGTGAGTGTGGAGACTTACTGGCTTGGTGTGAAGATAGCAGGTTTTTATGGATAATTTAAGTCCCACTCCCTGCCAGAACTCTCTACAAACAAGTCCAAGTGGTATCAGCTCCACAAATCAGCTACAGACTACACTGTCTTCTTCGATGTGATTTTCTATAAGTGGAACGGGGTCTTTTAGGGACTTTTCTTAAGTGCACCGAGTTAGTTCAGTCTGAGGAACTGCAAGTCATTTTTCAAAGAGCTGGTAGGTGCTGCCTCAGAGCCCGTTAGTGATCAACAGATGCATCACGTCTCCTCTAATTCTGCTGGAGTGTTTAATTTTTGAGTTGGGTGTCGGACTGGTGTGTTATTAATGTATTCATCCATCCACCCATCCACTCGTCCATTCATTTATCCAAACTTCCATTCATATAATTAAATAATTGCATGGATGTATGGGTAAGGATCTGAGTGACAAATTTACCAAGGAGAGAAGCAAGCGTTACTGTCATAGGAACCAACAATAGGGGACTCTGAGGTTTCCCTGAGGAAGTGATGGTTTAGCTGAGCTTTTTAGGGTGAGAGGTAGACAACAAACATCTTACCAATGTGCTTACCTTTCTTCCCCACCCCTCTTTGACGCCACACTTGCCTGAGTGCAATCGAAGGGTGGCCAATGTCTGGGGCCCTGTCTCTGTCCCTCAATGCCCTTCTAAAACTGCAAAGGCCACATCCTGGGGCACTGGGGTCCTTCTGGCTCACCAGAGGGGCTGCATACAGCTCTGCTTCAGGTTCAGGAGAGGAGAGACGTGAACTCCAAGAGAGCCTTCTCTCATGCTGGGTACATGGGCTGAGTTCTTTTGCAGATAAAGAGACACAGAGCAACGAAACAAAGCAAAACCACAAAACCAGCTTTCTGGGGTCTGCTACTTTGCTAATTTCCTCCTTCCATCAGGCATGGCTGTGACTTGCTTTGGCCAGCAGAATGTGAGAGGAATTATTGCGAGTTACTCCCAGGTAACTCACAATAATGTTTTCGGTATGTTTCGAAGGACCCACTTCAGCCTCTAACCATGAGTTACTTATTTTCCCTTGCTACCATGGCCAGGTCTGCTGGCCCACGCCCCTGACTCAGGACAAGTTGAGCATACAGCCTGAAAATGGACGACATCTTTTTAAAAACTTGTAAGCCACTGAGGTTTTTTGATTATTTATTAACAGCAATACGTAGCCTGTGCTAACTGACCAGCAACACCTGACTCAAAACTTAAATGCTCCAGCAGAACCAGAGGAGACGTGGTGCATGTACCGATCACTAGCAGGCTCTGAGGCAGCACCTACCGGCTCTTTGAAACATGACTGGCAGCTCCTCAGACTGAACTAACTCAGTGCACGTTAAGAGTGGCAGCATGATTCGGTTAGTTTCCGAGGCCTGCCAGGACGAAGCACCACACACCGGGCAGCTTAACACAGCAGACATGTGCTGTCTCGGTTCTGGAGGCTTTAAGTCTGGAGTCAAGGTGTCAGCTGGTTCATGCCCGCCCTGAAGCTCTAGAGGAGGATCCCTTCTGCCTCCTGTGGCTTCTGTGGCTCCCAGCAGTCCTCGGACCTTCGGTTGGTGGACACACCACTCCACCTGGCTCTGTCTTTGCATGGCGTTCTCCCTGTGTGTCCGTGTCTCTGTGTGGTCTCCACTCATAAGGACACTGGTCATATTAAATGCAGGACCCACCCTCACCCAGTAGGACCTCATCTTAATGAGATATCTGCCACAATCCCGTTTTCGAATAAGGTGGCACCCTGCTGCTCGGGAGTTAGTTCTTTGAGGTATGTTTGGAAGGACACACTTTGGCCTCTAGCCATGATTTCCCGTTATTTATTTTCACCTGCTACAACGACCAGGTCTGCCGGCCCGCGCCTCCGACTCAGGACAATGTGAGCAGAGTCCCAAGTTGAGCATGCAGCCTGAACAAGGACAAAACCTTTTCAAAAACTTTTAAGCCACGAGGTTTTGTGATTATTTATTAACAACAAAATTTAGCCTGTGCTGACTGACCAGCCAACATAAATCTTCATACCCTGCTTTTGTATTTTGTTGTGTATAACTTTGTAAAATAGCTATTATCTTGCTGTGTCCGTTCTCTTTCCTCCCCCAGCACATTTCAGGGGCAGCTAGATGTAGGTCTGGGATTAGATCTGGCCGCTGGGACTTAAGAAGCAAAAATGTAAAATTTCTGGGTCACATCCCTGAAAAGAAACGGCTTGTCCTTCGCCTTGTCCCCACATCAGATGGGCTGGAGGGGCAGCCGGGTGCACCTGACAGATAGGGCAGCAGGCTGGGAATGACTGGGCAGGGTGGGGAAGGGTCCTGGCTCCAGGGGGACTCGTGCAGAGAGAGCCCTTCCTGCCCTGCGTTACCCATTGACCTTAGAAGGGAGGAAACAGCGGTTCCCTCACTGCAGCCATGTCTGCGGGGTGCACGTCTCCTTAATACTGTGGCATGGAGGGGACCCAAGTGGGTATGTATTCCCATGTGAAATGTGGGGGCTGAATGCACCCCCACCAACCGCCTCCTCTTGGCCTCTTCACAGTGCCTGGCATTGCTTGCATTTATTTATTTATTTATTTATTTATTTAAACACGGAGTCTGGGCCTGTCACCCAGGCTGGAGGGCAGTGGTGCAATCTTGGCTCCTTGTAACCTCCGCCTCCCGGGTTCAAGCACTTCTCGTGCTTCAGCCTCCAGAGTAGCTGGTACTGCGTGTGCCCACCACGGCAGGCTAATTTCTGTATTTTTAGTAGCAATGGGGTTTTACTATATTGGTCAGGCTGGTCTTGAACTCCTTACCTCAAGTGATCCACTCCCCCCTCAGCCTCCCTAAGTGCTGGGATTACAAGTGTGAGCCACTGAGCTTGGCTTGCTATTATTATTTTTAGTTTTTCTTATGGTTGCCTTTGTGACTTTAAACAAAGAAAACACCCTTAAACCTCCATGTCTTGCTCCCTCGGCCTGACGCCCTAATTTGTAAGATGAAGATATTAGCACTCCTACCTTTTCTTCCACATCCTGCATTCTGTCAGCTGCGGTTTTACAGGGTTGTTAACATTTACATTATGTCCTACAACCACAAACAAATTTGTTCAGGTGCATTCCCAAAGTTTAAAATGAAAAGGCTGTGTTTATATGCTGTATAAATAGCGCTCAGCGAGGGCCGAGTCAAGTACATGGACGGCTTCCTGCTCTAAGCCCAGTGAGACCAAGGTGAATCCCTGATTCTTCAGTGGCGGCAGCGCCCGAAAAGCAAGTTCATTCACTCCCCACACAATGTGTGGCGTGCCTGTGGTGGGCCTGCACTTTCTAGGGGCTGCAGACATACATGTGAACGAACGAGTCCCAGATCCTTGCCCTGGCGGAATTTCCAGTCCATCATGAAGAGACAGGAATTAACCGAGGTGCCCAAGGCATTCAGGAGACCCAGGAAGCCGGCAAGGTGGCAGGCAGGCTGTGTGTGGGTGTCAGGGCCAGACGGGGCTACAGGAGGACCTCACTGCGAGGGTGACATTTGAGTAAAGAGCAGGAGACAGGAGAACCCAAGGTTGACAGTCTGGGGAGGAGCGTCGCACAGAGAGAGCCAATGAGTCCAGGGGCCACAGTAGCCGAGGTGTCCCCCACAGAGCCCTGCGAGGAGCAGGGTCCCAGAGCCACAGGGTGGGTATGGGAAAGTCACCTGCAAGGGCACGGGTCTCTCCTAGCTGCAGAGGGAGAGTTGCGGCTGCGGGCGCGGCGGCTGCCTGAGAAGATGACCCACCTACGGCGTGGTTCAAAGCTCAGTATGGTTAGGAAGGGAGGGGACAGAAAGCACATCACCCCCTGTCAGGCCCAAGGGCAGCCAGCTGAGCAGGGGTTGAAGGGAGGAAGCTTCTGGACAGGTGGACAGAGACAAAGCAAGGAGGGAGGTGGAGTAGACCAGGTTTGCTGGTGCCTAAGAGAGGGTCCTGGTGGCCGCAGTGGAGGGTGGGTGGCCTGCCAAGCCTCCTGGGGTGGAATTGGGGCAGGGTCTTGAGGTGACTGCTGGGCACTGGGAGCGGTCTAGCCTGGCAGTGCAAGGAGGGCGGCCACCTGGGGGGCACTGTGGGAGCGGCCTGGAGTCTCCAGTGAGCCCTCCAACGCTGTTGGTGCTGGGCTTGTCTCCATCTTCAAGCACCCAGGCTCCCTTCTCCCTGTGTGAGGGCACAAGCGGTCACCTGCCTCGTGGTGCTGCCACCAAGGATACGCAAGCTGGGTACACACATTTGCTGTGGCGTTGGTGGGAGGAGGACGGGGTGCACTCCCGGGGCCTGCCCTGTACCCACGGCCAGTCCAGCCTGACCCGGACTGGCTGGCGTTTGTTCCCCGACGGATTTAGGCTGGTTTCTACTTTTGTATTATGCTGGTGTGATTTAATGAAACATGCTGTAAACTCCTTGCATATGCATGTGGAGAATCAGCACGGCTTCCACTAAATTTAGGTTTACTCCTTTGAAAGACTGATAATAGCAAGTTACTAAAAAACGTTTTGCTGCCAAACTAGGTGTGAGGAAATGGCTGACCAAATCATTAAATCTGGAAGAACCCCCTCCACACCTCCTGCCGCCCTCCTCCCATCCCGTCTTCCTTTTTATTCTGCTCTTCTGAGCTTTTATCCCCTTAGGGCCCCAGGAAGGCCAGGAGACCCCTGCCATGCAGCCTCCTCTGTCTTCCAGACCTGGAGTCCCCCTCTCCTCCACCCCTTGTTCTGAGCTTTGAGCGTTGGTCCTGAGGCTGTCCCCACAGGTTGGAGGTGACAGCAGGGAAAGGCGAAGAGAGCTGCCATGGCATCAGTGGACCTGGGTTCCCACGCCAGCCATGTCTGTTACATGGCAATCTCCTCAGTGCTTCTGAGCCTCAGGGGATTATTGGAAACCTTGCTGTGATGATAACTTAGCTTTCAGGGTGGGAGAGAGGGCAACAGCAGTGTTAGTCGGGAAAGCTGTGGCTTTGGAGGCCAACTCTCCTTTGAATCCTGGAGCTGCCTCCTTTTGGCTGTGTGACTTTGACAAGACACTCACCCCAGTACATTTTCATTTCCTCAAGAGCAAAATAGTTGAGACAACATCACGTGCAAGAAGCACTTTGGACCGTGTGTGACTCACGTAAGTGCTGATGGTGGCAGTGTGCTCATATTTACACGTGGAAGAAAGGCCAAAGGAAAGTTCCAGACATTGTGGTGGTATGGTATCGTATGGTGAGTTTAACATTTATTTACTTATTTATTTGTCTATTTGAGATAGAGTCTCACTGTGTCGCCAGGCTGGAGTGCAGTGGTGTGATTTCAGCTCACTGCACCTTCCACCTCCCGGGTTCAAGCGCTTCTCTTGCCTCGGCCTCCTGTGTAGCTGGGACCACAGGTGTGCACCACCGTGCCTGGCTAATTTTTGTGCTTTTGGTAGAGAAGGGGTTTCACTATGTTGGCAAGGATCTTCTTGCTCTCTTGACCTCATGATCCGCTCTCCTTGACCTCTCAAAGTGCTGGGATCACAGGTGTGAGCCACGGTGTCCGGCCACTTAAGTTCTTTAACAAAGATGCACACCATAAATATATACAATTTTTATTTGTCAATTAAAAAAAGAGGCGAATACATTTTCCCCAAATTTTATATAATGTATAAATGAATATATATGTATATAAAATGTAATGAATAAGCATTACTTTGAAACACCAGGAAAAATGTCATAAAATAACAGCAACCATCAATTGTGCCTGCACATCCATCCCACAAAGCTTACCCGAATCCTCTCTTTCTTCTAAAACCTTTGCTTATTATTAATCAAGTAATGAAGTAGTAAGGTACGTAGGAGTTTACGTTTTTCCAACCTAAAAAATGATTACGTTAGGCACATTTGTAAGCTGCAAAATATTAAATTGAAAATTCAACAGAATGTTTACAATACTTAAGTGGCCATGCTGCATTAGAAAGAAGCTTGGCAGGGGGAAAAAAAGACATTTCTGTGAATAAAAGGCTTCCAGAGACCTCATACTGGCCTAATCGACCTTCCCTGGATGGGATCACTGTTCAAACCTGCCAGAAACATCAGCAGACTCTTTCTAGAGCTATTGGCTTTGTAAGTGGGAAGTTAGTTCTGTCTAAAAATATGCAAAATACATTAGAAGGTAATTGCAAGATTTCGGAAACTTCTTTTGATGACTTTTAATGGCAAAATATACTATCTTCCATTGGGCATGAGTTTATTTTGTTAGCAATGCTAATTGTTCAAACAGCCTTAAATGGTTTAAAAAACCTGGCAAACACTTGTCTAGTACCTTGAAGCAGATGGACAAATTTCTAATTAAATCTAAATTTATTCTTGATCTCTAACTTCCTTCAGTAAAAGACAAGGATCTTAGTGCACTGTGACTTTGCTGTGAGCCCCTCCCGCTTAGGGTCCCCCTCCTGCTGCTTGGAGAGCAGAACTTCCCAAAAGCTCCAAGGGGAAGAAGAATCCACCTCACTACATTTTACACATGTCCCAACCGCATTGGGAATAGCACTGATTTAGACCTGTTGCTTCAGCATTTTAAAAATCCACAAACTATAGTCTTTTCATTAGTTTCTTCTTTTTAAAAATGTATATATATTTTTTTGAGATGGAGTTTTGCTCTTGTTACCCAGGCTGGAGTGCAATGGCACCATCTCAGCTCACTGCAACCTCCACCTCCTGGGTTCAGGCAATTCTCCTGCCTCAGCCTCCTGAGTAGCTGGGATTACAGGCATACGCCACCGTGCTCAGCTAATATTTTGTATTTTTAGTAGAGACGGGGTTTCACCATGTTGAACAGGATGGTCTCGATCTGTTGACCTTGTGATCCACCCGCCTCGGCCTCCCAAAGTGCTGGGTTAAAAATGTATTTTAAAATTAGCAGCTAGATTTATCATTTTTTTCTTTTACTGATTTCTTGGTTTGCTATTATACTCTCCTCTTTCCTTCTGGGTTTACTTTCTTTCTTGCTAAGTACATATTTTTGGTAGTTTTTTTTCTTTCTAAGGGAGGGTTCTTAATTAGTAAATTCTTAGTTTCATAAGCCTGGAAATTTCTTTATTCTATCTTTATTATTGAATAATCGTGGGTCTGGATACAGAACTGTAAATTGACAGTGTTTTTTCTTTAACGTTCCAATGATACTACTTCATCATGTGCTGACATCGTTTGTATCTGAATTGAAATCTGCCATTATTCTAGTTGCATATAATCTTCCTTTCTAGTAATGTGTGTAGGATTTTCTCTTTATTCTTGATGTTTGGTCCAGGTGCATTCCCCACTTCTTCCCACTCTTGCACATATGATGCTGTCTACACAAGTGAGTTTTCCACAGCCCCTATTTGTGGCTGGGAGAGCTCAATGTCAGCTCCTGAAATGAGAATGGCTTCCACTCCTTGTACTGGTGCTTTGGACCTGTTGCTGTGCAGGAACCTGGACTCTTAATTGCTTCTGAGTGTTTCTGGATGTAAAACCTTCTCTAGATTCACTCATTTCCATGTGGCTTTTTTCCCTTCCTGTTTGTTTCTTTTGTGGGCGCACATAGATGTGCACTTTAAACTTTAGCTAGGCTAGACTTTTCAAACATAAATTTATATATGTTTTGTTGGCTGTTTTCATTTTGAGGCAGAATAGACACTTTTCCTTTCACTAAGTAAACTAAAACCGCTAGTCACTAGGAAACAAATATAAGGAGACTCTGACTAATGGAGAGAAGAAACTAGATGCCCAGAGATGCTGCGACCCACGAAATGACACAATGGTATATTCTATGGGTTTCTTTTTGCCTCATATATACTGAAGGCGCTGACAACCCAAAAAATGCCAATTGGCACAGACAAAAAGCCCTCTCACTATGAGACCAGGAGAAGAGCAAGCTCACAAAACAGAAAACTTTTACAATAACTTCTCTTCTCTAGCAAAGGATGACAAAATGGACGTAAAAGACATAAACCTACAAATTCCAGAAGCTGCATGCACCTCAAACAGAGTAAACCCAAGTAAATTTACACCAAGACATAGCATCGTCAAATTTATAAAAACTAAGGACAAAATAATATTGAAAGCAGCAATAAAGAAGTGAACCTTACCTAAAGGAAAGAAACAATTTTGATGACTTTGGATTTTTTTTAATGAGAACCCATGGAATGTTTTTCAAATGCTGAAAGAAAAGAACTGTCAATCAGTGAAATTACCCTTCAGAAATAAAGAGGAAATCTAAACAGTGTCAGATGAATGAAAACCAAAATAACTTGTCTCCGGCAGACCCACTCGAAAGGAATGGCTAAAGGAGTTCTCTTAATAGAAAGAAAATGATAAAAGGGAATCTTGGGCCATCACAAAGCCAAGAAAAACAAGGCAAGCAAAAATATGGAAAAATATAATGTTTCTCCTCTTGACTTTTCCAAATTGTGTTTAATGGTTGAAACAAAAATTAAAACACTGTCTGATAAAGTTCTAACTATATGAAAAGAAAATATTCAAGATAATTATAACCAGGGGAAAGTAATGGATATAAAAGGAGGTAAGGTTTTATATTTTATTTGAACTGGTAAAGTGATAAAACCGATAGACAGTGATACACTAAGAAGGATTATAGATAAATTAAAATCTAATTATAAAAAATGTTCAAGTAATCCACAGGAAGGCACGAAAAGGAACAGAGAGAAACAACAACAACAAAAACAACAAAAAACAGTGACAACAAGCAGGAAAAAGAAAGTCAGACGTGAGACCTAACATATCAATGATTACATCAAATGTCAATTGTTTAAATACTTACGTAAAAGACAGAGAATGGCAGGTTAAATTAAAAAGCATGACATAACTACATGTTTTCAACAAGAAACTTACTTGAAATATACCTATATAGCACAATTGAAAGGATAGGAAAAGGTACATCATGCAAACATTAATGAAAGGAAAGCAGTGGTAGCTACGTTAGTATGAGATAAAGTAGGCTTCAGAGCGAAGAAAATAACCAGAGACAGAGATGGACACTGTATGATGATAAAGGGCCAGTCTACCAAGAGCACACAGCAGTTCTTTTTTTTTTTTTTTGAGATGGAGTTTCGTTGTTGTTACCCAGACTGGAGTGCAATGGCACGATCTTGGCTCACCGCAACCTCTGCCTTCTGGGTTCAAGCAATTCTCCTGCCTCAGCCTCCCGAGTAGCTGGGATTACAGGCACACACCACCATGCCCAGCTCATTTTTTTGTATTTTTAGTAGAGATGGGTTTCACCTTGTTGACCAGGATGGTCTCGATCTCTCGACCTTGTGATCCACCTGCCTCGGTCTCCCGAAGTGCTGGGATTATAGGCGTGAGCCACCGCGCCCGGCTGCATATAGCAGTTCTAAATGTACCAAACTACTGAACTGCAAAATGTGTAAAGCAAAAACTGATAGAACCAAAGGAGAGAAATCCACATTTAGAACTGGGGGCTTTAATACCGCTATGTCAACAATTTATAGAAAAACTAGACACAAATTAAGAAAACATGTAGAAGAATGCATCAAACACCATCAAAACACAAAATCAAGTCCATATTTATAGAGTACTTCACCCAATAACAGCAGAAAACACATTCTTTACAAGTGTCCATGGAACATACACAAAAATAAACCATATCCTCGACTATCAAACAAACCTCCACAAATGTAAAAGAACTGAAATCATAGAGTGTTCTCTGACCACAGTGGAAACAAACTACGAGTCAGTAACAGAAAGATAACAGGAAAATCCTTAAACACTTGCAAACTAAACATGCTTGGAGGTGGGGATAAAATCTCAAGGGGATTCAAAATACATTGAATTGAATGAAAATGAAAATACAATATATCAAAATTTGTGAAAAACATAACATCAAAATTTAAAGCATACGGAGGGGGAAATTCCTAACATCAAATGCATACATTAGAAAAGCAGAAAAGTATCGGATCAAAAATATAAACTCCCACCTCAAGAATCTAGAAAAAAGGTAAAATAAATGCAAAGCAAGCAGAAGGAAGGAAATAAGAGCAGAATTCAATAACAGAAAAATACTAGAGAAAAATCAATGGAACAAAAAACTGTTTGTTGTTGTTGTTGTTGTTGTTTTTTGAACAGCCCAATCAAATTAACACACCTCTAGCAAGGCTGGCCAAAAAAAAAAAAAAAAAAGAGAGAGAAAACAAAAGTTACTGATACTAGGAATGAAAATAGGATCTTACAAACATCACAGGCATTTAAAAATAATAAGGGAATTCTGGGAACAATTATATATCCATAAATTTGGCAACTTAAGTGAAATAAACTAATTCCTTGAAAAACATAAACTGTCACAACACATCTAATATAAAATGAATACAGGGAGTAGCTCTATATCTATTAAGGAAATTTAATTCATAGTTTAAAATGCATAATAAATTAAATCTCCAATCCCAGATGGTTTCACTGGAGATTTCCACCAAATGTTTAAAAATTATTGCCACTTTTACACAATCTATTCTAGAAAATAAAAATGGAGGGTAACATTTTCTAATATTTTATGAAGTGAGTATTACTTTGATGCCAACACTAGACAGTACAAAAAAAGAAAACTATAATCCAGTGTGCTTCATGAATGTAGATGCAAGAATTCTTTACAAAAAATTAGCAAATAAAATTCAACAATGTATGGAAAATTATACACCCTGACCAAATAGGGTTTATTTCAGGGATATAAGCTGGCTCAATATTAAAAAGTCAATTAAGGTAGTTAATTACTTTAACAGGCTAGAGAAATAACATACTCCCATCAATCAGTGCAGAACATAACAAAATTCAACATCCATCCATTTAAAAAAAAAACTCAGAGAAACAGAAATAGGTGACAACTTTTCAACTGGATGAAGGGCATCTACACAATTCCTCCAGCTAACATTATATCTAGTCACGAAATACTGAATGCTTTCCCTCTAAGATTGGAAACAAAACAAAGATATCTGTTCTCCTTACTCTTGCTCAACATTGTGCTAGAAATTTGAGCCAGTGTAATAAGGCAAGAAAATAAAATAAAAGGTGTATAGAACAGAATGAGAACAGCACAATTCTCCCTGTTAGATAACATGGTGGTGTTTATAGAGAATGTCAGGGAATCTTTCAGAAACCTCCTAGAAATAATAAATGAGTTAAGCAAGGTGGCCATATGCAAGACAAATATATCAAAAATTCTATATACTGGCAATGAATGCATTGAAACTGACCTTAAAAAATACAACAAGAACCGTTTCTAACCACTCCCCCAAAAATGAAATACTTGAGTGTAAATCTAACAAAACGTATATCGGATGTATATGCAAAATACTGATGAAAGAATTAAAGAATATTTAAATAAATGAAGGATCATACTGACGTCATGAATTGGAAGATTCAGTATTTTGAAGATACAATTTTCCCCTAAATATTAATGGACATAAAGGTTTAACACAATTCCTTTCAAAATCCCAGCAAGGTTTTGGTTGATATATGCAAGATTATTATACAATTAATATTGAAATGCAAAGAAACTAGAATAACTAAAATATTTTCAAAAAGAGGTTAAAATGGGAGCAATCAGCCTATTGAATTTCAAACTCATTATGTAACTACAGTAACCAAGACTGCATGGCATTGGTAGAGGACTAGCTGTGTAGACCAATGCAACAGAATAGATCATCCTGATATAGACCTTACACAAATACAAACAACTTATTTTTGAAAAAGGTGCAAAAGCAATTTAATGGAAGAAAGACAAAGACAGCCTTTTTTTTTTTAACAAATGGTGCTGGAGTAATCTGACATTTCTCTGTCTAAAAACAAGCAAACAAACAAATAAACAAACTCTGCAACCTAAACTCATGTTCTATACAAAAATTAATGCAGAATGGATGAAAGATTTAAAGGTAGAATGTAAAACTGTAAAGTTTTAGAGGAAACATAGAGAAAATCTTTTAACCTAGTGCCATCTAAAGAATTCTTAGATTCTAGTATAAGCTGCAAAAGAAAAATTCGATAAATTGTATTTCATAAAAATGAAAAACTTCCTCTCCATGATAGACCTTGTCAGAAGGCTGATAAGATACCTTACAGAAATTGAGAATATATTTGCAAACTACATCTCTGAAAAGGATTAGTATCTAGAATATATAAAAAGTTTTCAAAATCCAACAGTAAAAGAGCAAACGATTCAATTAGAAAATTCATAAAAGAATTTTAGAAAGACATTTCATCTAAGAGGACATACAGATGGCAAATAAACACATGAAAATCTGTTCAATATCATTCGCCATTAGGGAAATGCAAATTAAAATTGCAGTTTGATATTATAGATCTATCAGAATGGCTACAAAAGAAAATAACGACAACACCAAGGCCTGGTGAGAATGAGGAGAAGCTGGGTCACTGAAACTTCTCTTGTGAAATGTAAAATGCTGTAGTCATTTCATAAAACAGTTTGACAGTTACTAAAAAACTAACCCGGCAACTACCATTTGACCCAATAATTTCACTCTCAGGCACTTTTCCCAGATAAATAAAAGCATATGCCCATATATATGACTATACAAAAATTTTATTTTTAGTTAAAAAAATTTTGTTTTTGAGACAGAGTTTCTCTCTGTTACCCAGGCTGGAGTGCAGTGGTGTGATCTCAGCTCACTGCAATCCCTGTTTCTAGGGTTCAAGCAATGCTCATGCCTCAGCCTCCCCAGTAGGAGGGACTACAGGCACGTGCCACTATGGCCAGCTAATTTTTCTTTTTCTTTTTCTTTTTTCTTTCTTTCTTTTTTTTTTTTTTTTTTAGTAGAGATGGGGTTTTACCATGTTGGCCAAGCTGGTCTCAAATTCCTGGCCTCAAGTGATCCACTTGCCTCGGCCTCCCAAAGTGCTGGGATTATAGGGGTGAGCCACTGTGCCTAGCCAGCAGTTTTATTCATAATAGGCCCAAACTAGAAACAACCTGGAAGTCCTTCACCTGTGAATGGTTAAGCAAGCCTTGGTACACGCTTGCTGTGGAACTCTACTCTGCTAGTGGGAAGGAGTGGATTATCAATGTGTGCCACACCTTGGATGGATCTTCAGGGATTTACTCTGTGTGGAAAAGAGTGCTTTTGCATTCCGTCACTGAAATGACAAAGTTATAGAAATAGAGAACAGAGGAGTGGTTTGCAGGGGCTAAAGATGGAGTGGCAGCAGGAGGAATGAGGATAAGGAGAGAGGGGTGATCCTGGGGGCTGGAGTGTTCGGTGTCTTGCCTGTATTTGGCTCAACATCCTGGGGTGGTGTTGTGCTGTAGTTTTGAAAGAAGTTGCCACAGAGGAACTAGAAAGGGTATATGGGATCCCTGTGTATTATTTCTTACAACTGCAAGAGAATCTCAAAAGTTTAAAGACCTTTTATCTATATGGGGGGATTTAGAGCAGAATGGAGAGATCAAAGTGTGAATTTACAAGGTCATGTGACTAGAAACAAACAAAGCCGTTGGTAAAATATGATAGTAAATCAAATTATTGCCTTGAATATGTGTATAGCATGAGTACCAGCCTGTTAGTGGTAGCAGGAAGATGCTTGACTTCTAAGTGAATTGTTGCTAAATTATCTGCTCTCGGCTGAGTGGCGTCTATGAAACAATTATGGAACAAAACTCTAGAAATATTTGATTAACACAGTCTTTCCTGTATAACTTGTAAAAGTTGTGAAATAAAAGAATGAAATAAAAAAATGAGAAGACTTGTCTGAGAGATGTTTTGTTTGTTTGTTTTAAAGAACCTAGGCTCTTTGAAGGTGGGATTCCCCTTTCCAGTTAGGCAAATAATGTGCTGACTTCTCTCAAGAAATGTGTTTTCCACTGGACAGTGCTTTTCAGGTTGGCCCACTCCGCAGCTCCAGGCTTCTCCGTGTGAAATTCAGCAGACCAACAAAATTGCCCTTCTTTCTTTTCTCAATTTTTAATGCAAAGAATATTGTATTTATAATGAATCCAAGAAGACTGTAAAGCAGATTAAAATCTGTTTCGTGTTAATTCCAATGCTTAGCACCGCTTCTCTTCAGCTAAATTTCCTCTTACAACTTAAATTTAAATATTCTAATCGATTTGTTGTAGAAACTCCTATGGCTCCCTGGGACATTTGCAGGAAAACCCTCTTCAGTTCTCCTTTTTTTTTTCCTCGTCTGCCTTCTGGCTTTTCCCCTCTCCTTCATCTTCCTCTTCCTCTCCTTTTCCCCCTCTTTCCTTTCCCTTCTCTTCCTCCTCCTCCTCCTCTTTCTTTTTTCTGTAGATGGAGATTTCATTGTGCTTGGGGTGACTGATTGAATTTTACCTGAGCTAAGATTACAGTCGCACATTCTAGTAATTGCAGGGGCCACACAGAGAAACAAAGCGTTGACTGCTGTTGTGCTGCGATTTCCCAGATGTATAATTTCAAATTGATATGGAAAGAATTCTTGCAATGCATTAATAATAGCATAAAGTGTAACTCAGTTGGCCAAGGGTGAGCATGGGCTTTATTTTCTTAGCTACAAAACAAGCTATAGACCTCAGGTGACTAGCATTTACTGTTAGAATGGGTTTTCTATTGCATACCTTCTGAAACACAAAATAAGAAAAGATTTATGCCAAACCCTGCGCTCATTCACACAGCCCTGCACTGCATACCCAGAGAGCACATGTGAAATGGGAAAGCACCGGGTTGTGATTACTTTTTCCCCTTTTTCCCCAGTAGTTCAAAAAGCAGAGGTTTTTCTGTGAATCAAAACACCTCAAGGAAGGAACAGGTCACCCAGGCTATTTCTTTTATTTGGTGTCATTATTCTCTACCTGGCATCTGACAAATACCATTCTTGTGACGTCAAGAAAAGGAAGAAAAAACAGGAAAGCAGAGGAAAGCCGTACAGTTTGTTTCCTTAATGTCTGACAGCCTTGGGCCATGAAAGCTTCTTGCATTTTAGAGCATTGTGTGCATGCACATGTGTGTGCCAGGCCTCGTGTGTACAGGACAAAGAGAAGGCAAATAGGTGTTTCTGAATCAAGCCCAAGTTACAGGAATGAAGAAATTTTGCACAATTATGTACTAGACCCAGACTCAAAGGGTATTTTTTTTTTAATTTTTATTGCATTTTAGGTTTTGGGGTACATGTGCAGAACATGCAAGATAGTTGCATAGGTACACACGTGGCAGTGTGTTTTGCTGCCTTCTGCCCCTTCACCCATATTTGGCATTTCTCCCCATGCCATCCCTCCCCCGCTCCCCCACCACTGTCCCTCCCCTATTTCCCCCAATAGACCTCAGTGTGTGGTGCTCCCTTCCCTGTGTCCATGTGTTCTCATTGTTCATCACCGGCCTATGAGTGAGTATATACGGTGTTTCCTTTTCTGTTCTTGTGTCAATTTGCTGAGAATGATGTTCTCCAGATTCATCCATGTCCCTACAAAGGACACGAACTCATCATTTTTGATTGCTGCATAATATTCCATGGTGTATATGT